>JARHVA010001163.1:2515000-2985000 GCA_037957365.1 Torreya grandis | reverse complement strand
TGTATAACTCTTTATTTTGAGATGATTATTTCATGAGATACATCCCTCACCTTAAAATGTGGGAATATGTGGTTTTTATTAGAGGCTAACCCTTCACATTCAAATATTTAAAAATTTTGGGCACAAGAATTTTAGATTTTGGGAACATATTTCTTTAAAATGATATAATTTTATGCAAATTGTTACAATTTTTAATCAAATTATGACATTTTTGACACCAATTTAGGATATATGCAGGGTGTATGTTAGTTATTTTATAGGATTATAATTCATATTTAAGATATTATTTTAAATCATTTCATATATATATATATATATATATATATATATATATATATATATATATATGAATTATATTACACAAATAATCATATTGATGGCATATGTGAGGCATAGGTTCACATTTTAAAATATATTATGATGTTTTGTCACAAGTTAGTTCACTTGAATTGCATAGAGAATTATACTGATAATATATACATGACATATGTGACGTATTATAAAAACATTATACTTAGGCATTACTCACATTGAATCATATAATCCTTATGTAGTGGATGATTCAAAAACATTACTTATATTCTCAATAATTCCTTAGATTTATTGGAACCCATGGTGGATTCCATTTTGTATACATAATTATTTGTATGGGGTTGAAGTATTGAGTGACTTAAATTATTTGAATTTCTAATTTTATGATTAGGGTTGAGGTATATTCATATCAACCCATGGTTTTACATTGACATCTCCAAGAGGCATGGTCACCCCATTATCCATTATTTTTTGAAGAAAAGTATCCATAAAACATCTTGGTTCACATACATATAAGTGTATTTTTTCCTTATTAATTTATATAAAATATTTTCAATGTTTTACTTCATATTTATATGATAAGTGAAAAAAAAACTTTACATTTTTCATTCTAGGTTTGTATGGATAAAGTTGCAACACTCAGTACCCTACTTGATCACACCCCTTGTAAATATCCTCAGGTATCACATTCTATCCTATTACTTTAGCAATTTATTTACTTGAACAAAATGGGGGGGAATGTAAACACACATATTTGGTATTAGACACTTTAAATTTTCACATCTCACTAATATTTAACATACTTGACTTATACACACATACATAAATCTTATTCATATTTTTTCTTAGTCAATCATCCATATATTGACTCAACCTTCCCAAATTATCATTACTACTACATAAGATATCCCTAGTATATGATTGATAAAATACATACCATTATCAGACTATATCTTTATCTCATATAATTATTCCCATTATCTATACAAGTATGGGCTTCCTAAAATAGTTTCACACTATATACCTAACCACTTAGGTTGGACATGTTTGTGTGCCTTTTAATGACTATTTTACCAAATTCAAATTGTTCATATGGTAAAATATATGTTTTTCATGTCAGTTCATCAAAATTTACCTAAATATTAAGGTATATAAACATATCAATATTAAGCTTATTGATATCTATTAATCACTTACATATCACTAGAAATAATTATGCACTCTAAAGGAACTTCCCTAAATCTCACAAATCTAAAATACCTTAAAAGATAAATTCTTGAGTTAAGTTTTAATTACATTGCAAAGTTAAATCACATGTTTGTGTGCCTTTTAGTGACTCTTTCCCAAATTTAAATTTTTCATATGGTAAAATATATGTTTTTCATGTCAGTTCATCAAAATTTACCTAAACATTAAGGTATATAAACACATCAATCTTAAGATTATTGATATCTATTAATCACATACATATCACTGGAAATAATTTTGCACTCTAAGAATAACTTCCCTAAAGCTCACAAATCTAAAATACCTTAAAATATAAATCCTTGAGCTAAGTTTTAATTACATTGTAAAGTTAAATCACATGTTTTCAAGTGTTGAAATATATACACAATATTGTATTGCATGAGAGTATTACATAAGATTATAAACACATAGCTAGGTGGAATAACAAAGTTAGTTTTGACTTCCATATTTTGAGTATTAGATATATAGGTAGTTATTATCCATGGGGGATATTTAAGATCATCTCAACCCTTCCCTTTCTCCTTTTATTTGTTTTTGCATTGGTCCTATAATGAAAATTGAGGATTTTAATCAATGATAAGGATAACATAGCCATTTTTCATGGGATTGAAGACATTTACATACACATGAGCCCTTATTAGACATAGGTGCATTAGTCATAACTTTCAGAGATTAACACATGCATGCATGATAGTTTCTCAACCTATAGAATAGTGTCACACCGATGTAGGCATCTGGGAAGTGTGAACTTGTCTAGACTCACACAACACTCTACTTATAAATCTAAGCATTCACATGCAAAATATAGACTGTTACTCATGATTTTACCCTTTCATATACCTACACATACCCAAAATAGGATAAATAATCCATTTTTATAGTGTTTTTCATAAATATCAAGTGACTTAATTATACTAGTTACATTTCAAATTGTTTAATTATTATACATCTTAAGCATCTTGATTTTTCATTATTTGTATCCTTTTAGGGTTGTATCAATACAAAAATAAATTAAACATTGGGGAATTTGGAAACAAAGTCTTTGAATTTATTTTAATTCATATCTTATAAATTTGAAACATCTTGAAGTTTGATTAGAGGGTTATCAGTATTTTTAGTATTAATCATAACATCCTCATCTTCATTTTAATTTTGAGATAGAACCTCCTTAAAAATACTTTCTATAGGCTTTTCCATTTTTTAAACATGACTAGGATGTCATAGTTATTGTTTAAATTCACAAGTGTCACCATATAACCTATCACTCTATATATAGGGGTAGGTGATCTTAACTTATATTCATTGTTGGAAATATTGTCATTGATATCAATGGTCTAGTATTGGTGATAAAAGCCCCATTAAATTTAATGGTGTTTTTAATATTCATATCTTGGCTAATGTGTGTTAATATTTATTTAATATTAATGAATATATTTTTGGTTTCATATAAGTGAAAATAGGGCCCATGGAGAAGTCAAAGAGTCACAGGGTAAAGATAAAAAGAGGAATGGGATGTATTTTCTCATGAAGAGTCATCTTGAGGATTTCCAAGAGTCACCATGTGAAGATAAAAGAGGGTATGGCACATTTTTCTATGAAGGGACACTTTGAAGAATATGAAAAGTTAGCAAGATAAAGACAAAAGAGGAAAGGACACATTTGCTTATGAAGGGTCACCATATAACTTTTCAAATGAAAGGATACAAAGGGTCATGCAATTTTGGCACAATTTTCCATGAGGATTGAAGGGTCACAAAGGGTGAATTCCAAAGGTCATTTAGAAAGCTATAAATAAAGGCTTGAGAATCCATTTGTAATATGTAAGAGAGTGCATGGTTTGTATTTGTTTTCAAAGAGAGAAAAGTAGGAGATATTATAGAGTTCTATCATTTGTTGAGTAAGTAACATTGAGAGATAGTTGTGTTTTATACATAAGAGGGGTTGGTACTCTTGTGAGTTGGTGCTCACAAATCTTTACAAGGGGTTGATGCTCCTATGGGTTGGTGCTCACAAATAGTTACTGTGTTGGTGCATGGAAAAGGGTTTGGTGCTCTTACAAGTTGCTGATTGAAAAATTTGTAATTTGAGTTGGTGCTCATTTATATACTTGAGATTGTTCTCCATGGTTTTTTCCACTTTGGTTTTTCATGTAAAAATCTGGTTTGTATCTCTCTCTCTCTCTCTCTTTTGTGTGGTGCATATTATTATTTTAGTTTTATTGCATATCTTGAATGTGTGTTTAAGTGGTTAAATAAAATGAATTTAATTAATTAAAATATATATATAATAAACTGATTCACCCCCCCTCTCAATAGATTTCATGCTTAACAATTGGTATCAGAGCAGGTTCCTTTGGAAAAAGTTCTACAACTTGAAGGTAGATCGAGAAAGCATGATGGTTAGATCACATGAAGGTTTTTCTAAAAATAAGGAACCTTTATTTGATGGGAAAAATTATGATTTTTGGAGCATAAGGATGAAGACTTATTTTATGTCACTTGGATTTAATATTTGACAAGCAGTGGTGGAGAAATATGAAGAGCCATAAACACTTGTAACTATTCTGGCAGAAAAGAAGGCAAGTGAAAATAATGCCAAATATTTCAATGTTATTTTATATGTGAATTAGAATTTGTTAAAGTTATGAAATGTAAATATGTTCATGAAACTTGCGTACAACTTGAAAATATTTACAAAGGTAATGGAAAGGTTCAACAAGCTAAGCTTTAGACTTTTAGAAGATAGTTTGAGAGTTTAAAGATGGAAGAAGAATAAAATATAGCAAGTTATCTTTTGTAGGTTGATCAAATAGTTAATCAGATTTAAGGTCTTGGAGAAAATTTAGAAGAATCAATTATGGTTCAAAAAATTTTGAGATCTCTACCATTGATATATGATGCAAAAGTTTTGGCAATTGAAGAGATGAAGAATTTAGCCAAGCTAAATATGGATGAGCTACATGGTTTTATTATGGCATATGAGATGTGGATTGAACAAGAAAAACCCTAAAAGAGAGAATCTACTTTCAATACATCAAAGAAAAAGAAGGCTAAGATTCAAGAATCAAGTGATAGTTCTAGCGATGATGAAGATGACAATGGATCTCTATTCATTCGTAAGTCAAAAAAGGGCATAGGTAAATATCAAGGAGAATTAACTTTTAAATGTTTTAATTATGGAAAGATTGGACATTTTGTAGCTAAGTGCCCAGATAAGGGTAATGGTGACAATGAAGAAGGAAAGTCTACATACAAGAATAATTTCAATGGAAAATTCAAGAAGGGATTTGAGAAGAAGAGTTTATATTCTAAAGATCCTAGCTCAGTTGAAGCTAGTGAATTAAGTGATTCAGAAAAAAAAGAGATTCTATTCATGGCCATACATGAATATGCCTCCACAATTAAAATTACATATGATCAATAAGAATAATAGGAGAAATTATTTGTGCCTTAGAAAAATTAAAAGCTCTTGAGAATACGAATCAAATATTAAAGCTCCAGATTGAGAAAAATGAAAAGGAGTCAAAGGAAACAATTGAAGATCTACAAGAACACTTTGAAGAATCCAAGAAGAATGAAGAAGATATAACATTACAATTGTAAAAATTAAGTAAATAATGTGAAAGTTATGTTATTTAAATTGCTTCTTTAAAAGCATCTCTTGAGAAAAAAATAAAGCAATCAATGATAGAGCAGCCAATGATTCAAAATTTGAGAATAACACTAATATGTTGAATAAGATATTAGAAATTTAAAGATCAATGTTAGATAAGATAGGTATTAGATTTTAAAAAGAGAAAGGGGAGGCCACTAATTTTATAGAAAAGGAAAAAGGAAAGAGCTATGCTAAAGCTCTTACAAAAGAGGAAATAAAAAGGGAAGAAGTTAAGAATACAGAAGACATCTCAAAAAAGGAAGGTTGAAAACAACAGAGCTACAAAAGGTAATTAGGTCAGATAAATGCAAATAGGTCCTATTTTTATGGTTATTATTTTTATTGTAATGGATATGGTCATAAGAAAATATAATGTCAAAAAAGGGCTAACAATATTAGAAATAAGGAGAAGGAAAGTCATGCATAGTCAAGCAGAATCCACAACTCTTTTACTCATCTATCAGGATTTAATGAAGAGGCCATAATATTTTACAAGTGAAAAAACTTTAAACACATAGCTTAGTATTATAGAAGTGTGTTTGAGTTAGTCAAGAAGGACCAGAGTTTCAAGGCTCCATTCATCCAGAAGAAAGTTCAGACAAGTTCATGGTAGAAGAAACAACTTAAAAAATATATGTTGGTATAAATAACTTTGCATACAAGAAATGAATTAAATCCATGGTTCATTGATAGTGTATGTTTGAGGCACATGATATGAGACAAAGTCAAGTTCATAACCTTGAAGAAGATCAATGGTGGCACATTGAAATTTAGAGATAATACTACTGCTAGAATTGTTGGAAAAGGTACACTAAGTTTAGGTAATGGTAAAACTAAAACTAAATATATTTTGTATGTAGAAGGTCTTAAGAATAATATTTTGAGTGTAAGTCAAATTTGTGATTAGAGGCACACACTAAATTTTTATGTACAAGGTTTTGAAATTAGGAGAAAAGATTCAAATGTGTTGGTTGTAGATGCTTAGAGAATAAGAATAATTTATATATATATTATCATACATCAAAGGTCAAAGATGTTGTTTGAGTCAGATTAAAGAAAGTTGGCTTTGGCACAGGAGAATGGGACACGTAAATTTTGATAATATTGTCAACATTAGCAAGAAGCAAGTAGTCAAAAATCTTCCAAAGACTATAAAGCCATTTGGCATGCTTTGTGAACCTTGTCAACATGGGAAGCAAGCCAGAAGGTGATTTAAAATAAAAGAGTGCTCAACCACTCAAATGTTATAGCTTGTTCACACTAGTTTGTATGAACCTATGAGAACTTAAAGTACTCAAGGTGAGAAATATTTCATGTTGCTTATTGATGATTTTTTACATGACTTGGGTAATGTTTTTAAAGAAAAAATTAGAAGCTTTCAAATATTTCAAAGTATTCAAAGCATTAGTTAAGAATGAGACCAATTTGAATATTAAGTGTCTAAGAACATATTAAGGAGGAGAATTCATGTTAGATTAGTTTATTGAGTTTTTTGAAGACCATGGAATAAAGAGACATTATTCAGTAGCAAAAACTCCACAGCAAAATGGAGTAGTTGAATGGAGAAATAGAATAGTTCAAGAGATGGCAAGGACAATGCTAAATGAATCCAAGATATCAAATAAATATTGGAAAGAGGTAGTTTCTACAATATTTCATATTCAAAATAGATCATTATTGAGAGTCAATAGTGACAAGAATTCTTATGATCTATGGAAAGATAAACTAGCAATAGTTGATTATTTTAGAGTTTTTGGCAGCAGATGCTTCATAAAGAGAACTAATGAAAAACTTGGTAAGTTTGAATCCAAAGCAGATGAAGGTATATTTATTGGTTATTCTTCCAAAAGTAAAGCTTATAAATTTTATAAAAAAACAACCAAGAAAATTGTTGGAAGTGCAAGTGTTAGGATAAAGGAAGATAGAACACAAAGAATCAGTGATCCAGTAGACATTCCTGAAATCATTGAAGAGGAAGATTTGAAGAATTAGATGAAGATGAGAAGAAGGAGAAAAAAGACACCAAAAATCCAGCCAAATATGTTCAAATAAATCATAATGAAAGTGACATAATTAGGGACATGAATGAAGGAATTTTTACTAGAAGAATGATGGTTAGTGAATCTGAACAAGTTAATTTTTCTTTGTTACCCGAAATTTAGCCTAGAACTTTTTCAAAAGCTAGACATGATAAGAATTAGGTTAAGGCAATGGACGAAGAATTAAATTAGATAGAAAAGAGTGATACTTTGGAATTAGTGCCTAGACCAAAAGATCATAATGTGATAGGAACAAAATGAGTTTATAGAAATAAGTTGAATGAAAATGGAGAAGTGACTAGGATTAAAGCATGATTAGTATGTAAAGGATATGCTTAGATTGAGGGAATAGATTTTGAAGAAACTTTTTTACCAGTGGCAAGGCTAGAGGCTATTAGAATGTTTTTTGCATATGCAATGTTTAAAATTTTCAAAGTGTTTCAGATGGATGTCAAATCTACCTTCCTAAATGGGAATCTAGAAGAAGAGGTCTACAGTGAGCAGCATGGGGTATTTATTATCTCAAATATTAGTAGCCATGTATGCAGATTAAAGAAAAAAATGTATGGATTGAAACAAGCTCCCAGAGCTTGGTATGCAAGACTTGATAAGTACCTGTAGGATCAAGGTTTCAAGATAGGATTTGATGACAGTAATCTCTACATCAAAATAGAAGGTGGGCATCAATTTATTGTTTTGGTATATATTGATGACATAATTTTTAGATTAAATATTAAAAAGATGACAAAATAATTTTTTGATAATATGCAAATATAATTTGAGATGTCTATGCTTGGAGAAATGTCATTTTTCTTAGGTTTGCAAATTTTTCACTCAGATAAAGGAATTTTCATATCTTAAAGTAAATATGCCAAGGAAATGTTGAATAAATTTGGTTTTGAGGATTGTACACTAGTTGGCACAACAATATGTATAGAAAATAAGGTGAGCAAGGATGAAGATTCACTTGTTGCATATCAATCTTTTTATAGATCTATAATTGGTAGTATTTTATATTTGATAACATTGAGGCCAAACATCATGCATGCAGTAAGTATGGTTACAAGATATCAGTCAACTCCAAAATATAGTCATGTTTAGTTAGTGAAGAGAATATTCAAATATATCAAGGGGACATTGGATTATGGATTGTGGTATCCCATTGGTAGAGATTTCACTTTGGTTGCTTATACAGATTCATATTAGGCAGGTTGTTTGGATGAAAAAAATAGTACAAGTTGAGGATCTTTCTTTCTTGGTGATAGCTTAATATCATGGCTAATAAAAAAGCAAAATTTAGTATCACTTTCTACAGTTGAAGCAGAATATATTGCAGTGGTATTGTATTATACTCAAGTGCTTTGGATGAAGCAAACTTTGGAAGATATCAAGGTAAAATATGATGAACTTATTTCTATTTTTTGTGACAACAAAAGTGTTATTAATATTTTAAAGAATCTAGTGATGCATTCAAGAACAAAACATATTCCCATTAGATATCACTTATTCAGAGAGCAAGTTGTAGATCAATAGGTTAAGATGTAATATATCAGTATTATAGAGTAGATTGTAGATATTTTCATAAGGCACTACAAAAAGACACATTTGAGTATCTATGGGAGAAGTTAAGAGTAATTTCTTTTACTTCCAACGATTGAGGATCATCATCAATTGAGGGGGAGATAAGTGTTAGCTCTAAGATAGGCCCTTTACCATTGATGTCAAAGGGGGAGAAGAATAGAAATAGGTATAGGTATAGGTGAAAAAATAGGTGTATAATATGTACAAGGAATAGGTACATGTTACTATAGTAAGGGGGAGTTACTATATGTTTTTCAAATGGTAATATGTGTAGTTTTCAAGATGTGGTAGTTTTAGTTTAAGGTTATCATTAATGACAAAGGGGGAGATTTTAAGAAATATTGTCATTGATGTCAAAGGTCTAGTATTGGTGATAAAGGCCCCATTGCATTTAATGGTGTTTTTAATATTCATATCTTGGCTAATGTGTGCTAATATTTATTTAATATTAATGAATATATTTTTAGTTGCATATAATTCAAAAGAGGGCTAATGGAGAAGTCAAAGAGTCGTGGGGTAAAGACAAAATAGGAATGAGATGCATTTTCTCATGAAGAGTCATCTTGAGAAATTTCAAGAGTCACCATGTGAAGACAAAATAGGGTATGGTGCATTTTTCCATGAAGGGAAACTTTGAGGAATATGAAAAGTTAGCAAGATAAAGACAAAATAGGAAAGGATACATTTGATTATAAGGGGTCACAATATGACTTTTCAAATGCAAGGATACAAAGCCTCATGCAAGTTTGGTGCCATTTTCCATGATGATTGAAGGGTCACAAAGGTTGAATGCCAAAGGTCATTTGGAAAGCTATAAATAAAGGTTTAAGAAGACATTTGTAATATGCAAGAGAGTGCATGGTTTGTTTGTTTTTTTTGAAGAGATAAAATTAGGAGATATTGTAGAGTTATATCATTTGTTGAGTAAGAAACATTGAGAGATATTTTTATTTTATAAACAAGAGGTTTTGGTGCTCCTATGGGTTGGTGCTCACAAATCTTTGCAAAGGGTTGGTGCTCCTTTGGGTTGTTGCTCACAAATAGTTTTTGTGTTGGTGCACGGAAAAGGGGTTGGTGCTTATGCAAGTTGGTGCTTACAAAATTTGTAATTTGAGTTGGTGATCATTCATATACTTGAGATTATTCTCTATGGTTTTTTCCACTTTGGGTTTCTATGTAAAAATCTGGTGTCTCTCTCTCTTGTGTGGTGCATATTATTATTTCAATTTTATTGCATACCTTGAATTTGTGGTTAAGTGGTTAAAGAAAAGGAATTTGATTAAGTAAAAAGATATCTAATATATTTATTCACCCCCCCCCCAATAGTATATTTCATGCTTAACATTCATAAGATATTAACAAGTGATTACACCAAGAAAATAAGATTAATATAAAAATCCTCCAAGATGAAAATATAAAAAATAGATTTTAAAAATTATCAACCAAAACCTAAGATGATAAGGGTTATTTATACCATAGGTTGAATCCAAGAAATACATCAAACCCTAGGTAAAAAAAAATCATGATGTAGATGCATATATATTAATTAGAGTTTAAGATGAATAAAACATGAGAATAAATAACGTTTAGAAATGAGATCTAAAATAACACTTGAATGTGTGAAATAAAAGGTTTTTATAAAACCCAAGTTGCATATTGGAAATATTTTGGGTTCACCATTTATATTTACCATAATTTTCATTTTTACACAAAAATAGGTATAAAAAGATAAAATTAAAAAAATGTGTATATATTAAATATATAATTCATAATTATGAGTTTTAATAACATAAACAAGTTAAAAATTCTCAAATAGAATCTAGAAAAAAGAAATGAATTGTCAAAGAGCTTAAGAAATAATCACAACATGACTATTCTACAAATTTAATTCTATATTTTAATTATGATTATTTTTTTAACTACTCCTAAATTTATAGGATTGTACCATGCTATAAAATAGACCAATACCTCTATGGGCCTATTTTGGATAATCCTAGTTACTTCAGTCCCACCTCTATGTCTATGGGATTTCCTGTGTTCTAACAGGTGTGTCTATATAGGGTTTTGTAGTCTAGGTTTTTTGGTGCCTATACACTATGTCTTATTGATCTTTATTGTACCTTAAGTTTTAAAAATTATAAGGTGTAATACATTATGTGGTTAAATTTATTGTTTGACCTAGCTTGCATAATCTAAAACAAAACAAAATTAAGTGAATTAGGTAACTATTGTAGAAACATTACATATTAGTTATATTTCACACTCAAAATCAAAAATTTGTGTAATTATTATTTTTTAATGGAATAGTTCAAGTAAGGGGTTCAACCTGATCTTCCCTAGAAGTGATCAAGATGACTAATAAATTCTAACTACCCTCTTTTATCACAAGGAATGTTTCATAGTTACCAAACTTGGTAAATGTCTCAAGTGTGTAGGATTTAATTCAAATAATCACAACTTGAATAAATAATATTTTATTTAGGTGTGGTCCTTAATGTGTTGGGGTGCCCAATGTTATATTCCTATCTCTTGACTCATTAGATTATACATAATATTCTCTCTTTTAATGGCATGGCAAGGTCTTGCATTTATAGGATGACTAAAGTCTGTCAAACAAATTTTGAAAATGCAAATGGGAAGGGTTAAGACTCTTCACCAATAGTAATAAATATATGGACCCATAAATCTAAAATATATAAACATGTATGGGTATAGGTTTGTCCAAGACATACATGTATTAGTACAAGTTTTCCTAGGAGATAAGTCAATCTATTTTTTCAAGGTATGTATAACTAGTAGATAAAATGTAGTTCAAATGTATAATCAAATACATTTTGGATAAATGTTGAAATTATTTTAATTTCTATACACTAGATATAGGTTTGTGTGGAGTTAGGCCCATCTTAGAATTGGTTTAATATATATATATATATATATATATATATATATATATATATATATATATATATATATATAATTTTTCCAAATAGGTTCAATTTAAAATAAACATCGTAATAAGGGTTTTATCCAAATGTTGGTGTCTACACATTCATAAAATTGTATTTGTATTACTTAGACCTATCCATTACAGCCTCTTAACACTAATATATATTATTATTTTAATTATTATTGTATATATGGTAAATAACATCATCACTTGAAGTTATTCAATTCAATTTCATTAGTTTCATAGCATATAATTCCCCTTGGACAATTGAGGGTTGGTTTTGATCCGAGCAACAATTCAAATGACAATTCGGGTGATGGGTCCACCCTAATTGATGACGGAACTTTCGGGAGCCATAACTTTTGCACCGTAGCTCCAATTGACTCACCATTTGAACCTTTGGAAAGATAATAATGAGGAGAATGTCGTGAGATGGCATGGAGATTTTATATATGAAGTTTTACCCCCTAAAACCCAATGGAAGTGTCACACATTTCAATTTTAGTAGTGCAGTCTAAAAATAATAAGTTTCTAAAAATAGTAATTCCTAGAATTATGTATTATTGTAAATCATGGAAGTCAAACCAATTCATATCCCTCAAAAATTGGTGACCTTCCACATCCTCCCCACACCTTCAAAACATGTATAAATGAAGATGTAACCCAAATTGGAAATCAGACATCTCTTCTCAGAGATAAGCATATGTTTGGGTCTGCAAATTTGATCAATAAAACATCTCTTCTCAGAGATAGCATTATTTGACATGTTTTGTTCTTGTTTCTTGAATTATATTTCAACAAAATCTTTAGATTTTTGGATTATTCTTATTATTTATTGGTGGAATCTAACATCGACATTCCTCTAGGGGAATGATATGTCACCTTTGTTTTTTCTAAGACATTAAGATTTATGAGAATTTTATTTTCAACACCTAATCGACTATAATATCTAGAGGAGGTGTCATTTATTATAAAAATATCATGATATTTATTGTCCACTTTTTTCAACATCTTGAGCATAGGTTTTTGGCCTCATTTCTATGCAAGGTTATCATTTTTATAAAATTAAAACTTTAGATGGTTTCTCAGATAGCAGGTTTATCACATTATTTTCAAAATATTTAAGGGGTTGGGAGGTGTAGACATAAAATATAAAATATATAACACCTCAATCTTATATACTTGTCAAGCACTTATCATGGTTGCACCCTTTTGTTCTAAGACCTTCTTGATATTGAAAGGTTTGAATCCACTATCCATTTTGCCTATTACCTATCTCTTAATCCAACCATATGTTATTTTGATTATTGGGAATTTTATAACAATCAAACTAATACAAACTTTATTATTATCATCCTCTATAATTTTTGGATCTATATGTATTTTCTAGCTTCCCAAACACTTTCTTCCCATCCAAATGCCTATATCAATGTTAGTGTCATGTGCCAAACTAAGTTTTTAATACCTTGAAGTCTTTAAATTTGTAATTATAATTTGGTTTTATGGTCATCATAAGTTATTTAATGTAATATATTTCCAAAATTAAATTGTATATATACAAGATCAACCATCATTCATTCTTCACCTAGCATAGACCTACAATTCACAAGAAAACTTACCAAAAGCATTCAATCAAGCATTCAAGTGGGAAAAGCATTATTATTATTATTTATTTCAATATTAGTCATATAAAAATATTATATATAGGTATGATGTACTGAAGGAACATTATGTGAGCCATATTTTCTAATTTACAAGATAGGTCACTCTATGTACTTATATATCACACGATGCATCTTGATACACACACAAGCCAATATTTAGTGGAGAAATACATAAGTTTAAGGCACTCTTAAAATTATATGTTATGTAGGTAGTTCTCATTGATAAAGGGGACCTTCTGTTAGTTTGAAAATGTTTGCCCATTAACCTATTTTTCTTAGTCACCCCAAGGGTGATAAATCTAGTGTTTGATCAGTTGACAAAGAGAGATATCCTATACATGAAACATGAACATAATAGAGTAAAGGTGATGAGAAACCTATAAGGTTCTAGTTGGTCACACCTAGATAAATTTTATATTCCATACTATACACCTACATCCAATTTATATATTAGTATTGATACAACCATATAGATCTGAGGAAAGCATCTCAGGCCACAAAATGTAAATTTCTAGAATATGATGATTGTTCCGTGATCTTGATCTACTAAACTTCTAACCTATTTTAAAATAGATCTTCATGTTCACAATAAACCAACTAAGTACTCTTCTTTCTAATTTATTTTAATATCAATCAATAGTTGTACTTTACATTTTTAACATATAACAACATTTAAATTCAAAATATTATTTAACTAAGTTTATAATTAATTAACCTAATATAGGTCCATTTATCACCCTTTTTCTTATTCATTTCTATATTATTAATCATATACTATATTTACCCATATCAATTTAGTGTTTAACATTTTATAAACCTAACATTTGTGTATTTGCATGCAAACCCTAATTTGGCTTATGGTTTCCTTTTTTCTAATTATTGTAATTTGTTTCAAATTCTAAATTTTTATTTGTAATAAATGAAAAATGTCAATAAAAAGACTTGTTTTCAAATGAAATAAAAATAAGCATTAATTACTCATCTTAATAAAAATAAGGGCTTAATATATGAATTTTTGTATGCTACAAAAGATGAAATCATTAATAATGATAAGGATAAGGCCTCCTCACCTAGTGATGGTGAATCCTTAGTTGGTACTACAACTTATTCTATACCAACAACCATCCCCTTAAATACATCACCACTTTATACTTCTCATGGGGCCATGAGATATTTGTTCACACCTTTATTCCCTTAAACTATTATTTCTACATCTCACATAGAAAACATAATACTCCAACCCAATTACCATTTTTAATGCCTATATCTATTTAACCTATGGTTATATATCATTTGGTGACTTCCAAAGATTTAAGCCTTAATGACTAATAATATCAATATCTTATCCAAACTTTAAAATTGTTACAAGCTAAGGTTATAAATGTTGAAAAAAATTCCATGAAATCATCTTATGATATTAACTCATAAGAGGTGTTAAATAAACCTATGTCACTTGAGATATATTTTCACCCATTACCAACCAATTTTATTTCACCTAAGTTCACATTTTATTATGGCAAGGGTGATCCTAAACAACATCTTTAATCTTTCTATGTGGCATGCCTTGATTATGCTTTTAATGATAAAATTTTGACTAAACTATTTACAATGAGCCTAAAGGGATATGATCTAATTTGATTTTATGATTATAAATACAATAAATAAATACATGAATCAAACCTCTTGTAGATTAGTTTTTTGCATAATTCTCTATCGATATTTTTGAAAAGATTTACTATGCCCAAATTTAAAAGATCAAATAAGGAACTAATTAACTTATAAATGAATATGTTTTAAGATAAAATATAATATTGGATAAATTGACAAATATAATGGAAATTAAATATATTCAAGACATATTTAAGCAAAGTTTGCTTGCCCCATTACTTAAGTCCATTGTTTCAAAATTTTCAAAACTTTTAATGACTTTTACCATATTATTTGTGATCGTGAAATGAAACTTATCTCATTGAAAAAACTTAAGTATGTATCAAACACACCAAATACATAAAAAATAAAGTTTAATATCAAATAAAGTTATAAGGTAAAACCCATAGAGCCTAAAAATGAAATAACTACCATGGTTCATGTGGTGTCACAACAACCTGATTGGTTTATCTTACCCAATGCAATAAAGAGATAATGTACATGCTTTCCTAAGTCTTAATATTAATTACTTCCAAAGCTTGTGTATTATCACCTCATTTCTCTCCATCATCTTATAAAATTTGATATGAGTCGGCCTCTACCCAAAAGATATGATGCCAATGCTTATTATACCTATAACTAAGTCCCTAGTCATTCTATAACTGGTGTTTTACCTTGAATCATAAGATTCATGATCTTATTTGTGACCAAAATATTACATTTGATTTTCCTTCAAAATATTTAGGCTCATAACTTGGTGATCACAATAGTTATAAAATATTTAAAAATCCTTTGCAAGACCATTCTAAGAAGGAACCAAGAGAAAAAATGACATATAATGCAAATCCTCCTCCATCACATTATGAGAACCCACTAGATGGGGTTATTGGTACTTATATTTGAAATACACCTCCCATGATTCAAAGACCTATTAATTTTGATGATAGTGAGATTATGAATGTTGACTCAAATATTCATTCCATATTCATTCAATCATACCTTGATCGTCAACCTATACAAAATGTTATGATTGATAATGTTGAAAGTGAGAACATTTTCACTATAACATTAAATATGCATTCAGTTTATACACATGATGATTCAAATCCTTTGACTACATCAGTTAGAGAAATTAATTAGATCTCATAGTTAGTTCTTGGTGAGATTGACTTACCTTTATAGGTTGGTTTAATGCATGTGGTTGCTACCTTTTATGTTATACCTTACAAAGGTTTATTTAATATGTTATTAAGATGACCTTTGATACATACATGATGATCAACACCTTTTATAATACATAGTTATGTTAAATGCATTCATACCAATACAGTAATAGTAGTTTCCATAATATCATATGAATATCCACTTAAACACAAGAAGTGTATACACGAGAAGTTAATTATCAAACCTAGCAGTGAAAGGGTAAGAAATAGGCAATCCCCTTTCCTAGGTTACCAATACTTGAGAGACCATTTCATCAGAGACATAATGGATTCTAAGCAATCCTTATCTACTATGCACTATATTCATATATCCAAACCACCTAAATAGGTTTCTATTAATACTAATTCAAATAAACCATATATCATTCAACGATGGCTTTAATGGCCCTATTCCTATCATCTCATCTCAACCATAAAATCATATTTTACATACATAGAACATCATAGATATTATAGTGATATATGTTACACCTATACTTGCTCCTTTCGAATACCACCAATTTCTCTCACTAGGTTCCCAATAGGAATATACCTATGAGCATCCTTCGGATGACATCATAGGATAGTCTTTTATTTTCAAATATTCCAAAAATACCTAAAAATTCAAAAATATTTTTATCTTTTACATGTTTGATTAGCCCTTTAGTATATATGTTGTTAGTTCCATGTTGGTAGATATCATATCATCTATTCCTATATACACATGTTTCACTCATATTTTGAGTGTGATACAAACATACCTAAGCACATGATCTATACACTTTTAGATGTTGGGCCTTTCTTCTACTCATGTCATTTAGACATTGGGGGTATTTTATTCTTTGATCATGATACATCTAGGTTATATCATTATATTATTATTTTTTATTATCATGTTTGAGATTGTATACTTACACATGCTTGTATACATACTTATGACTTTCAATGTGTACTTGATATGTTATGTACTTAACATTTTTTGGTTAACACATATAGACAAGGACTAGTATGATATGTTTATGTTGGTTGGTTATGTTCCACATTTTTTTCATTTATGAACTTATTTGAGTGTCTTGTCTTACATTGTCTTGATTTTTATAGCATTTGAATATGCTCCATTACTTTTAGCCCCAAGCCTATGTTTGCCTATTGTTAAATTTCCATATGTCATAGATTTTTGTGTTGACATTTAATTATGTCATTAATTGATTTATGTAATTTTGACTTAGTCATTTACCTTTGAATATGTGGAATTTGAATACGCCCCTTGTTTGACGTCTCATTAGACCATTAATTTTGATTTACTTTTGAGTGCTCTTGTATATGTGCTTGATTGTTTTTTTAGCTTATATCATTACTTTCTAGATGTTTCCATGATTCACATCATGAAAATTAGGATTTTATGTGATAAAATACTATGTAATTCATTTCTATATCTACCTATACATGCTACTCATATATTTTACATGATACATTCATAAATTAGTTATCTTATCCTTTTGAGGTAAGGTGACTACCAGTTTCTACTTCCCCTTACCTCAAAAGTGGGGGCATATCAGTGGGAGCATGTCATAAAGGAATGGATTCCACACATTCATAGTTTAATATTTTAGTGGGTACATGTCATGGGAACATGTCTTCCACACTTTCAAAGTTTATAAAATGGCCAAATTACATAGTTATATGATTCAAATACACACTTTTAGGAGCATTATATAAATTGGTACCATTGTTATACCAAGGTTTTCATTTAATAAATATATGATTTGAATATTAAATGAAAAATATTGCTTCAATTTTTAAGATCAAATAAAATTTTATATTTCAAATACTTTTATGGAATTTAGCATACACTAGGATGGGCTCTTATGGACTATTATTGAGTCAATCTAATGCAGTAGTTGGTTCACTTTGTGTAAGTTAAAAGTAATTACATCACTTAGTATTACCAATTTTATATTATGGAGTGATAAAATCATCCACCCACATAAGATTTATAGTGTGAGTTGACTTGGATCACTCACGCTCATAGGGTATAAGCATGACTGGGTTGCATAATTGAGATACTATCAATTTCTTAGTGGTAACTCACATTTTATCCAAGGTTGGGAGAAATTTTCCATAAGATATTTATCTATATTTACACTTTAAGGTTTTAATATTTTCATAATATCTTCTCTAAAGCTTCATAATAAATCATCTTTTCAAATTAAATTACCAAAAGGTAATATGGTTGCATCAATACATAGGTGTAATCTTAACCATGATTTCTTTAATTTAAATAATTTTGTATTATTTAAATTCCATATTTTATGCACTAATTATATACTCTAACATTATATTAGTTGTAGGTTAGTCACTAGCAAAGCACTCAAGTGGGACTCATGCAAAGACAATGTGTGTTATACACATCTAGGTATGCATTCATTTTCTTTTAAACTAGAAATTTCATTACTATATTAAATATGGGAATGTATACACTAAATATAAATTATATATAACCTTATTTTTGTATACTTTACAAGTATTTTTCATGGTTTAACCCTTTAGTTTTAAGACTTTCCTATTGCCAAAAGGCTCACATCCATTATCTATTATGCATATTTATTATCTCTTAGTCCAAACATATGTTATTTTAATGACCAAACCCTATATACTAATCAAAATTATATAAACATACTTATTATAATCCTCTATAATTTTTGGACCTATATGTATTTTGTATATTATCTAACACTTGTATCCCATCTAGATTCCTACATTGATGCTACTGTCATGTGCCAAACTATGTCCAATACCCTAAAGTTATCAAATTTTCAATTATAGTGTGTCATTATGGTCACCCTAAGTGTTTTAATATAATATATTTCCAAAATGGATTATTATATACACAATATCAACCCTCATTCATTCCTCACCTAGCATAGACCTAACAACTCACAAGGAAACTTACCAAAAGCATTCGAATGAGCAAAACTTCCCTATTCTTTCTTATTTTAATGTCAATCATAGGGATAGACTATGTATAGGTTTGATGTATTGAAGGACCATTACTTGATACATATTTTCCAAGTTCAAATATAAGTAACTATGTGCATTTTATTATCATGTGTTCCATCTTTATACACACATGAGTCAACATGTACGGGATAACTACAAAAGTATGAGGCCCTATTCAAAGTATTGGCTATGTAGGTAGTACCTATTAATAAATTGGTCCTTAGGGTATCTCTAAACCATATTCCAAATAACACATTTTTCCTAGTCACCCCAAGGATGATAAAGTTAGGGTTTGATCATTTGATAGAGTGATAGCCTATGCATGAAATCTAAATACACCAGAGTAAAGGCAATAGAAAATGTAAAAGTTTCTAGGTGGTCACACTTAGATAAATTTGATATTATATAATATAAAAATACATAGAAGTTATATATAGCCTTGATTTAACCTTCTTGATATGACACAAGCACTCAAGGCCATAGAATACAAAGTTCTATAATATAATTAACTATTTTAGGACCCTCATGCAATCCACTTTTAATCTGTTACAACCTAGATCTGCATGTGCATAGTAAACCAACTAAGTACTCATATTTCTATTTTATTTAAATATTAATCAATAGTTTTATCATAATTTAAATTTATATTACTATATATCTGAGTATCTAATTAATTGGTTTTCTATAGATCTATTTATCACCCTTATGCTTATTTGTGTATATGTTTTTAACCCTATACTATATTGAACTATATCAATTTAGGGTTAAATAGGGTGATAAAATTAATTTATATAAAAAAGGTATTCACTTAAGTCCAAAAATATGGTATAAAAATGTCTTCCCCCTCATCTATGTGTAGAAACTATGTTTTCCAAACCTTGTCGTTTAGACATTAGATGTTGTACGCTTAGGTCTTATCAAATATAAAGGTATTTAAAAATAATGGGATCAATAACATGGGTGATATGTATATGTTGACATTACCACTTTCCTATCTACTTCAATTTGTTTTTTAGGCTTGGATGTTAGGAGGATATTAATATGAATACCTTTAACTCTATGATATTATCCTGTGTGTCCCTCCTAGACCAAGGAAATGTCTTATGGTGTTTATTAGATTATGTATTACATTTTTTTGAAATTGATGATATATATTCTCTTAATTTATTAAAAAAATAAAATGAGTGATGATGGGAGTTTTTATACATGTGAATATCACATGTTAAACTATGCACTCAACTTCCTAAGGTCAGGTCAAGATATCTAACATAATGTTTAAACATTGGTATAATTATGGATTAGGTTCGTTACTTGATGGAATTGGATTTATAATGGGTGATGGTAATGTATTCTTGTGATGTAACAAAAATACATACATAATATCATATTTATCATTAAGAGCATCTAGATGAGTGGAAATAGAACTCCAAGGTCCTTTAGTGTCTTTCGACAATGAGGAGACAAGTCTCTTGATAAATGCTAGGATCAATGAAATGGGAATGGTTAGGATAAATGAATCAAGGAATGAGATAAAATATATCAATTTTATTATGTTTGGTTAATTTCATACACAAATATGAATGATATATAATGAGGCTAGAATCGAGGAGAAGAAAGGGGAATGAAAGTGAGAATCTAGGATTGGATACCGTTATACTAGTGACCTCTATATTAGGGAAGGATAATGATTGGTGGATTAAAAATCAAATATTTATCCTATAGGTAAATAATATAATAAAAAATTAAGTGGTATATTGGCATGGAATTGAAAATATCTCTCTTAATCTCATTGTTGATATCAAATTTTATATTGACTATGGGACCAAGAGATTTAACCCTAGGGAAGGCCTTCACTTACAAGACCAAGTGTTTTGGGAAGTGTCATCCAAAGGATACTAGTAAAATTATAAGAGTATGAGCTTGTCTTGGAATTTTTTTTTTTGATAAGACTTGTTTTTATGTTGGAAACAAGGTTTTGGAGTGCTTGTGTGATTTTACAAGGGTTTTAGTAATTTTATTATTTTTTTATTGTTTTGGGAATATAAGACTAAAATAAAAGCTAACCCCTTGATAAAATTAGATAACTGAAATCAATGAATGATTAATAAATAAAATAATACTTCTTTTTATATTTTCTAATTTATTTTTAATGCACCCACTATAAAAATAAATAAAACCTACCTCAAAAATGCAAATGCTGATTTTATTTTTCCTAGATGAAAGATAAATGAAGTTGTTTGTTTGGTGTTTTTTAGATCATAAGTGAATGGGTATATTATGTAATATAATATTTTATAAAATTAAATTAAATTCAAAATAAAATCTATATTCTAAAGATAAAAACTATAAATTATCTAGGAGTTATTTTACAATTTCAAATTAAACTAGGATTTGGTATTTCTAAATGAATGCACAATAATTTGAATGATTTAATCTAAATGACAGTGAATGTTTAAATTTTAATTTTTTAAATTATTAATCTAAAAAAATATAGTTTATAATTTACTAAAACAAATATAATCAAGATCAAAATAACACCTAGTGATTACCTAGGTTTGACTACAGTTTTCTCTTGTTAGTGTGTGTGTGTGTGTGTGTGTGTGTGTGTGTGTGTGTGTGTGTGTGTGTGTGTGTGTGTGTGTGTGTGTGTGTGTGTGTGTGTGTGTGTGTGTGTGTGTGTGTGTGTGTGTGTGTGTGTGTGTGTGTGTGTGTGTGTGTGTGTGTTTGTGTTTAGGTATTAATGTGTTGTTATCCCTAAAATAATATTCAAAAAAAAATCATGAGGTTGAGTGTTCCATATATAATAGTGGAGGATAATTCATGGGATAAATATATCCTATTTTTTATTTTAGGACTGATGTTGGTTCAATATAAGGACTGAAAAGTTCAACCTATTTTACTAAGAGCATAAATTATTATCGTTAGAGGTGCAATGTATATTTTATGACACTTGGAATTATTATTAAATGATTGAAATTGATTACTAATTTATATTGATCCTAAATTTTCCAATTTATAAAATGGGAGAGAGTTTTTTACTTCCAAAATAAACATTAAAATAGGGAAAAGGGATCAAAAAAGAAACTTCTAGTCAAGAAAATGCTAATGCTTGAGAACTGAACCCTGCCAAGTCATAGTTACACCTTTGTGTGCATGGTTTAGTAATTGAAAAAATACTTATCCACTCAATGGGAAAGATTATCAAGGACACTAATTTATATTCTCAACTTGAAAACCCTTTACCAACTAAAAATACTCAAATATTTGTAGTAAATTACACACAAATTTTGGAACACTTTATAGTTGAGACCACAAAGAATAGAGAATTCAAAAAGGACTACAAAAAAAATGAACTAGATTATCTCAATCACAATCTAATATCCACATATAACTTTGAAATTAAGTATAACATAAATCTCATTACATAATCATAAACTTATAGCTAGAAATAATGGACACCATTTGATGAGCAGAAGACAAATTCAAAACAAGGTAAAAGGGTTATATCACAATTTCAATAGAGTTTCATTACATGAATATGCTAACCTTTTCAAAGGAAAAAAAGTACCTTATATAGATATATTTTTATGTGAAGTTCACTTGACCCAATATTGGGGCGGTTAAAAAAAATTAGTGGTGACTAGGGAATGTGGTTGAGATTTTGATAGATTTTCCATCTTGAACATGATTTGTAATTTAGAGACCATACCTATTAAAGGTATACATTCATAATTTATGTTCATTATATCTTATTATATATTTACCATGCACATTCCATGTGATGACACATGCCATATCAAATTATTTATATTCACATTTTGGGAATAGTTGTAATTTAATTTAAATATTGGTGATAGATTATCATTGGAAGTTTCTTGGGACTACCATTCCATAATGCCCTACACAAAATTATACATTTAATTTACAAGTTAATTAAATTAATGAGGCATACCTAACTTAAATTCAACACCTCCTAGATAAATTACCCCATTTATTATCCTAGAATATGTATCTTATTTTCCTTTTAGTTGGTGAGGAACCAACTATATTTTTACTATGCTTTCCAAACTTGACACACTATCCTCTTAGTCAAATGGGCCATCAATATTAGTCCCCCATCTTTCTGATGTCATTATTTTCATATGGTCATTCCTCATCTTCTCTCTCTATTATATTCTCTAGTCCTTTGGTCTAATTAAATAGGCCCCACATTAACATTTAGCATTTTATCAACATCCCCAAGCTATATGTTATTTACTCATATCATCATCATAGTCACATTGATTCTCCTCAGTTTCTTGGGATCTATATGTTTTCTCAAGGTTATTTCTTGGTCCCATGTGGTCTTGGGATAATTCTTCTATCACCTCAAGCTCCTAGGATAATATTTAAATTATCTTGGGCTCTGGGGATCCCAAGATGGCACCAAGTGGTGCAATCCTAGGACTTTAGGGGAATGAATCTTTTTCACTATCAGTCCATTCCTAGGCCACTAGGCTCCCTGACTAGTGTCAAGTGGTGCAATCTTGGGACTTTGGGGGCACAAATATTTTCAATACCCACTAAATCTCCATTGGGCCAATTCACCAAGATCATGTCATGTGGCACAATATCAACACTTAGGGGCATTAATATAATAATAATATAATAAGTAAATATTTTAACCCTAAAATAAAATAATAAAATATAATAAGTAAATATTTTTGATAAATCCAAGTCTTTACTGAGAAAAATTTATGGGAGAGGCAATAAATTAATATAATAATTGAAAATCAACACTTGCATAAAATTAATATTTAATTCCAAACATTCATAGGATAAAGTTTATAATAAAATGATTTTAAACAAAGGGGCATTAGACTCTATCCATGCCTAGGCAAAGAGCATCATTATTATTTAATATTTAGCTAAGTCTTAAATGAATCATTTCAAATATTAATCTAATTTAATATAAGAATCATAATCATGAGTTAGACTACCAAAAGGAAGCTATAAAAAGATCTCAAAAGTTAGATGAACTTGCCAAAGTGATAGGTCCAACATTCAAATGGGTTAATACTAAAGTAATTTACCATAAAGAAAGACTTCATAGGCTTAGAATAAAAACATAAGTTATACTTAGATTTTTATAGATGAAATCTTAGACTAAATTGAGAAAAATACAAAAGTGTTAAAAACATGCATGATCAGTCATTTATAACTTAACATCTAATAAACTACCAATCGAGGAAGGGATCAAGTAAAGACACATAAAAATAACTCCAAATAAGTTTTCTAGACCAAATAAAACAATATTAAATTCAAAATAAAGAGGGTCCATGTTTTTAACCTTAAAATGGGACATGTTAGTGAAGGTAATAACAATGGTGACTTCCTACTGGGAGACCCTTCCCAAGTATTTAGATAATTCCAAATTTCTAGTTCTACATCCAAACACTATTATTAGCTACAAGAAATAACTTCAGACACAATCAAAATATTGGGCACTAAAGTCTACATCAACACATGACATACTAAGCTAGTTTCTTTCCAAAGACCGTCAATGTGTTTTTTAAGTGATTAATCCATATATAGTTTTATATTCACACATAATCACTCAGATTCACTAAAAATAATTAGAATTTTTGAGGGATTAATATTTGGCAATTTGTCTCAAGTTAGAATGGCATGGGTATTTCTCTATGTCCATCTAGGCATCTATAGCCCTGATAGAGATACCTATGGTCTCCCTCAAGGCCTTGCTCTACTACCAACTAAGATATGAAGACTATGGTGGAGGTTATTTGAATCACACTTTAATAGATATTGAGGTTTCACATATTATTTTCATTTCCTTTTCTTTTATTCCATATTTAGAAGGGTAATTGTGTTCATTCCATTGAGGTTTGGGGACCGAGATATGGGTTTTAGGAAAGTTTATTAATCAGTTGAGGCAAATAAAAAATGATAGTGATTTATGTACATTGTAAATTTTTATGTTGAGTGCATTTTATGGATTTAAACAAAGAAAGAAAAATTTATAAATCCATGTGCTCAGTTAATAATCATAATCCATAATTATTCTAAAAATGTGAAAAAGAAATACATTAGCCCATAAATAATTTTCAAAAAATATTTTTAGTTAGGCTCTAGAATTACATTTTTAATATTCACATAAATAGAACCTTCATTTCATTAATCATTAATTAATCAAGGGAACCCTCAAGGAAAAAGGATAAAGTTCATCCCAAAATAAACATAATGAGACTAATGAGAAGCAAAACAAAACAAGGAAAATAAGTAGAAAGCAAACTAAGCTAATAACAAGGGGTGAGAAAAAAAGTTGAAATAGGTTAATCACATGGATTTCAAGAGAGAGTATGCCTAAAAAATAGTTAGACACCTAAAATTAGGATTTTGAGAGATTCAAGGGAAACTAGACACTCATCTTCATTTCCCGTAGACTTTCAATAAACCACCCCTATAAATATTTGCTAATATTATTTTATAAATTTATCAAGCCAATTTAGATTGCATAATTTAATTATGTTTATAGTTATTTAACAAATATTAATGGGGATAATTTGAATAG
Organism: Torreya grandis; assembly: GCA_037957365.1. Lineage (NCBI taxonomy): Eukaryota > Viridiplantae > Streptophyta > Pinopsida > Cupressales > Taxaceae > Torreya > Torreya grandis. The sequence continues at coordinate 2,959,135 of JARHVA010001163.1, read as the reverse complement.
AATACCTCAGCTCCACATATTGAATCATGATGAGGAGAATGGATGAGTATTGACATACCATGATGGGTTGATTACTCAACTTGGGTAATATTTATTTTTCACTGTAGCCTAGGATGAAGAACAAGTTTTTCTTCTAGTCAAAATAAGTGATTTTTCAATCATGTTGGTTAGCATATTCTAATTTATGACTTCATGATTCATAATTATGTTGGATGACTTGACTATAAATCTACCTTGAAATGTGATCTCTTTAAATAGACAGATCAACTTGGCTTGGATTTATATTTATTAAAGCACGTGTCCATTATTTATCAAGGAGAGGCTAAGACAAACTATAGTTATGGAATATGTTTGCATAAGATAAACCAAAAAGAATTAAAAAAGAACTAGGAATATGAGTAAACACACAACTGAATTGAAACTACCCTAATACTAAACAAGAAAATAATAAATTATCTAAGAAATCGAAAGCATAAAGTAAGAAATTAAACTATTATGTACACTATACATTACCATACCCATCCAAGAAACTTATTCTTAAGATGAAGTGGAATGGGAATATGATAAGTAGTTCTTTAATAACTTCCTATTCATAGATAATGGAAGATTGTTCCCTTATATATCCTTAAGGTGAAAATCATTCTACCCTAGTAACTTAGCTATTTGGTATGGACAAATCCAAAATGGGTTAAACTTGGAATGTTGACCCTTTTTCTCAAGGGATTTGTCCCATAGTAGTACTAGATCTAAAATCCTAAAGGACTTCAAGTTGGACTTCTTTTAAAAACATCACTTTATAGTTATTTTATGCTTATTAAAATTCAATAGGGCTTCATCTTGAGCCTCTTATAATTGAATAATGTCTAAAATCCTTGAATTTATATTTTTGGTGTGTTCCATGTACTAATACATAAAATTATAGCTGGGTAACTTAAGTGTAACTAGTAGAACTAGATCTAGCATATACACTAATAGAAATTATGAGATCTTAAGTGCTTGCTTATGTCTAGTGTAATCATCCCAAAGAACAAACTTTATTAGTGAATTCCACTCTCAAGGCTTCTTATCTATAGATTTATTGATGGTCTAAATCAAATTATTTTTGGTCAATTCTACCAATCTAATCCCTTGTGGGTAGTAATTGGATGAGAACCTTAAAGTGATATTGTTGTCACATGACCTTTCAGTGAATTATATATATGTAAATGTAGGATTTTTGTCATAAACTAATGACATGGAATCCTAAATTGAGTGGTCATATTGTTTTCAGTAAAATTGATCACCTTATTTTTAATTTTATTATTCATCTCTACTACATATATCCATATCATGAAATAATTTTTAATAATAAGAACAAACTTATGGATTTATAAGGAGTTGTTATTAATGACTCCTATTATAAATATCCCCCAATTGGAAAATGGCATACCTTCTATGACTAGTTACAATGGCATTGTAGGGTGTATTTACCTTTTGGAAAAGGCCTAAAACTAATGGAATTAAATAATACGTGCATGGAAATCCATAAATATGGTTGGACAATAATACCTTACTAAAATTATTTTGTGTTCCATTACATTCACTACATGATGACAAGTGCCTAACTTCTCATGGTAATTTTTCATTACTTACTTGGCTTCAGCTTCATACAGGAATATAATAAATATGCCTTCATTATTTTTATTGAAGAAAATTATTTTATTTAGCATCTATTATGCATATTTTAGTTAGATACATCTCTTATGAATTTTAATGAGTCTAAGAGGTGGGATCCCATAAATAAGGTAATAGATAATTGGGGTGTATCAATTCTATTGTAATATTTGATCTTAGTCTAATTGATGCGTAGTGATCCTTGTATCAATATTAGTTATCAGATGAGTAACACCTTACCCTTTGACCATATTATTAGGTTTTTACTCTAAGTAATACTATTTTATCTTAGTCATCTATCTACCTTTGCATTCCCCTATCTTGTTTTGGCCTAACATTTACTTGAAAACTAGGTCGATAACAATTGCATGCACTTTATTCCTAAATATATAGTGCCTAAATTTTTTCATAGCTTTAAGAATTTTTAAGTATATTTTTACAAATTAGAGTATCTTAGTTGTGCATCCTTAAAATTGGTGCTCATGAAAGCAACAAGGTGTTATTCTCAATCAAATCTATGTGTGAGGTAGGTAGTAATGGTGTGTTTAGAGGCAAAAGGATAACTGTAAAAGTCTCAAGCATAATCTAGAATAATTAGTAATGGTACTTGAATTATGGAATCCTTTATGTCTTGAAAATATTTTTTTAACTTAGCATGCCACTTTATTTTATCATCCTATTTCAACATAGAATTTAGAGGCTTCATAATTTTAGAAAATCTAGAAATGAACTTGCGAACAAAATTGATTTTACCAAAGAAATATTTTAGCTCATTTTTAATATTAGGTTGAGGAAATTTATAAATCACTTCATCTCTTTTAGGATCAATATAAATACCTTATTTAATGAGATATGATCAATAATACTACCTTTTGTGACACTAAACACACTCTTTTTTTGGTTCAAGGAAATGCCATACCTTCTCCATATTTCAAACACTATTAAAATGGCAAATTTGGTTTGATCTACATTTAAAAAATATATTTAAATCATTCTAGTAAATTACTATTCACTTAACAATTAGACCTTCAAATTTTAAATCCATTACTCTTTGGAATGTTTCTCTAGCATTGAGCAATCTAAATTACATTCTCTTGTATGAAAATGTGCCCCATTTTGTTATAAATGAAGTTTTGGTTTGATCATATAAATTTACTAAAAATTTATTAAATCTTAAGAATCCATCCAAGAAGGACATCATCTAGTATTAATTAACAATTTTAATCACTTCATCAAGAGAAGGAAATGGATAATTATCTTTATCTGAATCTCTATTTAGATATTTCAAGTCTTTGCATAGTCTAATTTTAGAATTTTTATTCCATAAAAGTCCTAATTTCTCCCCCTAAGTGGGATGGTGAACTAGGAACATTATTCTATTATAAAATATCTTTTAAAATTCTTTTTTTATTAATGGTTTAAGGATTATATTCATAAGTCTCTACTTTTACCAAAATGTCCTTTAGTCAGGCTTAAGGGGGATAGTTTGAGTGATCACCCTTGGGTTGAATATTTTGAGGTCTCGATATAGCCAAGAAATTACATATTTATAATGTAGAAACAAATTTCAAAGATACTCAATTTCTACATCCATCTAATTAGAGCGTATATTGATAGTTCAAGGTCCTTCCAAGGAACCAAGGTTAATGGTTTACCACTTCTAATTTGTAAATTTGGTTTTCTTAATTATAGGCATAGGGTGGAATGTGTCAAATGAATTTTATAGATATATCATCCCATTTTGGATATGATTCCATTGGATATTGATAATTTTTTCTTTGTTAATTTCATATATAGGACTATTTCTTTCCTCTTCATCTATTATTTGGGCTTTGACTGCCCCAACATTGTTAAGGAATTAAAAAATTTGTTGGTAATCTTCAAATACTTGTAAATTTATGACATTATCTAGAATAGAGGGACAAGGGACTAATTCCATAGTGAATTCTTGAAACTTGGTATCATTTAAAAGGGATAAATTTATAGTTGAGTATGCTAGCAAAATGGCAACTAGATTTTCTTCCCTCGAGTTAGAAATGACATTGAATGGATTGAACATCTCAATTAGGTCCCACACCCTATACTTGTAATTTATAAGGTATGACAACTTTAAATGGAATTTAATTTTTAATTATTTCACAAAAATATCATAACCATTGAATACTTTTATTTCTTTAGATTTATACCCCAATGTAAATTGCAATCCCATAATTAATGCCTCATATTCTACTAAGTTGTATAGTGTATGGAAATTATAGCCTATAAATGGATAAATTTTTATTACCTTGGGGATCAATAATTAATATTCCAAATATAAAAACTCGTTTATATCTAGTTACATCCATATATAATGACCATAACACAGGCAACTCAATGTTAATATCAGTCTTATTTTTAGCATGCTTTGTTTCCAAAGTGTAGATCCCTAAATAATAATGCACTAAGTTTACTTTCTCATTGACTATGTTATATTTTTTGATCATGTGCTTCATCCTTGGCTTTCTATCCACTCTTATTTTCTTGGAAATGCTCCTCCAAGGTAACGTGCGAGATAAGTCAGTGGCCATATATCCATTGAGAGATTTAGACCAATATCTATCAAGTAGCAGATAATATGCTTTGGGGGTGTCTAAAATTTTTATATCTATGAATTTTTATATTTTAAGACCTAATTATAATTACATGTGTACATTGAGTAATTTTCCTACTACTCTGACCTTAGACTTATCCAGCTAAACTACAACCTTATCTGACTTGACAAGAACTAATCCTGATTTTTCATAAATGCCTACAAGTATCACATTCACCAAACCCTTTGAATCTAATAGGCAGTTAAGAAATTTCTTCCTGAATAACCTACTAGTTAGGAGAAAGGGAGACACTTCAATTTTTTTATCAATAAACACACTACTACAAGTTTATTTTACTTGGGCTGGACTAGTTTTTTAGTAAGTGTTTTGAACATAACATCACATTACTCAGTGATTTATGTAAGCTCATACAATTTGATTTTGGATTTGATATTTTTCATATCTTCCTTAATATTATATCCATATTTACCTTGAGTTTTTATATATCTACATGGGATTTGGTTTCATTAGACTTTGGAGGTGAAGGGTCATTCCTAGCCTTAAGATCAGGGGGAGTTATGGAATTTTTTAGAGGAGTTTAGGTAATGAGGGGATATTATTGTTGTTAGTTCCTAAGGGCATACTTACTTATTTTAAATTATTAAAATTTAGACACTTCACTATCACTCTATTATGGTTCATTTTACTCTTGGATAAGGGACTCCATGGTTTCTAACACCATGGTTATGTTAGGTGACCTACCATCATTAGATGATTTAGGTTGGTTTGGAACTACCTCCAAATATTTTATTTCCCATTGGAATATTTTGAAATCACTAAATAATTTGATGTAATTAAACTCTCCATTTTGGGTTATGTTATGCACATGACACTAATTAAGAAGATCTATTTCCCAAATATTGATTTCATGCAGCTTATTGGGATAAGGCTCTAGATAAATATGGGGACTATTGTAATTTTTATTTTGTCTCTAATAATTGAATTTATTATTTTAAATCTAATCACCAAATCTACCCATTTATATTTTCAATCCAATTAATTCATTACTTAATCTTTACACCACTCATTGGATTCCTTCTAGCTCATTTTTTGGGTATGGTTTAGGTATTATTAGTAGCTAATAACATCATTTGGATTTATAATTTGGGGACCATATCATTGTTCATCAAGTTAAAAAAACCCAAGTGTTGATTTATAGGATCATGTCTTATTGGTAGCACATTTATTATAGGTAGTGGTTGAGTCATAAGCACATTCTAATTTGCATTTGCAGTAATGTTCAATGTTGGTATGTTGGGTATTGTATTAGGGATGGGAAGCATCATTTAGACTTATATATGGAGTTTTTTATCGACTTTGTTAGATTCATCATATTCCAAATGTAAGGTCACCATTGTAGGGTTTATACATAACATTGATGTCTATGGGTCCAATGTATTTTTATACATATCTAATGTTAGCTAAGCATCAGGTTCATAACTATTGGTGACTCCATTATACATATTTTAGAAAAAAGCATTTAAATTTCTAATGAATTCATTGGTATCCCATTTAATGAATGAAAACTAATAACATAGGACACTTGGATCTATAACTTGCCTAAATTAGGTTAAGAAAGTACTACTAAATTAGTCCCAAATTATAATGGAGTCCTTGGGAAGGTTTAGAAACCAATCACATGATACATCTATAAGAATGGGAACAATATACAAGTCACATCTTCATTATCAACATTAAGGAGCCTCATATTAGTTTTATATTATGTTGCATGCTTCTCTACAATTTTTCCTACACTAGGAGTGAATATTGGCAAGTATCTCTCTAGGTTCCTAGGTAAGTCATGAATTTCCCTAGGTATGTTTATAATATACAAAGTAAGTGAAGCCATTTTTGAAGCTATGGGTATATATTGATTATGGGTGGTTTGAGTGGCTGAGATAATAAGGGTGACTAAGGGATCAAGTCTACCCCTAACAGTTTGATCTCTTTTATGGACTTGTAATGGTGAGATAATAAATCTCCCATGGATAATTGGGACCATGTATTACACACATTATGATCCATCTTGGTTTACCATTCATAATTTAGTCACACCTACTCTTCTTAGGCCAACTACTTCATGTGTTCAAGCTTGTATTAGTATGGGAAAGGGGAAGTAGAGGTAAACATAGAAAAATTCAATGAATTTAAAAAGCATACAATGATTCTTATTGCATTCTTAACAACTTTTAGCTATTCAAAATTATTCTTGTGTTCAATTAAGGAGTAAATTATAATCCTCTAGCCCTCCTTCTAACACCAACTATTGTTCTCCCAAAAATACTTATCTAAAAACAATCATGAGGTTGAGTGTTATAGAGATAAGAATGAGGAAAATTAATGGGATTAATATATCCCCTCATTAATTTTAGGCTGATGTTATAAGTAGTTAACTTATTTTACTCAAAGAGCATAAACTATTACCACCAGAGGCTCAATGTCTATTTGATGACACTTAGAATTATTATTAGATTATTTAACTCAACTCTTTATTTCTATTAAGCCTAAAATTTCCAATTTATAAAATAATGGAGGTTTTTTCAATTCCAAATTAAACATAGAAAGAGGGAAAAGTGAGCATAAAAGAAACTCCTAGTCAATAAAATTCTAATGCTTGAGAACTAAAGCATGATAAGTCATAATTATACCATTATGTGCCTAGTTTAGTAATTAAACAAATGTTTAGCCACTCAGTGGGAAAGATTCTAAGGGACACTAATTTATATTCTTGACTTTCAAACCCTTTAGAAACTAAAAATACTCAAATAGTTATATAAAATTACACACGAGGATTTTGAAACACTTTATAATTGAGAACACATAAAGCATAGAGAATTCAAAAGGGACATAAAATAAAATCAAGGAATTATATTAGCTCAAACATTATATACTTACAAAATCTACCTTTATAACTAATCATATCATCACACTTCTTACATAAGTATAGACTGAGAACTATAAAGAATGGACAACATTTGATGAGTAGAAGATAGAGTTAAAATAAGTAAAAAAGGGTTCTATTAAAAATTTTATAGAGTTTCATTACATGAAAATGTTGAGCTTTTCAAAGGGAAAACAATGTCCCTTATATAGATATATTTTATTGTGAAGTTTACTCGACCCACTACTAGGGTGGTTACAAACATTCAATGATGACTGAGGAATGTGGTTGAGATTTTGATAGATTCACTACCTTAACCATAATTTATAGTTTAGATACCATGCCTATTATAGTTTTAAATTTGTATTTTATGTTCATTTTATCTTTTTGGATCTTTACCATGTGCACACCATGTTATGACTCATGCCATATTTATTACTTTATATTTAATTATAGGGGCTAGTTTTAATCTAATTAAAATATTGGTGGTAGATTATCTTTGGGATTTTCTCATGACTTCCATTCCACCATACCTTGTGTATACTTATGAATTTAATTTAGATGCTAATTTAATGAATGATCCATACCTATCTTGACTTCAAGGCCTCTTTGATTGATTATCCCTTTTAATAGCCTAAAATGTATCACTTCTAAGCCTTTTAATTGGTGAAGAACCAATTGTATTTTGAATACACTTTATAAACTTGACATTCTTCTTAGGAATTTTGATGATTTTAATGGTTAGATGGACCATCAATATTATGCCCCCCTTATTTTGTAATGTCACTACTACCACATAGACCTTCCTCATCTTCTCACTCTAATCACCTCTATAGGCCTTTGGTCTACCTTGGTAGGTCCCACTTTGCCACTTGGTAGTCATTTGTTGTCCCTAAGATCTACTCTATTTTTTTTCTTATCATCATCACATTCACATGGATTTTCCTTAACCACTTGGGCTCTCAATGTTTTCCTAGGGTTGTTTCCTAGGTCCATGTGGTCGCAAGCTAATACTACCATCACCTTGGGTTCCCAAGATGGTTCTATGTGGCATGATCTTGGGCATTTAGTGGTACTAATATTTACCATTTTCATTCCATTATTAGGCCACCAGGATACTAGAATGGCACCAAGTGGTGTAATCCCAGGCATTCAATGGCATGAATCTTTGCACTACCTACTAACTTTACTCTGAGTAAGATCACTAGGATCATGTCATGTGGCATGATATTGAGGCTTGGGGGATTTAAAAGACTTAAAAAAAATTTCAAAAAAGTATTTTGACTATGGAACTATGCATCAATAGGATTTAGATGTGTAGAATGATCTTAGGGGGAGGGAAGTCTTTGAACCCTGTGAGAAAATAAGAAAATTGACTAAGTAAATATTTTTAATAAATCTAAGTCTTTACAAAGTGAACTTTATGCGAGAGGTGGTCAATTAATGCATGACTTAAAACTAGACACTTGCATAAAATGAATATTTAATCCCAAACATTCATAGGATAAATTATATAGAAAAATGATTTAAAATAAAGGGGAAATAGACTTTATCTATGCCTGGGCAAAAAACATCATTATTATTTAAGATTTAGCTATCTCAAATGAAACATTGCAAATATTAATCCAATTTACTATGAAATTCATAATCATGAGTTATGATGCCAAAAGGAAGCCATAAAAAGGTCCCAAAAGCTATATGAACTTACCAAAGGGATAGGTACAACATTCAAATGGGTGAATATCGAATCACTTTATTGTGGAATAAGACTTAATAGGCTTATAAGAAAACTTATAAGTTAGACTTTGATGTTCATAAATGAAATATTAGATTAAATTGAGAAAAATGTAAAAGTGTTAGAAACATACATGAATGTTCAATAACTTAGCATATAACCAACTTCCAATTAGGGAAGGGATCAATTAATTACATCAAAAAAATCCAAATAGGTCTTATAGATCAAGTAATCTAAGTTTCAGTTCAAAATAAAGAGGGTCCCTATTTTTAGCTTGAAAATGGGATGTGTTGGTGAAGGTAATAATAGAATGAAATATTAAAAATTATTTTTTCTTAAATTAAAAGTGTTTTATTTTCTTTCTAATTTATCCATAGGGTTTGAATGTAAATTTATGTGTGTTGAGAGGATCTACTGAATGAAAACAAATAGTAATAAAACTAACTAATATTTTTATGAAAAAATGGGAGAGATATGTATTCAATTTCCTATCAAATTTTCCTTTTTAAAAATACATATTTAGTCTATTGTAATGAATCTTAATTAATATAATCTACTCAATGAGTGAAGTGAAATAAAACTAAAAACCCCCAACTTGATCAAGGTGTAGATAAACTAGAAGTAAGAGATATATTTTTAATGCAGTCCTCAATGTGTTGGTTCCTCCACTCAAAGAAATTATTGTAGGAACTCTCTAGCCAAATATAATGATCAAATTACAATAACAAAAAGGGGAAATATTGGAGAGAGACACAAATTTAAATAAATAATAACTTATTATGGTTGGTTAAGAACATTGTGTGCAAATATATAGTTGTGAAAAAATGACTCTCCTTGCTTGTAATTGTATAGTTAACATGAAAATTATCAAATCAAATATCTAAATAAATGGTAAGTAGGTTATGTTTGTATAAATATTCAAAACTCCAAACACTAATGTAATTTTTTGGATCAAAAAACAAGATAAAGTTATCTTACTTGTAAAATAGGAATGGGAGTTTTGTGAGTGTGTTTTTATGTTTAAATAGGAGTATAACTTGGGATAAGGTTTTAAAATAAATAAAAATAATAATATAAGTGAGTTGTGTTGTGTCCTAACACACACACCCCATTTTCTAAATTCAATTAGAGACCCAATATTACTTAACTGTCCTTATTCAAGGTTGTATAAGCCTTACATATCCATGACATTAATACTGATATAAATAATTCTAAGGTTGACCTCAATCTCTAAATTTATAAAATTTCAAATTATTAAAATAAAATATTAGGCATTAATTATGATTCATTTTAAACCTTGGACTTTCATAATTTTTCTTGAAATTTGACTTTGTGTTTTTTGGACTAACAGAGCTAATATAGCATTTCCTAGTATTTATTTAATTTTTGTATGTTCATAGAACTATACACAAAGACTTATATATTATCCATGCATGGGACCCTACATTCTAAGTTTTCTAAACTTTTTTATCTCCAAGATCAGGATAAGTGGCAGTACCATGTTACTTGGAATCATTTGGCCTTCATGAAAGTTCTAAGTATTTCAATTTTTTAGAACAACTGAAACTATCACGTTACTAAAAATCCACAATCACATTACTCAGAATGCACCACAATGGCACCTTATCAATAATTAAATTACTATAGGTCATCTTCCTCGAAAAATAATGTTAACTAAGATAAAGTTCAAAATATGAAAATTTGTAAGTCATCTAAATTCTCAGAGCCCAAAGATCATACCACATGGATAAATCCTATGAACCTGGACCATGGAAGGTCAAATAGAATCCTAATATCCCCTTTTCCTCATATTCTAAGTACCTTGAGGTTCTAAGCTCTGAGGTATTAATAGTTGGTACAAATATTTTACTTAGAGCTTCAAATGGGAAGTATGAAGTTAATGGCCCCATATCTTCATGGCCCGAAGTCTCTAATTCTCCATTGATCTATTTATGTTTCTTCTCAAATTATTCTATATTCTAGGCATCTAAGTTAATTTCCCTATATTTCTAATTTCCATATTATTTATCCATCTAAAATGTATTAGAGTTAATAACTCCATAGTCTTCACAAAATCATCTATCCCAAGAGTATAATAAGTACATTAATGACTTGATACAAATAAAAACCATGGGGATCCATCAAACATCAATGAAACTAGAGATAATACCCTATATCAGTTTGCTTTGTGATTTTTTATTCAATGGTAGTTGTTCTAGGGACTATTTTCACCTTATAAAATGGAAAAATGTAATTAAATATGTTTTTATAAGGGCATTTGAGAGGTACATTAAGATTTCAATATGTGAGGTTGTCTATAACCAAGTCTCAGCTAATGTATGGCTTGAGCATAACACTATCAAGGGTAAATTGAAACAATTGCTATTAAGGAGCTAGAGATTAAAACCCAATGGAGGCATTTCCTATAATAGCATAATTAAATTTAGGACTAGTATTAGAATAGCCATGACCCTTCTATATAGATTGTATTGATTTTATATCACTACTTAGATGTAGGTAGAATGGGTTCCATTGTTAGACATTATCCTAACTTATAAAAAAATGGTTTCCCTAGGAGAGATCATCAATGTTAGGTTGAAGGCACATATGTTCAAGCATGAACAAAGGCCAACTAATGGAAATTTTTATATGATGTCATATCTATTGTATGAATTCATTAGAATGGTTTATAGATCCCATAAAGAACTATGGAAGTCATCTACATAATATGTGGATAATAGAATCTATGAGGACTATTCTTCCATGTTTGTCTATATATATATATATATATATAAGAATGACATTACAAAAAATTGTGAGGAAATTTACCCTCTAGTATACCAATCCATTGATGACACCTAGATGCCTAGAATATATAATAATTTGAGAAGAAACATAAACAAAATGGGGAATTAATGGTACTATCTAAACTATACCATTATAATAATTAAGTGAATAAGGGCAACCCCCTCTATTTTTATCATGCCACATCCTAGACAAGGTGGTTAAACAAGATATTGATCACAATTTATATAATAGTTTAGATGAGGATTTGGGCCTCAAACATCATAATTATTACTATAATACCCCTTTAGGAATCGTGCAACTTCAATTTAGAGTAAGGGGAATTTTAATCAGGTGGGGAAGGTAAGACCCCATTACAATTTAAAGGTGGCCCAATTCAGGGAATGGGATCCCAAAGGAAAAATTATAAACTATTTTCAAATCCTTGAGGAGAATAAGGGGTGACCATTAGATATGGTCAACAAGATTATGAACATGATGTTATATTTAATAATTCATTAGATGATTATAAAGTTTATACCTATATGAGGGATAAATAAATGTCAATGATTTTTTCCCGTGTCATTCAATATGAACTAGAGATTACCAAAGAGTAAGTAAATGAGATGGTAAGCTAGGTAAAATAAGCCTAGAGCCATCATTGGCCTCCAACAAAGCCATAGGATCCAATAATACTAGCCTCCTTTTCCTATAGATGGAGAGACCAATCTATATGGGGACAACCCAAAAGTCAAAGAGAGGAGAAAATCTACATTAGAATAGATATTCTTAAAGGTCTTTCAATTAATGATGAGGCTAGAAGAGGAAGGAAATTCTTAGAGGGAAAACCCAAAGGAAGAAGAGTTATAAAGGCAATGATAGGGCTAGAACCAATATCTAGTGAGAAAGGAGCCCAAAATGAAATATAATATGAGGTAGATCTAAAAAAGGGCAAATCAATGAGCCTAGGAACCATATAAGAAGAGAAAAATCCAGTTGGAGCCCTAGACTGGTAGATCCTCATTGAAGAGGAAAGATAGAATTTTAATAATGCAGTTTATTATTTTGCTTCTTCCATTATTATTGTATATATTTTTATTAAAAATTTTCCACCTTCCATTCCAAGCTCACCATTTAATTATTCAATTGATTCTTATATTCTTTCAACATCAACCCAAATAATGGCTCCAAAGAAGAGAATCTATTTTGATTTTTTTTTTTTTTTAGTTTGTATTTTTGATCCACAAGGGAAACCAATCCCTCCAACATCTTTATCTCAATTGGAGCTACAATTTCCACAATCTAAACCTATATAGTTAGCCATAATGACAATTTGAAAACTCTAGGATTGACTTAATGTGTGGATAAAGTCACCCATCAAAGGGAAACATCAATATGGCAAAGAATTATTCATCCACCCCTCAAACTCCCTATTCAAATAAGTTCTTCATTAACATCTACAATAATAAATCTACCTCTAATTATGACTCCACCATATACCTTTGAAGACCCAATCCAAAATGAAGAATAAGGGGAACTTATTGTACCCGAATGGGTTAAAGAGATAGAAGGATAAAAGGATGAAATATAAAACCTGGTCCTCATAAATATGCCCATAATATCCACCTTATTTGATAAACAAAGTGGCACAATACAAAAGGTAAGAAAGAATAAATCAATGAACATAATCACAAATGAAGAGATAGAGTTTGAACAAAGAGAAAATTTAATTCCCTTGAAAAAAGGCCAAAATAATCCAAATGACCTCACATAATAGATAGATGATTATTGGTCTTTTATGTATTTATGGAGAGAGGTAACAAAGAATATGTATAGGAACAAGTAATAATCATATTATTAGTTATTGCAAAGAAATAACATCCATGCCTCTCAAGAAATTGTGGATAGTGTCTACAAAATAGCCACAAGGTTATAAAATAATTTGAATAATATCCATGCCTCTAGGCATAAAGTTTAAATTGAAATGATGAAGGTGCTAAAACTTTGGCACCAGCTAAAAGAATTTAAAAGGAGGACTACCTTCCTAGTTAAGTGTGTAATAAGTAGGGCATTCAATCCCCTAAACATGATGTCCAATTAATATGTTTCATGGGCCTTAATTTATGTAATTACAAAATTGGATGGTTACCTTAACTAGCATACATAGATGAATTTTTCATATGAAATTTTTCAAACTGTGAAAATGAGGCCTTAGAAATATTAAGAGATGTGAGGGTCACAGATGTGATAACCTCTATTGGAGAGCTAGTAAACATGCCCAATTTTGAGGCACTCCTTAAATTAGTTATAAATAACTTCGAGGATGTTGAGGGAAATATCTACAATACTAATGATGAGATTTTGTAGCTAATTAATTTTTCCAAAGATATAGTAACTAATGCTTAAGCCCTTGGAGTAGACTTCAAGAGCTCATAAGTAGAAAACACAAGATTAATGGCCAAGGATATCAAAGTATTTAATCTTTCCCTACTAAATTTTGATATTATCAATAAAGAGTTTTAAACTTCCCATGCATTATTTAAAAATTGAGAACCATAGAGGGAATGTTGGGGTTAGTACCAATCACACTTTAAACTAAAAGTGATTCCATTTCATCACAAAGTCCCCAATGTTTTATAAATTTATTAATCTATAATTTTACAAGGTTAGTTTTGATCCCTCAAGGGGTTTTGATGGTTACTTATATCTCCATAATTGTCAAGCAACCATTTTATCATTATCTTAGTGCCACATCAGCACCACCTTAAGTGTGTGTGTGTGTGTGTGTGTGTGTGTGTGTGTGTGTGTGTGTGTGTGTGTGTGTGTGTGTGTGTGTGTGTGTGTGTGTGTGTGTGTGTGTGTGTGTGTGTGTATTCATGTTTAAATTAAGTTAGGACTAATGATTCTAAATATATTTGGCACACACACACACACACAGATATATATATATATATATATACTAATGATTCTAAATATATTTGGCACACACACACACACACAGATATATATATATATATATATATATATATATATATATATATATATATATATATATATATATATATATATATATATATATATCTTCCCAATCCCAAGAGGAGGAGAATTTTAGCTGTTAATATTAATAATAAATTCAAGGAATTGTTTTGTAGTTGGTCTTGATGTGCAAATATTGTTCTTGTCTAAACTTTTGATTCTTTCAAAAATTTATATCAAATTGGTATCTTAGGATTTTTGTTGTGTGCATGAGTATTATTTTAAATGTAGTTATTCATATTGTGTTATTACTAATTTGAATGATTTTGTTTAATAATCATAATCTCCCTTTGTAGATGTACAATTATAGTATCACAAATGAAATAACCTTTGATTATATATGTTAAAATTCATTGTATTCTTGTTCCCTTGGAATCCTAACTATGTTTAATTATTTTTATAATTATAGTATCTTGTAGCAAACATTGCTTCCTAATTTCTTGTCTAACCCTTACTTCAAGAGCTAACTTAGAAAGGTTTCATCTTGTTTGATTCATAGACCATCTTTCCTACCCTACCTTTCCCTTTTTTTGAGTTTATTTTATCAAACCCACCTTAGGTTAGACCTATCATTAATCCACCCATCTCAAGCAGATATATATTCATGTCATATCTAAACTATCTAAGGTGAACAACTAATCCACTCACCACTATTCCACTAATAGATTGTGTACAAAACTAAATACCCCAAAAATTATGCCTTAGAGTGAATCTCTCTTCATCAATCCTAAAATTTTATAGGATACCTCATAAGGTTCCTTAGTGTGAATAAAACCCACATCAATAGGAATTTATATGGCTCTAAAAGGAGGGACTTTTATTTTCCTGAAAGATATCACTTGAGTTGAATTGGATATACCTAGAAAATTAACAAGGTATACCTCAGATACTAACTTGATATACATACCTTTAAAAATCTATGAAAAAGTTAGATTAGAAAAAGGTGTCTTGAGAAGAACTTGGGCCCAATCATATTCCCAAAATAAATTACCCCATCTTCTTTTATGCCTAATAGCCCAAGCTTGGCTAACTAGTTCTACTATTACCATCCCTATAGATGTGCATGATGTATCAAATAACATGTAAAGGTTTTTAAGGATATTTTAAGGATATTAAATTTATTCCATGAATACATGGCATGCATACTCTTTCCCTTCACATTATAAGATGTTATTTATGACTATTTCCTTAATTTCCCAAAATATTTGATCAGATCTTAGAATCATTGCTAAAACACTTTTTTGGTAGAGTTTGGACAAGTCACTAGTGCAAGTGTCATATACCAACACTTTGAAATCATTTGAAGAAAACCAAATGAACCAATTCAAGTCTTCAATGCAATATTTCAAAAAATATACAACCAACTTGAGGCTACCTATAAAATTCCTATGGTGTTAGCTCTCAAAATGTACCAAAATGTCTTGGACCCTATGATTATTGTCTTTCTTTGTAGAGCACCTAATATTACCTCATTGTCACTAGCCTATGCTAAATCTATTAATATTGATAGATAATTGAACCCTCAGTCATAAGATCTTATACATTTTGTATTGGTTCTAATTTTCCAAACCTCAACCTAACTCCAAATGTTAATTAGAATGTTATGGATTAGAATTAGTACTAGGGGTATACCCAATTTACCTTAGCCAATGTTCCACCTAACTAGCACCTTAACTTCATGAAAAATGACGTGCATGCATCCAACCATCAAAACCATAACTAATATTTAATACTAGTTAATAATACTACTACACAAGGTATTGCTACTGATTCTACAAAAGTATAATTGGATGCCATCTAGTGAATGGTAAAAAAGTTGAGCAATGAATTCTTAAGCATGCATAAGTGAATGGGAAACATTATGGGATAAAATTTCAATCATAACTCTTCATTTTATATGTACAATATGCCTTTCAATAGACCTATAAATAATACAGAGCAATAGTCACCTAACAAGATGCTAGAAATAAACATATTAGAAGCAACCCTTCCTAATTGGTGCCAAGTACATAACATAACACAATGTGGTGAGATACATTGTATAGAGTTTTGTACTTCATTTAATATATTTTATAAGTAAATAGATATATATGAAGGCTTTTCAAATCAACCAGAAGTATCATATTCTACGACTCCAATTCCTCCCAACATAGCCATGGTATTTGAGACATATGACTTCTCATTCCTAGTGGAGGATGAGAATGAACATGAAGACAACATAGATAAGTTCAATTATTTCAAATATTTCTAAAGGAAAAATTACAATTTGAGGAATAAGTATCCTACTACTACCTCCACACCCATGAAAAATATTGATACCACTCCTCCAAATCCTAAGGCTAAAGGGAACATTAGTTTATAGAGTGTAGAGATATATATTAGAGTAAGGTATTATATTTTTGAACACATGGAAAATACAAGGCTAATATAAATCTTCAAGAGCTATCCTAGATCACTGAACAAAAATATTTGTTACTCAAATCTTTAACTAGAAGATCATCTTCTAAAAAATCAAAAGTTACACATGCAAACATGGATGTTTATAAATACAATCCTAAAGTACCACCTTTTTGTTTAACCATAAGAATGTTCTAAAATAAAATGCATTATTATTTGGTTGACTCAAGTTCCTTAGCTAATATGATGCATATAAATATATGTAAGAAACTAAGTTTGACCTCAAACAAGTTGAAAAGAGTGGTTATACAATTGGATAATTATTTCATTACATGTGTTGAATAACTAACAAATGTATGCATCCACCTTGAATTTGAGCCATGTGTAAAACAATACATACATACATACACACACACACACACACACACACACACACACACACACATATATGTATATGTATATGTATATATGTATATGTATATATATATGTGTATATATATATATATATACATATATGTATGTATATATATATACATATATGTATATATATATATATGTACATACATATATATATATATATATATATATATATATATGTATACATATATGTATATATATACATATATATATACATATATATATATACATATATGTATATATATATATATGTATGTATGTATGTATATATATATATATATATATATATATATGTATATATACATATATATATATATACAGATATATATATATATATATACATATATATATATATATAAAGATATATATATATATATATATATATAATTTTTTGACATTCTATAAGCATATGGATTTATATTGAGTCATAATTGATCAAAGACATTGAATGGGTACATGGCCACAAATTTCTCGCACTTGTGGCTACTTTGAAAAGAAATAGACAACTAGATCTAAGTAGATTGAGAATCAAAGATGAAGTATCTAATCACATAATATAATTCAAAGAATGAGGAGGTTAAATTTTTAGCCTCACACGCATGTTTGCACACTTTCAATACCAAGGAGTAATTCATGTAAAATAATTTGGAGGCCCTTCTCAGTTATGGACTCTCCATTTTTATGGAGCCAAATTAAATCGAGGTTTAGGTTATTTTCATAAATTTGATTGGTCTAGATGGGAAGTTATATATAGTTTTCTATAGACTAAAATTCCCTTAAAATATTAATCAAGTTGATTATGAAGCCCTAATCTTATGCCTATAATATGCACTAAAACATAATGCTAAGTAGTTTTAAATATTCAGTGATTCAGAGTTGGTTGTTAACCAGATTAGAAAAAATACCAATGTAAACTCACTTACTTGAATAATTACAAACATTGAGCATGGGATCTAATAGAGTCCTTTGAAGCATTAAAAATCAAGGCCATCTTAAAGGAAGGAAATTAGTTAGCATATTCACTCCCAAATTCAAATACAAAATTTTCATATCTATAAGAATATAAAAGGCATAAATTATCAATGGAGTTGGTTCCTTATCTATCTGTTTTAGACAATTTAGATATTTTTTATGTATTTGAGGATGATCAATATAATATATAATTTATGAATAGTTATTAAGGATTTGAATGCCAAGTAATAAATTAAAAGGATGTTGAACCTATGAGCATAGAATATCTAAGAGAATATGGTGTCTTACAGCTGAAATAGAATCATATTCCTATAGAGATGGTCTCCATAAAATGAGCCTTTGACATAGATCCATAAGCTCAAAAGAAAAAATAGCTTAAAGTGAGTGAGTTTAAATTTATCAAGAAGGATTTGGGTATGGACCAGAATCCCCAATATGTAAAAATTATCTTAATTTTCATTGAAAGTGAGAAACAAAATTTGAAAGGTCTACTGACAAAATATAGAGATGTGATATCTTGGACATATGAATATATGAAGGTCTTCGACCCTGAGGTCATCACACATTCCATCCCACTAAAATTAGATAATAAACCCTTTAGGTAGAGATATATTCTATTAAATATAATTATATAACCTCTCATTTAGATAGTACTATAAAATCTACATGGTGTTAGGATTGTCTTTCCAATTAGACATTCTACCTAGGTGGGCAATGTAATGCCAGTTAGAAAGAAGAATGGAGAAATCAATCTCTATGTTGACTTCATCAATCTAAATCAAGAATAAAAAAGGAAAAATATATATTTACACCCTTATATGAGGTAATTAAAATGGTTATTGGATCTGAGATGATGTTCTTAGATGGATTATCAAGCTATAATCAGGTGCTAGTAAAAGGTGAAGATAAAATTAATACTACCTTCCCGACTAAGTGGGTAAGTTTTGAATAAAAAAGGATTCATTTTGGACAAATCAATTCAAGGGTGACCTTGCAATGAGCTATAGACTTTTCTTTTTAGGGACTCATTGTAAAATGCATCATCATTTATATGGATGACCTAATAGTGTTTTTGAAAGATAGAGTTAATTATGTAGGCCACCTATAGAGAATGTTTGATAGCTATAGAAGATACATAGTATCACTCAATCCAAAGAAGATTATATTTTTAGTCACTAAATGAAAACTATTAGGCTATGTCATCACTAATGACATGACCTCCATTGACTAGGAGTGAATCTAGACCATTTATAAATTGATGCCTCCTAACAGTAAGAAAGAGTTTAAGTCTTTCTTTGGTAATATTATCTATGTAAGGATATTTATTTCTATATTTTCATAGATTGTAAAGGCATTTAATTACATGTTAAATAAAGATACTAAAATAAAATAGACAACTAAGGCCAAAAAAGCTTTCCAAGACATCAAAAATGCCATCACTCAATCTTTAATTCTGATCAACCTAGATTCCACTACAGATTTCTATCTTTAATCATTTACCTTAGAGAAAACTATATTAGTTTTACTCACACAAAAACTATATGAAAGTTAACATATAATTTATTTCATGAGCACCAAATTGAAAGATGTAGAGTTTAAATATTTAAGGATAGATAAATAGATATTTGCATTGATTCAGTTTGTTAAGAATTTCAATCATTATATTATGAGGAATAAGATGTATGTCATCATCCTTGACCCAAATATCAATCTCACACTCATCCAGAATGAATTAGGTGAAATAAGAGGTAAATGAATGGTAAAACTATAATATTTTGACCTTGAGGTTAGATTATCCAATATGGTGAGAGGTCAAGGAATTATAAAACTCATAACTAAGATTTATTCACACATTTACACTATATAAATCAATGAAATTAGGATAGTTAGTGGTGAATTTTATGCTCAAATAATCCACTATTTACTCATGGGTATATGTCCCACTAAGCTAAATAAGGAGAAAAGATGATCCTTTAGGATCAAATTGACTCACTATAATATAAATAAAGGAGTCCTATACTTGAAGAACTATGAAGGATTTTGCTTGAGGTATGTTTCAAAATATGAAGCTAAGAACATCTTGAACAATCTACATCATAATATAGGTATTGGACATCCCTCAAATAATGCAACAACCCATAAAATTTTGAGGATGGGATACTATTATCCTACAATTTTCAAATATGCCCACAACCATGTTAGGACCTACCATGAATGTTAGGTGTTTGGAAAAAAAGAGGTGAATGTGGTCATACCTCTATAACTAGTAATTAAAATATGCCATTTTACTTGATGGGGTCTTGAATTCATTAGGTTAATAAACCCAAATTATTTAGCAAGCCACAAATTTTTCCTAACAACTATTGACTATTGCAATAGATGGATAGAGGTTATAGCCACTATGAATTATAGAGAACTGGATGCTATCCAATTTATATAAGAGAACATAATAATCAAGTTTGGCACTCCAATTTTTCTATTCTTTTATAATTCTCCATTTTTCCAATCTAATAAATATACTAGGTGGGCCTTTCAAAACCAAATTTCCATTAAGTTCTCCTCAAATTACTATTAATTAGGGAATGGAGTAGATGAATCTACAAATAAGAATCTGATGGATGCCATCAAGAAACTAGCATAATATAAACCAAGGGAATGGCATCTATTATTGAAGTATGTACTATGGGTAGATAGAATAAGACACAAGTAAACCCTCAAAGATTCACCTTTTCTTCTAGTCTATGGATAGTAGTCAGTCTTCCTCATCACTCTTAAAATCTCAACGTGTCAATTTATGCAAGATTACATGGGGGAATATGAAAAAATCCATTCAAGAATAATTTATATATTCCATATGGAAGATGTATTAATTTAATCACTACATAGCTTCATCAAACACCTAACATCATCAAAATATTGTTTAACAAAAGGTCTAAAATTAAGGCTTTCAAGGATTTAGACCTAGTGTGTTTATGGGATAAAGAACATGAGAAGAAGGGATAACATGATAATTTTTATCCTTTAAGGATTGGTCCATATCAAATATATGAAATTTTAGGTAGCAATACCTTCCATTTGAAGCACCTTTAAGATAATGACCTCACTTTTCTAGTCAATGGGTAATTTGTCAGACATTAATTCATGGATGTGCCAAGTGGAGATGCTTCTAAATGACTATATGTGAATATGTAGACATAAAATTATGTTATACTTCCTACTTTATAAGTTAATTTTCTCTATTTTTTATAGATTATTGGTTCCTAATTTCTACATTTACTTTGGGTAGATCAATTTTTATGCTTTCTAGATTAGTTTTCATAAAATTATAGAATATAATAGTTGATTTCCTATGATTAAATTACAAAATAAATACCAAAAACAAGGGTATAATATAAAAGGAATCACAATTAGTATTCACAAGTATTTTTTCTAGTAGTTATTAAGTTTTTGAAATTGAGGTATGTGTTATGACTGAATTAAGTTTTACTTGGACTGAATGGGTTTGATAGACCTTTGTGATTTACTTTGATATACTCACGCAAATTTTATAAATACTTTCCATTTATAAATATCAACTACACTATTTCATGCTAAAACTTAGATGAGGATAATAAAAATTGATATGGATGCACACTGGCAGAGATGTTATTGGTTAAAATAAGTTTTCTTATGCATACACCTAGCTAATGGTGATTTCCAACCCTCTTTTTATTTGTTTCAAGAAAAATCATGAAAAATTATTGAATATGAGTGATTCATGTAATATATAATGGGTATATGGATACGTGGTTGATATTAGAACAATACTTAAAGTGAAATCAAAGGTATCTTTGTTAGGGTTATGGATGCCTATCTATAGTAGAGAAATGCTAAAGCACCCCTTACTATTTTGTTATAAAATATGAATTGAAAATGAAACCTACAATTTGACTCTAGGACTTTTTCAAAACCATCTTGATAAGGGGAAAATAACTTTCACAAAATCACACATAGATTTTAGGAATGTAAAGGGTTAGTATGTTTCATGAGGAAGGAGTTTTTTTAGGGATTGGTTTACTCATTATTTTCCTTATTAAAGAAAATATTTTATGATGGATTTCCAAAAATTTGGGTTATAAAATACTTAGGATTATTTCCCCATTGAGTCTCTATTTTTTGTGTCCTAGCACACACACCTCATTTTCTAAATTCAAATAGGGACCCATTATTCCTTGAAATTCCTTATTCAATGTATTATAAACTTTAGATATCAATGACATTTATATTGATATATGTATGTCTAAGGTTGTCCTCAATGACTAAATTTATTAAATTTAAAATTATTAAAATCAAAGAATAGGCATCAATCGTGATTCATTTTAAAACTTAGACTTTCATTTTTTTTCTTAGAAATTGGCCTTGTGCTTTTTGGACTAATATATCTAATATAATGCATCATAGTGTTTCTTTGAATTTTTTATGTTTTCAGGGATATATACAAATACTTATAAATTATCCACACCTATGCCCCTACCTTCTAAGTGTTTCAAAAATTTTGAGCTTTAAGATCGATACAAGTGGCACTACCACATTACTTGGAACCCTTTAACCTTCAAAAAAAGTTCCAAGTATTTCAAATTTTTGGGATAAGTGAAATTATCACATCACTTAGAATAAAAAAAAATTTATAAAAAAAATCATACTTTATAAATAGTTAAATTATTTCAAGCTATCTACATTGTAAGACACGTTACCTAAGACAAATTTCACTTTACTAAAATTTCTAAGTCATCTAGGTTCCTAGAGCCCCAAGATCACACTACATGGTGAAATACTATGAACTTAGAACCCAAAAGGTCAAAATCATCCTAATGGCTCCATGGCCCCAAATTTTAAGCACCTCAAGGTTCCAATATTTGAGCTATTAATAGTTGGCACAATTATATTAACCCAGAGCTTCAAAGGGGAAATATGGAGTTAATGGCCTTGTAGCCCTAAGTTTCCTAGTCTTTGTAACTATGAGATCTTTCCATGCATCAAAATCCTAGTAATTAGAGATATTTAAGAATATGTACACATTTCAAAGTTTAAATATTCATGTCCTTGAGTCTCCAAGTCCTTACAACCTTGAGGTCACTCCACATGGATCAATTTTGTTATCTCACAACCCTAGAGCATATAAAGAAATATCATAAATCTAAAGACCTTAGGTGACTAAGAAATAGACAAGTATCTTTATCCAATATATGTGTGACTATAGTATATATAAATGGTTTTTAAATATAAATAAAGTGAGGGAGAAATCATCACTTGTCTTAAAAGGGTGACTAGACAGACATGAATTGATGAAAAGTTTATGTTTATAAAAGAACCACCAAAAATAGCTAGTGAATTTAAATATAAATAGGAATAAAATAAAAATACATTATTCCTACTAATTTCACATTAACTATGAATTCAATTCATATGCTTTATAAATATATGTTGAATCTAAGTAAATACACGTCACTTTGTCATTCATCAAACATTGCAACCCTAAGTTCTCAAGCAACCAAAAGCCCAGGCTTTTTTTAATGAATCAATAAGAGCATCCATATAGTTTCTAATTAAATACATAGTACTGTATTATTTAAATGTCTTACCCAAGAAAACCATGCATCCAAGATCATTTTGAATATTTCATTACTATAAACACCAAATACATAGACATTGTATTCGACAAACATGCAATGGATTTTAAATTTACACAATATTCTACCATTTAGAATTTATTAGAGTCAATAACACTATACTCTTCATAATATCATATATCCTAATAGGATAAGTAGTATATTAATGAATTGTTTCCAATAAAAATCATTGGACTCCATCAAATGGCTATAAACCTAGAGGTAATACAATTTATCGTATTGATTTGTGATTTTTTATTGAATGTTACTTGATCTAGGGACTATTTTCACCTTATAAAAGTGTAAAATAAATTTCATATGTTTAAGGAATGGTATTTTATAGGTAGATTATTATTATAAGGCTTGAGGTTTCCTATAACTAATTCTTGATTCATGTATGGCTCAATCACAACATTGTAGAGGGAAAATTGAAATAGTGGCTATTGAAGGGCTAGATGTTAAACCCCAAGGGAAAATTTTCCTATAATAATGTCATAAAATTTAGGATTGGTATTATAATAATCATGTCCCTTATAAATATATTATATAGATTTTTTAGCATTACTTATGTTCAGGTAGAATGTTTCATTATTGGACATTATCCTAATTTCTAACAAAATTATTTTCCTAGGAGAGATCATCAGTTTTAGTATGAAGGCACATATGTTCAAACTTGAACAAAGGACAATTGATATAAATTTTTATATTACGCCATATCTATTGCATATATTCATTGATATGGTCCATAGATCTCATGGAGAACTATGATAGCCATTGATATAATATGTTGACAATAGAATCTATGAGGGTTATTCTTTCATGTTTTTATATATATTACAGAATGAGATTATAATAATTTATGATAAAATTTATCCTCGAGTCTACCAAAACAATCATGGCACTCAAATACCCAAAATATATAATAATTTAAGAATAATCATAGCCAAAATGGGGAATTATTGGTATTATCTAAACCATACCATAATCAGAACTGAGGAAATAAAGGTACCCCCTCTATTTTTACCATGCCACGTCCTAAACAAGGTGGATGAATAAGATATTTACCACTAGTTATACAATAGTTTAGATGAGGATATGGGCATAAAACATCAATCTTATTATTATAAGACCCTTTTAATTATCATGCAACTTTATTTTGTAGTAAAGGTAAATTTAAATCAAGTGGGGAAGGTAAGATCCCATTATAATTTAAAGGTGTCCCAATTCAGGGCTTGATATCCCAAAGAAAAAATTAGAAACTATATTTGAATCCTTAAGGAGATTAATGGGGTGAACATTACATATGGTCACCAAAAGTATTAACCTGGTTCTATTTTTATGGATGCATTAGATGATTCTGAAATTTGTACCCATGTGAGGGACAAAGAAATGTTAATGATTATTTCCTAAACCATTCAATATGACTTAAAGGTTACCAAAGAAGAATAAAATGAGATGGTAATGTATTTATAACAATTATTAAGTCATTAATATCCTACAATACATCCACAATATCTATCATAATAATACTAACCTCCCTCTCCTATAAAAGGAAAGACCAATCTACAAGAGGGAGAGCCTAGCAATCAAAGGGAAGAGAATATCTAGATTAGAAATAATATTCATAGAGTTATTTATATTCTCCATCTACCCTCCACCCATTTAGTTTCACTTATGATGGTTAAAACTAGTATAGTGGAGAGGATTTCACCTCCTCAAGATAAAAAACTGAGTACATTCTCTTTGGCACCTCTCCCTCCACTTACAACAACTACACAGGTAAGTCTCCTAGAGTTTTCATAAACTTATTTCTCATCTCTCCCATCCACTCCTCCATATGATCAAGAAAATAAACAAGGTATATCTCATGTATCACCAATAGTGAGGTGTTATTTACTCAAATACTCCTTTCCATATAATTCCCCTCTCCATCCATTCTACATTTTACCATTATTTTTCCACTTCCCATTCATTCCCCACCATCTACAGTAGCAATTCCTACTACTATGGCTCCTTCATTGGTTTCATCTTCATATTCACCTATTATTCCATCCATATTCAACTAAAAATTTAAACAAATAGTCCTCCCTACCTCCTTTAAACTATAAGTACTTGAAGAAAGATAATCATTAGGTCTTTCTACTCTATGAGTACCCCTTGATCAAAAAGAAGAGCATTGACATGTGATATCACTATAGGATTATCCTACATATGAAGATAAATTTAATAAATAATAAATTATGAGACCAAAAAAAATTTCAAGTGAGGAAGGATCCCAATATGAAATGGAGGAATAGGAAGATATAGAAAAAACCAAAGTAATGAGCCTAAAAATCTTACAAGAAGAAGAAACTATAACTAGAACCCTAGACACATAGATCCTAACTAAAGAGGAAATATAGAATGTTAATAAATTATTTTATTATTTTAATTATTCCATTAATATTTTAGATAATATGGCTATAAATTTTCCACCTATCATTCCAAGACCACCATTTTCTAGTTTAATTGATTCTTCTATTCTTTTGACATCAACCCAAATAATGGTTGTAAATAAGAGAGTCTATTTTGAAAAGTTGGTTTTAGTTTATATTTTTTATCCACAAGACCACCATTCAATCCAAATTATTCATCTCAATTGGAGCTAAAATTTCCACAATCTACACTTGTACAATTAGCCACAATGATAGTTGTGAAAACTCTATGCTTGACTAAATATGTGGTTGAATTCATCCTTCAAAGGTAAACATCAAGATGGAAAATAATTATGAATCCACCCCTCCAATTCCATATTTAAATAAGTGTTTCATTAAAACCTCCAATAATATATCCCCCTCTAATGATTACTTGAACATCTACCTATGAATACCTAATCCAAACTAAAGAATAAGGTGATCTTATCGTACTCCAATGTTTTAAAGAGCTACAATGTAGAAAGGATGAAAGATAAAATTTGGTATTCACCAAGTGGCCCATAGTCTCTACCCTATTTAATAAAAAAAGTGGCACAATTCAAAGGGTGAGAAAGATGAAAGAAGTGAAAACAAGTACAATGGAAGATATATAGTTTTAAAAAAGATAAAACTTATTTCCCTTGAAAAAAAAGGCCAAAAGGAATCCAAATGACCCCATAGAATATATAGCATATTTTTTCTCTTTTATAGATTCAACTGGAGAGTCAATGAAGGATTTCTATAAGATTAAAGAGGAATACCAATAACATATACTATAGAGATAGATCATCAATGCCCCTAGATAAATTATAGATAGTTTCCAAAGACTAGCCACAAACATATACAACATTTTGACTAATATTCAAGCCTCTAGCGGTGAAATTCAATCTAAGAGGATGAAGGTTATAAAACTTTGGCACTAGCTGAAATAATTTGAAAATAGGCTCACCTTCCATTTTTAGTGTGCAATAAGTAACACATTCAATCACCAAACCTGATGTCCATCCAAAATGTTGCATGGGACTTAAGTTGTGTAATTACAAAAAAATATGGTTCCCTTAACTAGTATACATAGATGAAGTTTTTGGTAGGACATTTTTCAAGACATAAAAATGAGGCCTTATAAATACTAAGAGATATGAGGGTAATAAATGTGCTAAGATATACTATAGATGTATTAATCAAAACCAATTTTGAGGCACTCCTTAAATCAGTTGTAAATAATTTTAATGAGGTAGTTGAGGGAATTATCTAAAATACTAATGATGATATTTTACAACTAATTAATTTTACCAAAGACATGGTAACTAAGGTTAAATCTCTTGGATCAAATTTTAATATCTCATAAGTAGAGAACACAAGGTTGATGGTGGATTTTATC
Source organism: Torreya grandis (assembly GCA_037957365.1). Classification (NCBI taxonomy): domain Eukaryota; kingdom Viridiplantae; phylum Streptophyta; class Pinopsida; order Cupressales; family Taxaceae; genus Torreya; species Torreya grandis. The sequence goes on along the minus strand of JARHVA010001163.1, from coordinate 2,931,148 downwards.
AAAGTATTTAAGCCTTCCCCACTCAATTTTGATATTATCAATAAATAGTTTTAAACTTCCCATGCATTATTTGAAAAATTTAGAGCCATAAAGGGAACATTGGGGTCAATACAAAGCACACCTTCAACTACCTATGTTTCCATGTCATCACAAGGTCCCTGATTTTACTTATATGTAATAATGCATAATTTAACAAGGCTAGTTTTTATTCCTCAAGGGGATATAATGGATACTTCTATATACACATCTATCACACAACCATTTACTTCTTATAGCAATGCCATGTCAACACCACCCTAAGTATGTATATAAATTTGCATGTTTAAATTAATCTATAACTAATGGTTCCAAATCTATTTGGAATATATGTACACACACACACACACACACACACACACACATACATATATTCCAAATATATTTGGAACCATTATTTGTAGATTAATTTATATATATTGTATTTTGGTCAAAGAATCTTATTTGTGTATACATTTTTGTACATGCTTGTTCTGCATGATTTTGTCACACAGTTATATTATTAGATATTTAAATTTAGACTTTGCTTGGAGTATGAGGAATCACCTCCCCAAGCCTATATATAATTTTATCCTCCCAATCCCAAGATGAGGATAATTTTTGTTGTTAAGATTAATATGAAATTATATGGATTATTTTATAATTGGTCTTGATGTGTCAATACTATTCTTCTCCAAAATTGTGAATCTTGCAAGAGGTTCCATAAAATTATTATCTTAGTATTTTGGTTGTGCATGAGTATTATTTTAAATATAGTTATTCATATTATGTTATTTCTAATTTTAATGCTTTTGTGTAATAATCATAATATCCATTTGTAAATGTGCAATTGCAATCTCACAAATGTATTAACTTTTGATTATATATGTTAATGTTCATTTTATTATTATTCACTTGGACTCATAAATATGTTTGACTCTTTTTATAATTATAATATATCACAACAAATGTTGGTTCCTTATTACTTGTCCATTCCTTAGTTCAATATCTAGTTTAGAAAGGTTTCATCTTATTTGATCCACAAACCTTATTTCCTTCCCTACCTTTACTTCTTTTTTGAGTTTATTATGATCATACCCACCTTAGGTTATATCCATAATCAATATACCCATCTCAAATAGATATATATTCATATCCTAGCTAAATAATCTAAGGCAAACAACTTCTCTAATCACTACTATTCCACCAATAAGTTGTTTATAAAACCCAATACCCTACAACTCGTGCCTTGGATTTAATCTCTCTTCACCAATCCTAAAATGTTAGAGGCTAAATTATAAGGTTCCCTAGTGTGAATAAAACCCACATCAAAAAATTTATTATACTATGAGTGAACACAAGGTGGGAAAATCAATAAAAACAAAATTAACATGTAAAAATGTGTAAAATAATGAATCTTGGGAGTTAAATTTGAAAGATGAGAAGAAGGTGATAAACCCACTCCTTTTTGTAAGGGATGTTACAAAAAAAATTATCCTCATAATAGAACCAATAATTTGAGTTACATAACAACCCTTATTTCAAAATTTAATCACATTGTTAATATGGAACCACCATAGTGGTTTATGAAACTATCATTGTAGTTCTAAAAGCTAGGTGGTAGTTCTATAAAATTGAGTGGTGGTTTCACCACAAAAAGTGGTAGTTATGTCATGCATAGAAATATTTTAAAATTTGAGTTTGCATAGGCTTCAAATACAAAAAAAAGAGGATAAGGGTACTCTAAAGAGGAATAGGAATAAAATAAATCCAAGTGGCTAGAGATACCCTTGATCTGAGTGTAAAATTAGGATATCATTACATCATCATCAAACATCATACTAGACATATCACATTATGAAATTTTTAGGTGCATACATATTTCCCCTTAGGAAGACACATTTTCATGAATTTACAATGGTGTCATCCCAATTAATAGCATGCATAATGGAAATAAGAAGTCATAAATACTTACCTGACTTACTTAAGTGGTGCAATGAAGCTAGTTGAGACTCCATACAACCTATAGGGAAAAGAAGGAAAACAAGTAAAATATAAAAAAAGTATAAAAAATGGTATTTAATAAATAATATATACTAAAATATGTACCTTACATATGGAGGTCATACTACATGAATACTCCTATCAGGGGACTAATTATAGCACCAAAATCACCATGTACCTATAAAACTGAAAAAACATGCTATAAAGGATATAGATGTTAAAATGTTAGTTTTGAAATGTGAATTATGGAATAAAACAATACTATGACGTATAAACATGAACATAAGCTATTTAATAATAAAATATGCTAAAATTGGAAAAAAATTAAACACAAATGACTAGTTGAGGGTCTAGTATATTCAAAGACTTAGCAAAAACATGTTTATTTTTGCCAATTGGTTCAATATATTTTTGAGCTCTAGGCTAATTGTGATGAATTTGAGTGAATGAGTGGTTGATAGATAGAGAATAATATTAGGATGGTGAATCTACTAGCTAAATGTGGAGCTAAGTAGAGATAGGTAGGATTTTATACATTTTACCATTTTTCCCTAAACTTGAAATTATGTCTAAAACTCACTAAAAATCCTAGGGGAATATATATGGATTTTTATGAAATTTTGTGATTTAGGCATGGTTATGGGTGTTTTAAGAGGGTTATAAGGGACATATATGGCTGAAAAAACCATTGCATTAGGGAAAAAGCTATCAATCTTCACATATCGATTGTTACATAACCTTTATGGTGGAATGATAACCATCCCAATTTGTAAAGTATGTAGTTAGGAAACTACCTCTAGATGGTAGTTACATAGTCTCTATTAGTATTTATGTAACCACCTATGATGGTTATGTAACTATCACCTATAAATAGGGGTAATTCATAGTTTTGCAATAAGAGGATAAGAGGTATATTTTTAAAGGGTGGAAATGATTTTAGGGTTGTATTTGGATATTTTTTGTTATATGGGGCCTAAATATGCTAGATCGGATCCTGAGAGCAAGAGATGATCCCACAAGTAATGGAACTTTTGATGGTGGATGATTTAATTTATTTCAATCAAGAGGGGATTCTATGGATTACATGGGCGGGTATTTCCCCTCCCTCAAATAGTTTATTATGTGACTTTCTCACATATTAGGATCTTGACATGAACACTTTTGTGTTCCCTCAGGCCCTATGAGATTAGACTATCATTATCATAAATGTTTATAATATCACTAAGATATTGATAATAGGTCAATTAGTGGCCCTCCATGAGGCCATGTGTATGGCCGAGGTAATGGTTGGTCCAACTATTTTGGAGTTATGGGTGCACTTAATTTGGGGGTGAAGTGTGGATTTATAGGATCAAGGGATTAGTTATCCTTAATATATGTAAAGTGATCATATCCTTGCCTCTTAAATAGTGGTGGACAAGGGTACTAATATGTTATTATATAGTTAATCCCTTATCATTCACTAGATTTAATAAAGGGGATATCAATTCTAATGGAACCAAGAGATCTTGGATTGCACTTACAAGGATTTGGCCCATATGACACAACTAAGAACATCTTGATCAATCTGCCCATACTCTTCATGAGATGGGTAATTGATAGTATGATCTCTTAATAAAGGTGAGAACCTATTATGGATGTAAGGACCATCATTTCCTTGAGGTGGATAGATGTGTCACCCTTTTGTGCCTTTCTCCAAGTCATTTGGACTTTGAATCTCATAGATATGATAGACCTACCCTACTAAGGCATGGTTGGGTATTAGGATAGGGACGTTACTTATATTTTTGTGTCTATCCAAGCCACTTAGGTTTGAGATATACTTTTTTAGGTTGAGGTACACCTAGTGGATAGGTTGCCTTAGTAGTTTGGCATGCCCTATTTGGGAAACCATCCAATTCTAAAATTTGTATATAGAGGTGTACAAGAGGTACGAGTAAGGATATTGGGATGGTTGGTATGTCATTCCCTTATGTGAGGGGTTTTCATTACCTAGGTGATTCAATATTATAACTATAAGGGGTACTTATTTAGTAGGCATCTAGAGGAGGGGGAGGATAGTAGTAGTAGGAAATGCCATCACCACTAGTGTACTAAGACCCTGTACAATAATATCTTACACAGTAGCAACATTAATAATTTGTATGTGGAGAAAGTGAGGAGATTAAGTACATAAATATGGATGAGGACCTTGATGTAGATGAGGGTGAGGTTTTAGATCATGAATCTTATCTAGACTAACATGATGATGACCTAGGTAAACCATTAATTTGCATATTTTAGCTCATTACTTGACTTTCAATTTTTAGAATTAATTACTTAGTTGATTTATTGCTTTTATTTTTATATGATTTATTCTCACATTTATTCTTCTTCTTTATGATTGTAGATATCTTGACTAGATGTAGGACAATGATCAAGGATACCATGATCAACCTTTTTCAGTTGGGCATAGACATTACTAGAGGTGAGTTGCTATAAAATCTTGGATTGCCTATAAGAATAAGCTTGCATACTGATGTATTTTCTCTAGCGTACCACACATCTATAACACTAACTAGGCTGATGGTAGAGAAAACTCTTAAGGATATATCCAAGAGAGTAGAGGATGTAGTGGACATGATGGTATCAGGTAGATGTCAAGCTTATTTTAGCCTTTGGACATGAAGGATAACCTTGTAGGAAGGTACTAGAAAGAGGAGAGATAGGATCCCTCAAGCTAGAGAGATGATTTACTAGGGTGTCACTAGTAGGATATCCAAGAAGAGAAACATACATCATCATTATTATACATTAGGACCCTCCTATATGAGGAGGATAAGATCTTGAGTCATTTTTAAATTTTGATGTGTGTTATTTACTTTTGTTTCTTTTTAATCTCAAGATCTTGAAACACATTGGTCATCTACTGAGGTTTTTGTACTAGAGATTCATGTTTATACAAACTTGAAATATATTATGAAATATATAGATATATTTTGTTTACCTCTTAATGACTTATGATTATGTATTATGGTCTTTAATTTTCAAGTTTTGCCTTTTAGTCTATGCACTCTAGATGACTAGGCGTTTGATGGTATATCATGTATCTCTATGCTTTTGATATAATGTGATGTAAATGCTTATATATATGAGAAAAATTTATGAATATGATATCACATGGTGGATATACATATATATGAAATTGTAAACTCACTAACAATTTTTTTTTAGATGATGAACTAGAAATTTTATTTGCACAAAATATAATTTTCAATTTGTAAGATGGAATGAAAAATGGAATAGGATAAATGTAATATAATAATTAATGAAAACCATATATAAAAATTTCATAGTATAAGGAATATGACATAATACTTATGATAAAGGGGTGAAATGTAATTCTTTCTAGAGTTAGAAAAAACTAACTTTATTAGCTTTATTCAGATATAACTAGCCATAATAGAGTCGATAATTAGGATAAAGTTACCATTTTCAGCATAGGCATGTAGGAAAGCTTTTAGAGGAACCTTTTATTTGGATACCTTTTTATTTAATATTACTTATACATTTAGATTTTATTTTTATTTGTAACCCCCTACACTTAGTCTCATGTGAGTAGGAATACACATGGGCTCATCACCAAAGGATAGATGTAGATGAGTAAGCAAACCTCTCCCCAATGCTAACCCCATGCAACTAGTAATATGCAATGGCTTAACATTAAATGTTAGAGAAAGAAGAAAGGTAAGTAATTTTGAATTTTGAATTTGTACAAGATTTTTATTTTCATAGGAGTTTTTAATTTTATATTTGTAAGGCCTTTACCCCCAAAATCTAGGCCCCACACAATTAGTAAGATGTAAGGGCTCATCACTAAAGACCACGATATATTAATAAATTTACATTTTTCTAGCATGATAATTTTATTATTTAAAATTCACTATAAGAGGAGACTCTTCCATGAACAAGCTTCTATATTAGGCTATGGGCTAGTATTTTCTAAGATTTTCAAGAAGATATTGGGAAAATAAGTGTATCATGATAATAACAATCAATGAAAGAACCAATGTAATGTTGATTTTGAGAATGTTTTATATGGGATAATATAGTAGTATGATAATGGAATGATATGATATATTACATTATAAAGGTTTCATGTTATGTGAATTAACAACCAAATAATCATCAAATACAACATCTATCATGCAAGACAAAATGATAAAAATAAAAAAATGTATTATAATGAAGGCAATGTGACATGAAATAACTATATATAGAAATGTTTAAGGTGCATATAATTCAAAAATTAATCAAACTCCTTTCCCTCTAGAATGCATAACCGATAAGATTCATTATTGAAATCCTAAATCACTAGGTAAGGGCCTAGCCATTTGGGTCTAAATTTCTAACCTTTTCCTTTATTTTTGTAAATCTATTTGTTAAGCCTAAGGACAAGGTCTCCTACATGTATTAGGAACTCATGGACATTTTATTTGTGTTTCTTACCCATATGATTGATGTAAAAAATGTGATTATTTTTAGTAGTGATCTAATGTTCATCTAAAGTCTCTAATCTATCTAGTCATTCCTCCTTGTACTCTTCATTATCAATAAGACCCTAGAGAGAAATGTAAATACTTGGTATCTCAATCTAAAGAGGTAAAATAGCATCAGATCCAAACATAAGTGAGTATGCGGTTTCCCCTATGGTATTTTTAATAGTTTTCTTGTAATCCTAAAGTGTTGGATAGAGTTGTAAATGCCAATATTGTTTGGAATTTATAACAAATTTGACCAATATTGACTTTAATTTTTTTTTATTGGCCTCATATTAGTCATTATCCTATAGGTAATATAAAGAGGTCGATTGGTGTGATATATAAATTTTTTTACATAGCTCATGAACCTCAGGGTTTTTAAAAGGATACTCATTTTCAATAATAATGATCTATGGGACCCCAAATCAACATATGATTTGATTCAAAATAAATTTTTGAATTATTAGACTAGTGACAATTGTTAATGGCATAGACTCTACCCACTTATTAAAATACTGAGTGGTTGTGATAATTAAATGATGACCATGTTAAGAAGAACTAGAGAAATTTCTTGTGTTATATAATCCCCAAGTGGAAAATGGCCATGGAGTGACTATGGGCTATAATACCCTAGTGTAAATATGTATCTCATGTGAAAAGTGTTGACATTTCTCACATTTTCACACATACTTGATGACATCATTGTCTAAGGTGGGCCAAAAACATCCCAACCTATGGATTTTTTGAGTGTTTGTGTCACCACTGAAGTGTCTACCACAAACAACACTATGATAATGAAAGAGGATACCTCCTAACTCCTCTTGGTCAACATACTTGAGTAACATGTCAAATTCTTTGTGATACCATGTCTAGAATAACATACATGGATTTAATGATATGATGGAACCATTTCTATTTTGAATTGAAACCTTCCAAATAAGTAAATTCAATTATTTAGTTTATGATATATGTATACGAAGGTGAGGAACTAATAGTAGGGTTGTCTACATAGTACATAAATTTAATAGGAAAGTTAATATCAACAGAATATTTTACTTCCAAGGGAAAATCATCCAACCAATCAATAATGACCTATGCCTTAAAATATTTTTGGTTGACATAAGTTAACTTGAAGTCACTTAGGAGTGTGATGAAAATATCTAGCTTTCCTAAGAGGTTCGGATAGGTTATAAAAGTATGTAAGGATTGAGATCTTATGATAACTCTTGTTTCTTGATTAAGTATATAATACTATAATCACTTCATTACAAATAGTATAATTAAGCATTCATTTTATGCTTGAGGGTATTATATCTATAATCAATGAGGGTGTGTCTAATGAATTAAATATCACATAATTTTATATCATCATCCTATTTGGCCAATGTGAAGGTGAGGGACACCTTAGTTTTACTAATGTCAAGTATCAAGGGTATATATGGCTTGGGTACTCTAAGTGTGGGGGTTGACATGAGGAATTATTTTAATACTTTAAATGCCTTGTGATAATAATTTGTCTAGGTTAATCCACTTGTCTTCTTAATAAAGTTATTAATTAGATATAATTCATATGAAATATTGGTAATGAACCATTGAATAGATCCCAACTTTCCAAATAATGTTTTGATTCTTCATTTTACCATGGGAGGGAAAATCTCCATGATCACATGGATCTTAAAAGGGTGGGTGAATATCAATCCTATTCTAAGAGATGATATACCCTAAGATTTTTCTGCATGTGAATCTAAACATAATTTTTTCTAGGTTAAGAGTAACATCATGTTCAGTCAAGGGCATTAAGATGGTGTGTAACACCTTTAGGTGGTCAATTCATCACATTGATTTACCTAAAAGATCATCTATGAAAACTTCCACTATCTTGTGAATAAGTTCATAGAACATATGTATCATGGCCATTTGGTATGTTATTCTAGTGTTTTTGAGACTAAAGGGCATTGTAATATAATAAAAGGTTCCCCATGGTGTAGTAAATGAGGTCTTACTCTAATATTCATCAAAAATATGTATCTAATTATATCTTGAGAAGCCATCCACTAGTGATAGCAACTCATATCCTATTTTTGTGTCAATAATGACATTAATTTAAGGGAGAGGGAAGTCATCTTTTGGACATGCTTTGTTGATTCTCAAAAGTCTATACACATCAAGATCTTATCATTCTCCTTGAGAAATAGCACACTATTGGAAGTCAACTTAAAATAGTCCATTGGATTGATAAATTTACACTTAAAAAGTTTTACAACTTCTTATTTTACCATAAATTTAACTTTAGGCTTGATTGGCCTACAATTTTATTTGACTGGCTTTGCATCTAACATCGTAACTAGGTTTTGGAGAACTACTTTAGGCTTGATGTTGATAATATCAATATAAGAGTGTTAGAAAATTTAATTCCAAGTAAGATTGATATCTTTTAGATTTGTTAAAATAATTAAATAATAATAATATATTATTTATTAACATGAAGTAAAAACCTCATGAAAAAAATTTATGTTATGTTTATTTAATAATTACCAAATTTAATTAAAGTGGCTATCAGGATGGATGAACCTATTATGTCACAAAGATCACATCCCTTCTTGAATATTATAAATATGGTATCACACCTATTTTAAATTCATTAAAACTTTATATATTTTAAGGTGAACAATAGTTTTGTGATTAAAAAAGAAGTGATTTTGAGAAGAATTTGTATGGGGTTGTATTGGTTTCTCAATAATGAATTGGGTGAGTAGTTTCTTATGGTATTATACTTATTATATGGATATAAAATACCCAATGTTGATAATTTAGGAATTTTCATAGTCCCAATTTTAATGCCAATAGTTTATTCAATGAGGGAGACATTGTCTTCCTCAAACACATTAGGGGATGGGGAAGATTGGGATATTCACCCTCTATATTGAAAACATTATGCTCATAGTCAAAGGACATGTAACCCCTGATTTGGAAATAATAATCATAGTATGTGTCTTTGATGGCTGATTTTGGATAGAAAGTGATGGATAAAACCCTCTTTTTGTGTAACAATAGAAGGTCATCATAATCTCACAAGAACTTAAGAATAGCCTCAGCATTCTCAACTAAGTTAAGGACTAATGAATTATCACCCTTTACCACATGGAAAATGGTTTGATCAGTATAACTATTTCATATAAGATGTTATATATTGATTGAAACTATGAAAGTAGACTCTGGTATAGTAGGATGAGGGTCAAAGCATGAATATGAAGCAGCCATGGAGTCATCAAGTTGGTTACTTTCCATATGGACTACCTATATAGAAATGAAGTCAAATTCTTTATAAATTTTTCACACAACATATTTAAAGATCTGAATATGTTCAAATTTAGTTTTATAGGCCTCAAATACTTGGTTTGAAACCATTTGTGAGTTATATTAGAGCCTTAAGTTTTAAACACCCAAACATTTTTTAATGAGCATACTAAGAAATAGGGCTTCATATTTTGCCCTATTATTTGTACACTAAAATTATATATTTTTCATGTTCCATTTATAATTAATTTCCATTTAATAATTAATTAATAAATTTTCCATTATAGGGTAATAAGGGAAATAAAATTGGAACAAATCTTTAATTAATTATTTATTTGGGATTGGCAAGTTTGAAAAACTAATAGGGATCAAGTTAAATAATAATTATTATTTTAGATAAAATGGTGAATGATATTTTAATTAAGATTATAATAGGATTTTAAAAAATTATTTTTTATTTCTTATCCTCAAGGAAATTTGGCCAATCTGGAAAATTCTTGGAATAGGACAAAATTAGGAAAAGCAAAATTAAAGCAGTTTATGGAAAATTGAGGAAGACGAAAACTAATGGATTTTTTAATTAGATTTTTATCTTTGTAAATAAATGATCTAAAAATTTTCACCCCTTTTTTTTCCATCTTTTCTATTTATATTCCATAATTTCTTTCTAAAGGATCTTTTTCCAAACTAATTAACTTCTCTTGTTGAACAGTGTTCATCAAATCATCCCAAAATGGAAAATCTTGGATGTTAGAGGTATTTGGATGGAAAACCATTTATAACAATTATTTTATGATGAAACAAATAGATATAAATGTGTAGTTTCACACATGAATTGTAATTGAGCTTCAAGGAGTGTAGATTTAACGAATATTTAGTGTTTTATGCAGATAGTTGGTGTGAGTAGAGAGTATAGAAGAATTTTTAGATTTATGAGTTTGTTACATCATATATTAAGAATATTTTGGGTTTATTTTTATTTCATTTAAACATTATCTATTTTTTTAAATCATCCTAGGCTATTGAGAATTTATGCTCTATTTGAGCAGTGTTTGCAATGTTACTATGTAGTTTTGGCAAGGGTTTTGCCAAAAGTTTATATTATTCTCTAGAACTATTTTGGAATTATTATTTAAATTATTTTTAATTTTTTTTGGACTAATTTTTTTAAAATAAAATCTCCCATATTTTTTGATTTTAAATTACTATGTTATTTCATAAAATTGTCAAATTTGGGTTTCATTAGCTAGTGTAGAGAAAGGCATAAATTTTATGGAAATTATTCATAATATAAATTTAATTACATATCTATTATATTTATCTAAAAAATTTATTAAGGTTACATTAAAGTTTTATCATATCCATAATCTTTCCATCATGTTGGGTTTTAAGAGCAGATGCTTCCTAGTGAGAGAGAAACTAGGTATTTCAGAGGGGAACAAAAGAAATTACAAGCTGATAAATTAATCTCAATAGAAGAAAATATGGATGAAAATGAAATGAAAAATTAAATAGTGATAAATTAATAAATATAAAATTAATTCTATAACACCTTGGAAAACATAAATTCTAGTCAAAGAGAGTTAAGAGAGGTCATGGGGAAAGTTGTGGGTTAACTAAGTCTTAGGCCTATTCCTAGAAGGGAAGACTCACCTATGAGCAACAAATATAAATGTCATTCAATTTAAAAAACCCCATAACCCATAATCATAAAATAAAAAGAATATATTATAATTTCACCACTTCACTCCATTATATTAGTTGCATCAAAAGAAATAAAGATATATAATGCATACAAGAATTTAGATGAAGGTCTCAAAGTTATCCTTTCTTATGGTAATTTTTTAGAAATGTCAAAAGGAGACACACATCATATAATACAAGAAAATCATCATAGTGGTGAATGAAAGGATATAAAAAATAAATTTAATATACTACCAACTCCTAACTATGATGGTAGTGATATAATTTCAGCTCGGACTTGGTTTCAAAAATTACAAACCTACCTAAATCTCAATCTTATGAATGAGAATGGAGCTATTCAATTTGTAACTCTAAATTTGGAGGGTTTTGCATATGATTTTTGGTATCATGGCCTAACATCACAAGGACATAAAAAAATAAATACCTTTGAATAATTCAATTAGAGTTCTTTTAATATATTTGGGCTAAGGGATGATGAAGAGTACTTTAAAGAACTCTCTAAAATCAAACAACAAACCTCAGTAAGTGCCTATGTATTAGAATTTCAAAATATGGCTATAATTTTAAGTGATATTTCATAAAAATGGTTATATTTATTTTTATTTATGGACTTTGTGATCTCCTTAGAGGTTTTTTCAAGGCTTTTTCACCAATCATCTTATAGGATGTTATAAGAAGAGTTTTAACTCTTGAACCTCAATACAAAAGAGTAAGCTATTTTATCCTTCCAAAACATTTTATCCTAGTAAAAATAGGGTAAATTTTAAGAAGAGATAACTTCCTATTTTTATTAAAAAATCCTTGCCTCTTAACACAAAAAGGATGGATGAGGATACTAGGAATTAACTATGAAGGAAGAAGATTTATTTCACATGTAAAGATCTATGGGGACCAAGTCATGGGTGCCAGGGTAAAGGGAAACTACACTATATTTAAGTGATATCAAATGATGAACAAGGTCTAGAATAAGTGGGAAAACCATTAACATAAGAGGAGGTAAATGAAATTATAGGTGGAGGTACTCTAGTAGCCCTATCATAAGCACCTAAATATCACCCTTTTCAAGTTTATGGAGTGCTCAATGAACAAAGAATGACAATAATCATTGATAGTGGAACCATGAATAATTTCATTAATTAAGTATTGGTGGTTAAAAGAGTATTACATATGGAATATTTTAAAGTATTCAATGTTGTTTTTGTAGATGGATTTACAATTCCATGTAACAAAGTGATCAAACAACTCAATGTTATTATGGAAGACTATAAGGTATGTGATGACTTTTATGTGGTGAGTTTGAGTGGAATAGATAGGGTATTATGAGTGTAATTTATTAATTCTTTGTTTTATTTTCACAAAAATTACCAAATTTTGGAATTAAATTTTAATTTCAATGGGAAAGAGATAGTTTTGTAGGGCTTATCCAATGGATCACCACAAACGGTCAGAATAAAGAGAATGGAGAGGATTATCTGAGGAGGCCAAATAACATGGGAAGAATTTTATTTTGGTAAAATAATCTAATTAATATAAAGGTAATTTTAATCCTTATCATGTTTTATATCAAAAAAATATTACACTCACATATTAAATTTTTTAATGATTTACCACCTGGTTTACTCCCAAATAGAGGTTTCCAACATGTAATAGAATTAGAACCAAGTGCAACACCAATCATTATAAATACATACTAACATAAAAGGGGGTTTAAATAAAAAATTTAAAATAACATTAAATAACTCTTAGATATGGAATTCATAAGACCAAGTTCTATCCCTTTTGCATCTTCTGTAGTTCTTGTTAAAAAGAAGGATAGGACCCTACACATGTTCTTTGATTATCAATCCTTAAATAAAAATACCATAAATAATATGTATCTTATTATTAGGATATGTGAGGTAATTTATTAGATACATGGTTCCATTTATTTTTCTAATATTAATCTAAGATCTGGATATCACCAAATTTGCATGAGAGATGAAGATGTATAGAAAACTACCTTCATGTGCCATTATGGACATTTTGATTTCTATGTAATGCCTTTCAAGATAAATAATGATCCTAATACATTTTAATCTAATATTAAACATATATTTTGTGATCAAATTTAAAAAAAAATTATTTTATTCTTTGATGATATCTTGGTTTACATCAGGACATGGGAAGATCACATAAAACATCTAGACATTATTTTGGGCATATTGGAAAAGCATACATTTTTTGCTAAGGAATCTAAATATGACTTTGGATTAATATAATTTTTATATTTATGTAATATAATTAGTTCTAATTTAGTACAAGTGGATAAATAAAATATCCAATATATCTTAGATTGGCCAACTCTATTACTTTGATGCAATTGAGAGGATTATTTGGGTTATGTCATTATTACAAGAGATTTGTCAAGGATTTTTCTCAATTGGCATCCAATCTTACATATGTGACCATAAATGGATGATCTATGTGGATATAAATATCTCAATATATATTTGATAAATTAAAAGAGTTAATGAGCTCTTGCCCGATACTGGTAATTCTTGATTTTTCCCTCCCATTATTGTAGAATGTGATGCTTCAGGAGAGGTAATTGGAGCCATTCTAACTCAAAAATGGAATCATATTGATTTTGAAATTATAAATTTAAAATATTTATAAAAATTATACTTTATTAATGATAAGGAAAATGTTAGCCATAGTGCATGAATTAGAAATTTTCAAGTAGTATTTGGTATGTGGCAAGTTTATTGTTAAAACATATCATAATACTTTGAATTTTTTCTTGGGGAAAAAAGATTTAATAAATGGGTGATTAAAATATGATCTTATATTTTTTTATATAATAAATGAAGTGGATAAAAATATTGTAGTTGATGCACTCTCTAGGAAATATACCTTGTATTCTATTTCCTTTATTTCTAGTGATTGGAAGCCATTATTATGATAAAATATAGAAAGAATCCTTTAATAATAAAATTATTGAGTGACTAGTAAAGAATGATAGGTATAAAATATGTTATGATTTTATTTTTTATGAAAATAGAGTCATTTTAGTACCCAAATCTACAATGAAAGAAAATATTTTAAGAGTAGTGCATGATATGCTAGTAGCAGGACACCTAGTGTACTACAAGTCATTTAAGAAAATTTGGTAAAGATTTACTTGGAAGAGCATAAATAATGATGTTATAAATAATGATAGGGATTGTAACATTTTTTAATATAACAAAGGGGAATAATGATTTCCATTAGGACTACTCCAACCTTTACCCCTTCCTAGTCAAGAATGGGAGAGTATATCAATGGACTTTATCACAGGTTTGCCCAAGGTGAATGGTATAGATTGCATCTATGTAATAGTGGAAATATTAAATAACTTTTCACACTTATTTTATATATCATCATAATTTAAATCCCCTAAATTGGTTGAAATAATTTTTAAGTGTTTAGATTGCATGGATTACCAAATAATATTGTTAGTTATAGGGGTAGCATGTTTCTTAGCTCTTTCACACAAGATTTATTCATATTAACAGGTATAAAAATTCTATTAATATATACCACACTCAAACTAATGGCCAAACATAAATATTAAATAATTGGGTGGAGGGTTACTTAACAAATTATGTCTCAAGTCAGCAATCTGCATGGGTCAAGTGGCTAGATTTAGGAGAATTCTACTATAATACCACTTACCATGTGTCCATTGGTATGTCCCCATTTAAATATGTATATGCATATGATGTAATGAAATTTATTTATTTGGTTAATATGGATCATATATTTCCAAAAATAAGTGATTTCATTAACCAAAGTGTAGACACCAAAATTGTGTCGACTTCCCTTGGACCCTTACACACTTCATTAATTTAAAATAAATTACTTATTTTAAATTAATGACATCACCTAGACATCACCCCTCGACACCTCACCTAGGACACATCACCTTGAACACCTCACCCTTGGACCATTTCTCACCCCATGACTCACCTAAGACTTATTCTCACCCCCTATTTATTCCCTAACCAACTCTCGTGCGAATTTAGCCTGACCTTTGACAATTCTCCAACAGACTATGCACTTGGCAGATGGAGAAGGGGCTTCTTAGCCCTTTTACCAGTTCTCTACCTATCGACATTGGTCAACTGTCAGCCGATGTTGGTGGGATCACCGACGTCGATTACATAAACTAATGTCTAACGCTGAGTTAACCCCCTTAGCTCTTATCAATCGGTTCTTAGACTCTCTTATAGGCCCTTAGACTCTTCTAATCACTCTGGGAATCGACCTCTCACTCAGATCTAGCTCTCTCTCTCTTCCTTTCAGACTCTGAGACATCGCCAGGTATAAAACTTCAACTAACATCCCCTTGGCCACAAAGACTCTACACAAATAACTCCGGATTGAATTGGAATATTTCATGAGGTCTTCTGCATCAAGCCACAATAGGTACAAGCATTCAATACCTTGGTTATTCATCTTAGTAGAGCTAAGTATTTATTCTACCCTTTCATTTCAGTAATTTAGAAAGCATTAGTAATTAGCTTCTTTTTACTATTTCTAAATACCACCAGACTAGACCTTACTTTCAACCAGACCCGACTTCTTTTAGAGAAAGGCTTGAAAAGCCTTCCTCTCACCCTTACCCTTTTTGACAACCTAGCCTCTACCTTTGTCCTTCTGCAGACCTTATTTGTCTCCCTGCAACCTTGCACAGACCCAGACTCCTTCCAGACCCCTCTGTCGACCACAAACCCATCCAAAACCCATCCAAGGCCATTGCCCTGACTGACATTGACCACTGCCTCTTTCGACGTCGGTAGAATAACTAACGTCAGAAATTTTACCAACCGACATCGGCAGGACAACTGATGTCGGCGATTGTGGTAGACTGACTGCAAAGAAACATGTACGCATTATCTAATTTCCTCTTTGTTTGTCATTTGTCATTTCTTTATTTCTGACACTTTTACTTATAAACAGTGCACTGTCATCCCTTAAGGAAATATTTTGCACTTCTTGGACCGAGCTTTTCTTTGTAGTCCACCACATATCTATCTAACATTTTTTTGTGTTTGATTCTCTTTCTTCTACAGGTGTCTTCCTCCATAGCCAAAGAGGAGCTCCTTCAATCGTCTGGATACGGTGCGCAACTTCATCCAGGTACGTACAAACCCTTGACCATTTAATCTTAGTTTCTTACTTCCTCTGAATATTAAATAGAAAAAATGAGTAGAAACACAAAGATAGGAAGTATTGAAAACCCTCAAGGATCATATGCAAAAATAAAAAAATCAACACAAGTATTATGCCAAAAAAACCACATAGAGATATCTTTTGAAGTAGATGACATAGTATATATAAGGTTTCATCCATATAGGAAATAATCCATCAAGATAATTGTAGTAGATAAACTCAATCCCAAATTTTATGGACTTTATAAAACTATAAATAAAGTTGGTGAGGTAGCCTATGGATTGGAACTTCCTATAAATAGTAAAATTCATAATTTTTTCCATGTCTCTTGTCTAAAGAGGGATTTTGGGAAGTAAATTACACCCTCAAAATATTTACCACCTTTGTATGAGGAGGTTAAATTAATCCTAACTCATAAATAGGTTATAAACACCAAGGTTAAGAGATTGAGGAAAAGAGATATCATTGAATATTTGGTTCGATGGAAGAGCTTGCTAATAGAGGATACTGCTTGGGAATGTCTAGAGATTTTAAATCATCCAAGTTTGAATTACTTGAGGACAATAAATTTTGAGGAGGGATAAATTTTCATGTCCCCTTCATAATTAATTTCCATTTAATAATTAATTAATCTAATTTTTAATCATAGGGGAATAAGGGAAATAAAATTACAACAAATATTTAAATAATTATTTATTTGGGATTGGCAAGTTTGAAAAATTGATAGAGATAAAATTAAATGATAATAATATTTTTATAAAAAGTGTGGGATTTAATTTTAAGGAGAAGTATCATATTATTTAAATCAAATTAATACATTATTTTTTCTTTTTTATCCTCAAGGAAAGTTGGCCAATTTGGAAAATTCTTGAAATAGGACAAGAGAAGGAAAAGTAGAATTAAAGAAAGTTATGAAAAGTGAAGGAAAATGAAAATTAATGTGTATATATATATATATATATATATATATATGTATGTATGTATGTATGTATTTGGGTTCCATTTTTGGACCCTGCTAGTTATTTATATTTCATAATTTATTTTAGAGTGATCTTTTTCCAAACTAATTATCTTTTCTTGTTGAACGGTGTTCATCAAATCATCCTAGAATGAAAATTGTTAGATATTTGAGATATTTAGATAGAAATCCATTTATCCCAATTATTTTATGAAAAAAACCTTATGATATATAGGTATAATTTCACATGTGAATTGTAATAGAGCTTCGAGGAGTGCAGATTCAGCTAGTGTTCAGTGTTTTATGTAGATAATTGGTGTGAATAGAGATTATAGAAACATTTTCATAATTTTGGGTTTATTATAGAAGATATTAAGTTTATTTTGGTTTTATTTTTATTTTATTTTATTATTATCTAGTGTTATATAATCATCCTATTAGTGTTGTGAATTTGTGCTCTATTTGAGCAGTGTTTATAGTGTTACGATGTAGTTATGGCAAGGGTTTTTACCCAAAATTTATATTTTAATATAGAACTATTTTGGAATGAATATTTAGTAATATTTAATTTTTATATACTTAATTTTTTTAAATACAATTTACCATAGTTTTTGGTTTTCAATTATTGCGTTATTCCATTAAAATTGATAAATTTGGGCTTCACTAGCTAATGTAGAAAAATGCCTAAATTTTATAGCAATTATTCCTAATATAAATTTAATTATATATCTGATATTTTTATATAAAATTTAGTAAGGGTACATGAAAATATTTAAACCAAATGTAATGACTCATCCCTTGGGATAAACTTAAAAAACTCATGCCCCATTGGTAGGTATATGATAATCAATATGCAACTCATGTTGCTTATGCATCGTTTCCTATATAATATCAAAAGGTTTAGGTTCTCCCTGGGCTATTAAAAACTTACATAGGTGTATATATTATATTTACTAGAACAAAATTAAATGGATATCCTTCATCATATGCCCATGGTTTTCCCAATAGCATGTTATAGTTGGTATCTTTATTTATGATATAGAACTCAGTTAGCACCATCTTGGGACCAAAGTGACTGGGAGCAAAATGGTTCCTTAAGAAGTATATTTGAGGATATCATAACCTCATAGGGTGTTAAAAGTTTTGTAATAGTTGGTTTCCCCATAACCAATCTTTTTTAGGAAAGATAAGGTTACAATATTAACACCCATTCCATCATCAAACATAACTCTTTTTACATAATTATTGTAAATTCAAAAATGTATAGATAAGGTTAGATATCCCCTCCTTTCCATCTTAGAGTTAGGAGGACTCAAATTGAAGAGATAACTAGCATCTCAAGAGTCCTAACTAGGTGGAAACATATCTAGTTCAATGTGTTGATCTAACCCTATGGTGGGGGAGTAACACTAGATAAATGTCCCAAACCTAGGGCATCAAGCAAGTTCGATAAATGAGTCGGTGAGTTCTTGAGTAAATTAAGGAATGAAATGTAGGAGATCATCTTGGTAAGATATGATATCAAATCATAGTTCCCCATAGCCTTAGGTATAGTCTCAATTTCCATAATGTTTGAGGGATGAAAAGTCATGAGTTGATACACTCTAGTACAAATAATAGTGTTTGCCTCTTCTTCAAATTATAACTCCATAACTCATAACATTATATATTTTCCTTGTAATCTTAACTAAAAATCAACATCAATATTATCAGTTCTAAATATGGAAGCTTCATTATTATGGGTGTATGCCATTATGGGTTTATTATGTTAAATCAAGTGGTTTTATGGGACACCCTATGATTGATTTTAGATAACACAAGCTTGATGGTTAGGAAATGGGTTTTGATATATTTAGATATTTTAATTTTGAGGTGTGATAAGACCATTTTTAAGGTCTTGGGGGTGTTTACCAGTATTCCCCTAGAACATGTCTATGATTGTTTGCCTCTTATCTTGAGGGAGCCTTTGGATGAATTTATTATACTCCCTTTAGTTTTGATTATCATGACCAATAACCTAGTATAAGAGATAATATACATTCAGATCATATTCCCTAGGCCTCAAGTCTTATCCCTATTGACCAAACCCTTTTTAATTATTTCTTTGGTGATTAGGTTACTTATATAATTATAGGAATTAATCAACATGTTGATATTGGTTTTGGTGATGCATGTTGTGTGGTGGTGGTCACATGAAGTCAATTGCATGAATGGAAAGTGGGGGATTTTGGCTTCTAGTACCCATATTTTTATTAAAACTAGTTTTGTTCATGGTCTGATACTAATTATTATTCATGGGGTTTGGATTTTTATTTGAGATGGTGATACCATCAATGGTGGGTTTTTTTTTTTGATTAAGTATCTTAGGACCTTGGTTATTGGTATTATTCAGAATTGAATTTTGAAATCATACATTATTTTGGTTTGGGTTGATTATGCATATATTGGTATTGTATTTTTTTTACCACTATCAATGGTTATTTTGTCAATCCACAAGGCACACTCAAGATATTATTCATAGGATCGATTGGGGAATTTTTGGACGTCATCTCACATCTCCTTATGAAGTGAGTAAAGGAAGAGGTCACATATTTATCATTGATCCATGTGAGGCAAATTACTATATGAATACATAACCTACCACCATCTCATGATGAAATGAATAGTTGATTCATTGTAATCTTTTTATATGTAGGAATTATTGAATGTATCCTTGAAAAATGTGTTCATGTTGAAGGACTTAATGAATTCAGCCATAAATTATCTAAAGAATTAATTAACCCATTAGGGAAGTGATAATACCAATAAAGAATTATTGATTCTAGGGTTTTTATAAATTTTTTAGAAATAACCCCATCCCAAGGTAGGATTTCCCTAACATCCATAGTCTAAGCCTTGATGTGTGTAATGGGATATCCTTCCCCATTGAAATTGGGAAGATCTGGTAGGGGACATGGGAGAATAAAATATCATATGTTTAGATTTAAAGGATATTTTAGGTACTTGATGTAGGTCCCCATGTTACTAAAGTATGTTTTTGTCATGGTAGGATTAGATTGGAAAATTGGGATCATATATGGGTTAGTTGGTTAACCACTATAAGGGAAAAACATAATCGTGATAGGGTGAAGTGGAATAAGTTAGAAAATAATTATCTAACTTGGTATATTTATAATTAATATGATATTAGTGAGGAATATTGTTAGATGTATTAGGATTGATAGTTTTTTAATTTAGGGTATATATGGTTTGTATATATCCCAAGGCTATGTAAGGTGAGGTATATCCCATATGTAGAGGAGAGTGTACATGGTAGGAATGTAACTCAAAGGGGTTAATAATGGTGGGTTTTTTTTTGCACCACATTGTTTTGAAAAGGTGGAGTGTAGGTGTATACACTTCCCATTGTGGTTTGGACAAGAGCTTGATAGGATGGAGGGAATTTAGAATCATTTAAATTGGGGACCCCATGGTGAAGATGTCCCCAATGGGATGGTTACATGTCTATATTGGTGGTTGAATATGATTTTATTATGGTGGAATCATGTAAGCTTGTTGGTGTGATAGTTGATGAGTCATCATTTGGATGGGATAAGGAGAAGGATAAGATTATGTAAGATAATTTGGTCCCATCCCTTGACCTAGAGTTTGTTACTTTTTACCAAGTCATGAATGTGAATCATAAGGGTGTTGATGAGTTGATTCAAGATAGTGATGGTGTTAGGCCTAATACCTTCCTGTATGAGAAGGGTAGAGGCATGAGATTAGTTATTATGAAGAGGTTTTTTTGGAGTTGGAGCCTTAGGGGTAGTGGTTACTTTTTTCATTGATGGGTTGGAAGCATTTTGACTCCTATTAGGAGGATGTTTAGTCACTTGCATGTTATTAATCTTGTCTTATAAGTGGTATATCCTTCCAAAATAATGATAATATTTAGAAAATGTTTCCACATATGGGAATTTTAGGCTAACTTATGGTTTAGTGGCCATGTGAGGAGTGACCATACCTCTTCCAGTGAGGGTCATAGTATTGGAGTCAAGATGATTGTTAGAAATTTTAGATACATCTCATATCTCATGGATAGATCCCACTCTTGCTTTGGGTGTTATGATGATAATAATCATAAATTTGTAGTGTGAATTGGTTTCAAGGATATGTTTATTCCAACTCACCAATGAATTATCTCTATAATTTAGTTAGATTCTTATATATCATTATAAGCTTAAAGATCCGCCTATGTCATGTCCAAACATATTCTAGGGGTATATGAATACCCAAAAAATAAATAGGAGGGAAAATGAAAGAGGGAGAAAGAAGAACAGGAATAAATGAAAATTCAAAAGATGTAAATATTTCATGTTGGGTTCACCAATTTTTTTACATGTGAATAACACATACTAAACTATGCACTCAACTTATCAAGGTTAGGCTGAAACAGTTGACATAATGGATGGGTGATGGATAACATTATGGATTAGGTTGATTATTTTGTGGAATTAGATTTGGAATGGGTGATAGAAAGGGATTCTTTTGATGGAACCAAAATGACTCTACAATATCAGGTTGGCCATTAGGAGCATTTATTTGAGTGTAAATGGAACTCCAATTTCCTTAGGTGTTGATATAATAAGGAAATGAATCTCCTAATCAATGTTAGGACTAGGAAGAAGGGAATGGTTAGGTTAAATGACTTGAGAAATGATACCAACTCTATCATGTTAGCTATGCCTAATAAATGACATCCACAAATGTCAAATATATATGAAAATTCTAGACCTAAGGAGAAGAAAGGGGAAAGAAATTGAGGATCTAGGCTTAGATTAAATTATATTAGAAACCTCTATTCTAGGGAATATAATGATTGGTGGATCAGGAATATTCTATGGCTCCTTATGGGAACTAAGAATGTTAATAATGAGGTGGGAGATTGTTGTGGAACATAAAACCTCTCTCCTAAGATCTATTTTGATATCAAAATATATATTGATTATGGTACTAGTGCTCTAACCCTAGGGAAAAGATATTTTCTAATAAGACTAGGTGGTTTAAGAAGTGTCATCCAAAGGAGACTAAGAAAAGTATAATCATATGAGCTTGTCTTGTCAAATATTCTATGAAAATAATTATTCTATTATTGGAAGAAAGGTTTTCACATCCCAATTTCTCTCTAAGCTAAATAACATGTTTGATTTATGGAATATTATTGTTAATAGTTAATTAATCATTACTTGATTGAGATTTATGTCATATGTTGGTTATGGGATAGTTATATGTTGCTTAATTTACATTATTGATTAGTTATAAGTTAGTTTTACTTTTATATCATCTAATTATGATCATGTGTATTAGTTTATACAAAAATATTTTATGGATATATTTGTGTTTCAAGATAACTACTTTCATTGTTATGAGGTGGATGTAGGATAGATCCATCCCTCAGAGTGTGATGGAAGAGAGAATCATCAAAGAGGATGGTGTATATGGAGGCATTTGGGGATGATAGAGAGAGAAACCACAAACCCATGCACACACCACAATAGTATTTCATGTTTTGTGATAAATATTTTAAGATAGATAAATGTATCATGTTTTGTGTTAATTTCATTTTAGTGATTATTAATATGCTTTCTAGTGTGATCATGATTGATGTTGATTTGGTTATGTGATTTCACTCATTTTATTGTTATACATAGATTATCTTGCATGATGTTATTTTTGGGTTGAATGAGTGAAATTGTACATGTTTTATTTGCCTTACTAATTTCTTTAGAATAGTTGTGTAGTATAATAATTTAAAGCTATGTATTCATTGTTATAGTAAGTTGTAGATGGATTATATTGATGTTATTTGATCTATAGGATTAAGGTGATAATAATATTTAGAAGATTATTATTGTAATAATTATTTATCCTAATGTCAAAAAGTTATCAATAACATTATTTTAAATTGTCATTATATTAATTTAGTGTTGACCACGGGTTTAATATTCATAATATATTACATAATTATTATATTGTTAAATGATTAAGTGAAGTCATTGTGTTTTGTAAATTATCGATTACTAATAAGTGAGAGTCAATAAGTTATTTTGTTGACCTATTAAACTAACCACTATTTAGTAGTTCAAATGCTTTTTTCATGGTAATTATGTTTAATTGACTTAATATTGTTATCGATGGCATAGTTATTTGGAAGCTAGTTAACATACCTTATAAATTATACATTGATTAAGACTTGCATATACGTCAATGGATTTTTGCATAAGTCAATGTTAGCATGCATAGTTTGAAGTTGATAATATAAAGTTAGTTTATTTCGATTAATAAGTAAATATTCAAGACTATTAGGATTATCTTGGCTTGGACTATGTGTTAAACATACCAGCCAGGAAATAGCTCTATTTGATTTGCAAGAGAAACACCTAGTTGACTGCTAGTTGGTTAATCATGGAAGAATAATTGGAGAGTTCTATAGCATACAATGAACATGCAGATGAATAAAATGATTAAGGTGAGATCTTGGAGGACATGGATGGTATACAAGGGGTTCGAAGATAAAATTCAAGATAACAAAGGAAGGAGAACTTGAATCATTTGCATTTTCTTTGAAGATTGTGTAACCAACTTGGTCTATTTTAATATTTATATGTTTTTTTATGGTGATTATGGTAATAAAAATCATGAAGGGTTTTATTTTATTTTGTTTAAAATTTTTTTAGTGGGATAAATGATGAGATATGTCAATGGCTTGGCCATCCATAAAACCCATCATATAACCTAAAAACTTGGTATATTGCAATAGTTTTGAACCCTCTTTCTTTTCACACTAGGATTTTCATGCAAACCTTATATGGGATGGATTTTATATTCTCTATTGTGTCCAATTTGTAAACTTGGGTAGTCATTTAAATGAACTCTATGTATATTCAGGTGTGGCTAAAATTCTAGGCAAAGAAAAAGGGTACATAATTATTTAACAAAGGATATATATGATTTTGATTTCAATTATTATTTATCTTATTATTCTAAGGATATGTGACTTAGTTAAATAAACCAAAAAACTAGTAGGAGATATATATAGTCAATTTTAAATCTGACTATAGGGTTGATTATGTATCAAAATTCATAGGGATTTATAGATATAGATTATATTAAGATAGTGAAATGGATTGAGAAAGAATAGAGTTTTTGAAATCAAAGATTGGTTACTCTTATGTTATATCTTTTAAATATATATGTAGTTACTAATCAACTATGTCAAAAATTTAACTAATTATGATATACTTATATATGTGTGGTTGTGTAAACAAAGTTAATTTATAAGTTAAATATAGGTTCCCTTAAGTCTTGGTTAGAACTATAGACTTACCATGAAATGAATAGATATAAATTATTGACTGTGTATTTTGAATTAAAACTAATTAGTAAGCCTTATTAGTTTTGTTTGAACTGATAACTAGTATTTCACAATTTTGTGCATATTTTCGTCAAACCAATGAAGTAAGATTTATTTGGCTATGAATTTTTAGATGAAATAATATAGATTAATGTGTTTTGTTAGAATGAATGAAAATCTAAAGAATGAGGAAAATACACCTTATGCACATTTTCAATGTTTATTAAATGGGTTATTGATCATAAACTATTTTTTTATTATGTATGCATAAAGGTATGGAATATATATGTGATTTTATGATTATATAGTAAATCTAAAAATGTATTCCATATAAAGATTTTTATATGTTGTTCAAGTTTGTAACTAGTATTTTACATAACAAAGTAATATGGGTTCTTATTATGTGTTTATTGTTTAAGTTGAAGCCTTAAATATAAGGAATTTGAAATGTCAAATATAGATATTTTGAAGTTGTTAATAGATTGTATTTTTTGTCATATTTTTGAAATATGAACAAGAATTATGTTGTGTTTAATATTTAAAAAGTTGACGAAATAACTTTTAATTTATATATTGATATTTGGTAACTTGTAGTCTAGATATGATTCTTACCTGGGTGGTATGTTTTTGTTGAGGACTGTAATTGATTCTATTTATTATTTTTTAATATATTAGAGAATATTAGAATCATTGCATTTCATTTGATGGGATAAATGAATGTAATTGATATTTATGTACTTAACATATTTATATCTATTAATAAAAAATATTCTAATTGAATCTGTTGGTTTTTATATTATTTATATTTTAACGAAATCTCATGTTTATGAATATAAATAAGAAGTGTATATATTTCACTATATTAATTAGCACCATCAATGCAAGATGAGGTGTAATCCAATTGAGTGGTGTGCATGGAATTGACTGATCCTAGAGATCAATAACTATTGAAAACTTTGGCTAAAGTAATGTTTATAGTTAAACATTGTCATTTCATATGTTGATATAATTTTCATATTTATGAGATATCATGCTAGAATAGATTTATTTATGATAAAAAATTATGTATTGGATATATATAACACACAGGTTCTAGTATGTCACCTAGATTCATGTACCATCATTATCTACCCATCCATGAAAAAAGGGACATCCCCTTGTTAAGAGATAGTGTAAGGGATCTATGTTTCATGGTTGGTGTGGAAAATCACTTGAATGATGCTATCCTTCATAGATAGATTACTACACTTGAGATTATAGATTGATACTTGAGTCATGGAGACTCATGTTCTATGGAGCTTTGTATTATGTATTATTATTTGAGATGTTTTTAATTATTGAAAATTGTAATATTTATTCATTGTATCTCTACAATAGTGGTTGTAATATTTTATCATCCATGGCTAAAAATGTGTTATTTAACTTATGATTTAGATGCAGTAATTATTATTCATTTAGCATTGTTCATGATTGTTATATATGTTCATGGTGATTTTTAACTAAGTGGATGAGGTATAAACCTTATGGTTAACTACATGAATGTATTGAGTTAAATATCACTAAATATATTTATCATGGTGAAATTTTTAAGTTGAATATGTGTAATTAATTTTTAAAACTTACTATATTCTAGTAAAACATAGTAGGACTATTATATTATGGTATCAGAGTTGAAACTCAAACTCTAGGACTAAATGTGCTCACTAATTCAAAATTATTATCATGTTAACAAATAATAATAATGGTGTGTGATAAACCAAAAGGTAGGTTATTTTGAATACCAACCTCATGTTGATCCAAATCAGTTTACTACAGAGCAAGTTATAAAGTTGGATTAAATTCTTGCAATTATGCAAGAAATTAGGGACTAAATTGTAACCCTATAATAAGAAGTGCATGGCCATGAAGAGGAAAATTCTCAAAATTAACCTAAAGAGCATCCTACTGAGAAGGAACATCCTCAAGAGTAGGGGCATGAGGAAGTGCCACAGGATGCGAGAGCTTGAGTAGATGTAGAGTTAGCATGAGATATGAAAAAGGTGAATCCACCCAAATTTTATGGAACTATATTTAGAGATGGAGCTAAATCATGCATGATATAAATGGAGAAAATATTTTGAAATTTTAAATTATTCTAAAGTCATGAAAGCAATCTAGGGATCATATTAGCTTATTGGTGAAGTAACAACTTGGTGGGAAAAGAAGAAGCTTGAGATGAACCTTTACTCTACCACCACCACTTGGTAATAGTTTTTGACACTATTTAGGTCATGATGGCTTACACAGTTGTACATTGATCAAAATCTTACATATTTTTAGAGTCTTAAATAAGGGGACATATTGGTAAATGAATATTGGGTGTAATTCACCAAGATCCTTAATTATGTACCTTAGTATCAGGTTCATGAAAGGTTTAAGATTAGGAAATTCATCATGGAATTAAAAACCCAAATTGGTTATGAAGTATATGTGCATGGTCCATCTACCATGGATAAGGTATTTGAGAAGGTGGTCAATCAGGAACAAAAATTGAAATCTCTTCCCAAGTCAAAAATAAGTTCAAAAATAAGTTTGGAAGTTTTAAACCAACTGTCAAAAAGAATAAATGGAAGGAAAAGCATAGAGATTCCAAGAGTTTCAATAATCAGAATGCCAATTTAAATAATGGTTTAGGGAATAGGAAGCTTGGTAATGGTTTTAAGGGAGGTTTCAAGGGAAATCAAAAGTTTGATAAGAAAGGACTAGCTATAGGTTGATTCATATGTGGAGGTGACCATTATGCTTGATAATGTCCTTAGGATAAGTTGAAGAACAAGGGTTATGATTCTTATCAATGTACATTCTAGCAATAGATTCATGCAATTATTGATAATCGTCAGGTTGAGTATCAAACATCACCCATATAACTATCAAGTATTTTGTTTGATCATCCAGTTTCTATTTTGATTGACACAAGAGATACAAAATGTTTCATTGATCCTATAATTCTTAGTACATTATCTAAAAAATCTAAAGTTATGGCAAATTCATTGTTGTTACAGTATAGGAATGAGTCTAAGGTTAAAGTTGACAAGTATTTAGTTGAAGCTGAGATAAGATTATCTAAATTCACTATAGTAGTGGATCTTTTTGTTGTACTGTTGGGGTCATATGATGTGATCATAAGATTTAATTGTCTTTTGAATCATAAATCCAAGGTTGGTTATTATCTGAAGAAGGTTGAGTGTCAAGATGATTTTGGAAATCAAACATAACTTCAAGGTGAGATAAGGGAGTTGAAGTTAAGATAGTTTTCTAAAATTCAACTCAAGAAAGCTCAAAGGAAGGGATGTCAAGAATTTATTATTAAGATAAATGAGATGGAGGAATCTAAAGAATTATTTATTGAAGATTATCATTTTGTAAGAAACTTTCATGATGTGTTTTCAAAATAATTACTAGGATCACCACCCAAGCATAAGTTTGATTTCTTGATTAATATCACACCTGAATTAAAATCATAGTCTAAGGCACTATACAGAATGACAACCACTGAATTGGTTGAGTTAAAGGCACAACTTTAGGAGTTATTATTAAAAGGGTTGATTTGACCAAGTATGCCACCATGGGGTGCACTATTTTTATTTATTAAGAAGGATGTTACTCTTCCATTATGTATAGATTATAGGATGTTGAATAAAGTAATGATCAAGAATAGATATCCATTGCCATGCATTGATAATATCTATGATCAAATACAATGGGAAATAGTATTTTCTAAAATTGATCTTAGAGCGGGGTATCATCGATTGAAAATACATGAAGAGGATATTTTAAAAATAGTGTTTAGAACTTGATATGAGCATTATGAGTTCATAGTGTAACCATTTAAATTGACAAATGCTCTAGAAATATTTATTAATATTATAAACAATGTGTTCAGAGACTACCTAGATCATTTTGTTTTTGTATTTATAGATGAAATCCTCATTTATTCCAAGGATGAGGAAAAGCACTTGGAGCATCTAAAATTAGTTTTGTAGCATTTGTGAAAGCAGAGATTGTATGGAAAGTTGTTTAAGTGTGCACTTTTCCAAAATAAAGTGTAGTATTTGGGACATATTATCTCTACAGATGAAATCTCGGTGTATCTAGAAAATATAAGAGACATAATAGAATGTCCAATGCCAAAGAATGTTTTTGAGATAATAATTTTCATGGGATTAGTGGGTTACTACAATAAATCCATTCTGAATTTCTCTAAGATAGCTAATCCAATTACCTATCTTCAATGGAAGAATCAGAGTTTCATCTAGTCAGACAAGTGTGAGATAGCCTTTTAGTCTATGAAAAGGAAGCTTAATTAAACACTAGTGCTTAGAGTTCCTAATCTTAATGGTCAATTCTCGGTGATCACCAATGCATCTAGGAATGGACTTGGAGGATTTCTTATGCAGGATGGCTCAATGGTATCCTATGAGTCTAGGAAATTAGATTTATATGAGGTGAATTATTCCCCTCATAACCTAGAACTTGTGTCAATTATGCATGCTTTGAAAGTTTCAAGGCATTATCTATTGAGAAACATGTTTGATCTCAAGATTGATAACTTAGGACTCAAATACATCTTCACCCAGTCAAAATTGAATGTTGAATAAAGATGATTGTTAGAGTTCTTATCTGATTATGATTTTGATATTAATTATATCAAAAGAAAGGAGAATAGAGTATCTAATGATCTAAGTTATATGAGGTATGTAGATATTATGTCTACTATCAAGAGTACTTTATGAGATTAGGTAATTAAATTTTCACTAAGATAAATTCTATGATTAGGTCAAGAAATCATTATTTAAGAATGCTCAAAATCCTAGGTATAAAATATTAAAGATAGAGAATGAGGGTCTTTTATGGTACAATGGTAGGATGTATGTGCCTAATAAATATAATCTAATGAGCATAGTTTTAAAATAATTACATGATTCCCCATATTCATTACATTCAAGAACCAAGCTCATGGTTGAGCTCAGACCATTCCATTTCTAGAAAGGATTCAAAATAGATGCAACAAGTTTTATGTCTTATTGTGTGGAATATCAGTATGTGAAAGTTGAACATGTGCATCTGGTTGGATTGTTATATCCACATGACATACTAGAGTTTAATTGGTAGGTTATTAGTATGGACTTCCTCCAAGGGTTATCATTATCATAGAATCTACATGATATGATCTTGGTTATAGTTAACAAGCTACCTAAGGTAACCCACTTCATACCATGCAACTTGACAAATGATGCACCAATGCTTGCAAAGAGATTAATGAAAGAGGTGTATCAATTGCATGGTTTTACATATAATATCTTTTCAAATTAATATCTAAGGATGACTTCTAGATTTTTGTTGACTCTAAATTTATCTCTAGGTACACAGTTGAATTTTAACACTACTTATCCCCCACAAATAGATGGATAGATTGAGCAAGTTAGCCAAATTTTAGAAGATATCTTTCATATGTATTACATGTATTAGTAATACAAGTGAGAGTAGTACCTTATATTGGTTGAGTTTTCTTACAATAACTCATACCAATTAGCATTGAAAATGGATCTATTTGAGGCATTATATGGAACAAGGTGTAAAAGACCAATAAATTGGGATAGGTTAAAATAAAGGGTAGTCTTTAGATCTGAGATGATTTCAAAAATGGAATAGTAAGTCAGGATAATCATGTAGAGGTTGGCTAAGGCCAATGATAGACATAAAATCTATATTGATCTAAAGAGAATAGCTAGGTAGTTTTTTTTAGGTGATAAGGTTATTTTGTGGGTTAAGCCTCAAAAAATATCAATTAAATTTAGGAAGTTTGTAAAACTTTCACCAAGATATGTGGGACCCTTAAAGATTTTGAAAGTAGTCAATCTCTTAATTATAGGATTGTATTGCCACCAGATCTAGGTCATTTGTATAATACATTACATGTGTCTTATCTTAAAAAGTATGGTGTTGATCCTTCATATGTTTTGTATTGGAATGCTTTATAGGTTTTGGATCTCAGGGTGGTCATGTATAACCAATCATAATAATCAACACTCATAAACTTAGTTTGTGTAATAAATAAATGTCATAGTGCAAGGTCTAGTGAGACCAATATTCTTAAGATAGTACCACTTCGGAGGATTATGATGTGTTTTACAAGCTATTTCCACATTTGTTTGCTTGATTTGTTGTTGTATATTATATTATTTTCTTTTGAATAATGTTTTAAATTCATAATTTGTAATTGAATAAATGTCATCAAGATGATGATCAGCTTTAGGGGAAAGGATGTCACATCTTGATTTCTATCCAAGTTAAATAACCTATTTGATCCATGGATTATTATGTTTTATAGTTGATTAACTACTGATTGATTGAGATTTATGTCATATGCTATTTATGGGATAATTATATGTTTCTTAATTTACATGATTGATTAGCTATGAGTTAGTTATCTTTTATATAATGTGCATTATGATCACATGTATTAGTTTATACGGTAGTATTTTATGGATCTATTTATGTTTTAGGATAACTACCTTCATTATTGTGATGTGGATGCAGGATAGATCCATCCCTCAGAGTGTGACAGAGAGAGAGAGCATCATCAAAGAGGGTAGTGTAGATGGAGGCATTTCGAGATGATAGAGCGAGAAGCCAAAAACCCATGCACACACCATAGTAGCATATCATGTTTGTGATAAATATATTGAGATAGATAATTGTAGCATGTTTTGTGTTACTTTAATTTTGGTGATTTTTAATATGGTTTCTAGTGTGATCTTGATTGTTTTAATGATTGCATTGATTTAGTTGTATGATTTCACTAATCGTGTTATTATATGTAACTTATCTTGCATGATGTTATTACTAGGTTAAATGAGTGAATATGTACATGTTTTACTTCATTGCTTTATTGGGCATAATTATATAGTATAATGATGTGATGTTATGTATGCATTACTATAGTAAGTTGTAGACATATTCTATTATTGTTACTTTATCTCTAGGATTAAGGTGATAATAATATTTAGAATATTATTATTGTAGTAATAATTGTTTATCCTAATGTCAAAATCATATCAATAGAACTATTTTAAAATGTCATTGTATTGATTTAGTGTTGACCAAGGGTTTAATATTCATAATATATTAAACAATGATTAAGTGATATCATTATGTTTTGTAAAGTGTTGATTACTAATAAGTGAGAGTCAATAAGTAATTTTTTTGACCTATTAAAATAACCATTAGTTAGTAATTTGAATTCTTTGGTTATGGTAATTATGTTTAATTGACTTAATATTATTATCAATGGCATAATTATTTGGAATATATTTGACATACCTTTCAATTATACAATGATTAAGACTTGCATATAGGTCAATGGATTTTTGGAGAAGTTAATGTTGACATGCATAGTTTGAAGGCGATAATATAAAGTTAGTTTATTTTAATTAATGAGGGAACATTTGATATTATTAGGGCTAACTTGTCTTGGATTGTACATTAAACATACCAACTAGTAAATAGCTCTATTTGGTTTGAATGGGCAAAACCTAGTTGATTTCTAGTTGGTTAATCATGGCAAACTAATTAGAGAGTTATGTGGCATCAAATGAGTATGTAGATGAATAAAATAATGAAGGTGAGAATCTGGAAGACATGGGTGCTGTATAAGGGATTGGAAGAGAAAATTATAGCTAATAAAAGAAGAACTTGAATCATTGGCATTATCTTGGGATATTACATAACCATGTTGGTCTATTTTAAGATTTCTATGTTTTTCTATGGTGATTCTAGTAATAAAAATCATGAAGGGTTTTATTTTATTTTGTTTAAAACAAATTAGTGGGATAAATGATGGTCCCTATGGATGGTTCAACCATCCATAGAACCTATTATATAACCCAAAAACTTGGTATATTTCCATAATTGTGAAACCTATTGCTTTTCACACTAGGATTTTCACACAAACCCTATATGGGATGGATTTTATATTCTTGATTGTGTCTAATTTGTAAACATGGGTAGTTATTTAAATGAACTCTGTGTTTCAGGTGTGGCTAAAACCCTAAGCAAATAAAAAGGGTTTTTAATTATTTAATAGAGGATATATATGATTTTGATTAAGATAATATTTTAGCTTATTATTCTAAGGATATGAGACTAAGTTAAATAAACCAAAAAACTGGTAGGAGATAGATACAATCAATTTTAAATCTTAATATAGGGTTGACTATGTATTGAAGTTATTGGTTATATAAAATGGAATTTGGGTTATTATTTTATTCATTTATCTTACACACACACACACACACACACACACACACACACACACACACAAAGGAACTTGCAAAGATGCCCATAATGACTATGAGTTAACTAAGGTTGTGGATAGTATGGGAGTAAATTGGTTTTATGAATGGTTGATTTTGGGTATGCAGTTGAACAAACAAATAAATGTATGTATGTATGTATGTATGTATGTATGTATGTATGTATGTACGTATGTATGCATGTATGTATATATGTATGTATGTATGTATATGTATATGTATGTGTACAATGATTGTATAATGAAATTCATAGGGATTTATACATATAGATTATATTAAGATAGTGAAATGGATTGGGAAAGAATAGAGTTTATGAAATCAAAGATTAGTTACTCTTATGATATATCTTTTGAATACATATGTATTTACTAATTGACTATGTCAAAAATTTGACTAATTATGATATACTTATATGTATATAGTTGTGTAAACAAATTTAATAAATAATTTAAAAATAGGTGCCCATTAATCTTGGTTAGAAATGCAGAATTAGCATTCAATTAATAGATATAAAAGTATTGAATTTTTATTTTTAATTAAAAATAATTACTAAGCCTTGTTGATTGTGTTCAAATTGATAACTCGTTGTGTTTCACAATTTTGTGCATATTTTAGTTGAATCAATGAAGTAATATTTGTTTGGTTACGAATTTTTAGATGAAACAATACAGATGAATGTGTTCTATTAGAATGAATGGAAATCTAAAGAATGAGGAAAGTACATCTTATACACATTTTCAATGTTTATTAAACAGGTTAGTGATCATAAACTATGTGTTTATTATGTATGCATAAAGGTATGGAATATATATGTGATTATCTAGAACTACATTCCATATAGATATTTTTATACATTGTTCAAGTTTGTAACTTATATTCTACATAACAAAGTAATATGGGTGCTTGTCATGTGTTTGATGTTTAATTTGAAGCCTTGAATATAAGAAATTTGAAATGTTAAATATATATCTTTTAAAGTTGTTAAAATTTTGGATTTTTTTTGTTATATTTGTGAAATATGAACAAGAATTACGCTGTGTTTGATATTTGAAAATTTGGTGAAATAACTTTTAAGTTACATATTGATATTTAATAACTTCTAGTCTAGATATGATTCTTACCTAGGTGGTATGTTTCTATTGAGGACTATAATTAATTATATTTATTATTATATAATAAATTAGTGGATCTTATATTCTTTACATTTCATTTGATGGACTAAATGAATGTAATTGATATTTTTGTACATAGCATATTTATATTTTCTAATAAGGAGTATTCTAACTTAATTTATTAGTTTTTATATTATTTATATGTTAACCAAATATCACATTTATTGTCAGTGTTTGGAGCTCTGATAACAGTTGTCAGGATCTTAGAATATAATTGATTACTTTTGTATAAGCAACTAAACATAGAATTGAACCAGAAATAATAAGTAACTAGAAATTAGAAACAACAAAGAATAGGAGATACAAGAAACAATACAATCTATATTAAACTCTTTCAGAAGGAAATACAATGAAGAAATCTCTTTCTCCTCACACCTCAAAGATGTACAGTAATTCTCCCTCAAGAGTTCTCTCTCTCTCTCTTAATCAATTACAATCAACTCAATTACTGAGTTGTTCCCCCTTGCTTACAATATTGCCCCATGGGTCTCTTAAATAGAATTGAAAGCAAACAATAATTAGAAAAATAGACTCAAGACTAATTTTAGTCTTTACATGCAAACTAACTATTCATCTAAAAATAGCAATTATAGAAATGCCTAAAAATGCACAGAAGTCAGTGTCAGTCTACAGATGATCGATGCCAACTGACCCTTGACTGATGTCAATCAGTTCTGACCGATGTTGTTGATGTCGGTCAACCCCTAACCGATGTCGGTTGGTTTTGACTAATGTCAGCTACTGTGTGACCAATGTCGGTTATTATGTAAGCCTAGCAACCTCCACACTAGCTCATTAGTGAAGCTTTTAGCTCCATAACTCAAAAATCTCCCACTTGGAGATAAACAGTTGCACCTGTACCTATACAACAACATCCTCTAAACATCTCTAGCTTGTTTCTCCCTCTTCAAGTTCAATCTTGAAGACCAACAAAAGTTAAATGAAGATTCAACTTCTCCTTTGTTATCGGCTTTGTTAACATATCAACAGGGTTCTTATCCATATGCACCTTTTCCAACTTCAACTATCCATCCTCCAATACCTGTCTAATGAAGTGGTACCTAAGCTGTATATATTTGGTTCTTGAATGAAAGGCTTAATTCTTTGCCAAATGAATTACACTTTGACTATCACTGTATAATCTGCAACTCTCTTGCTCCTTTCCCAACTCTTCCATGAACTGAGTCATCCAAATCATTTCCTTGCTAGCCTCTGTGATTGCAATGTATTTTGCCTCTATAGTAGATAAGGCAACAACCTTCTACAACTTTGAAATCCAGCTAACCGTTGTTCCACCAACAGTGAACACATATCATGTGGTGCTTCTCTTGCCATCCAAGTCACCTGCCATATCCAAATCTACATACCCATGTAAAGAAGTGTTTGACCCTCCATAGCATAAATGCCTACTACTAGTCCCTCTCAGATATCTGAGAATCCACTGAACTGCTTTCCAGTGTTCCTTTCCTGGATTGGCCATAAACTTGCTGACAACTCCCACTACTTAGGCAATATCTAGTCTAGTACATACCATTGCATACATCAAGCTCCCAACTACTAAAGCATATGGAACTCTAATCATGTACTCAACCTCATCATGTGATTTAGGACACTGTTCTTTGCTTAACTTGAAGTGTCCAGCCATAGGTGTGCTTACCAGTTTTGCATCCTGCATATTGAACCTATCCAACACCTTATTCACATAATCCTCTTGAGACAAAATCAAATTGTGATTTTTCCTATCTCTCTTAATACTCATGCCAAGGATTTTCTTTGCTACTCCTAAATCCTTCATGGAAAATGTGTGAGCTAATTTTACCTTAAGCTCAGTAGTTTCCTGCATGTGTGAACCTACAACAAGCATATCATCTACATACTGTAACAGGATAATATAACTACCATTATCTAATCTATTAAAATAAACAAAATGGCTAGATTGACATTTAATAAAGCCATGCTCTATCATAAACCTATCAAACCTCAAATACCATTATCTTGGAGCTTGCTTAAGACCATATAAGCTTTTCTTCAACCTGTGTACAAGTTTCTCCTTACCTTTGACCTCAAAATCTTTCGGCTGATCCATATATATCTCTTCATCCAAATCTCCATGAAGAAATGTTGTCTTAACATCAAGCTAATCAAGGTGAAAATCCTCAATAGCAAATAAAGACAATACAGTCCGAATAGAAGTCATCTTTACTACAGGAGAAAAAATTTCACCAAAATCAATACCTAGTTTCTATGCAAATCCCTTTACTACCAACCTGGCCTTATGTCACATTTGTCCATTCTCTCCTTCCTTTAATCTATATACCCATTTGTTTTTTAGTGCTTTCTTTCCAGCTGGCAACTCAACCAAATCCCACATATGGTTCTCTTTCAAGGAATCAATTTCCTCATTCATGCCATGCTCCCACTATTTCTTGGATTCTACCTGCATTGCCTCATCAAAACTTTTTGGTTCTCCACCATCAGTGAGAAACAAGTAGTATAAATAAGTGGAATAATGAATTGGAGGTTTAATTACCCTTTTAGACCTCCTTATGGGTGTTTGAGACTAATTTACAGCTCATTGTCTGCCCAAATTTTCTTCTGACAGTGACCGATCTTGGTCATCTCTGATCGACATCAGTCTGCACCTGACCGATGTCAATTCCACTTGACCGATGTCAGTTTCCACATGATCAACATCAGTTCTTACCTAACCGATGTTAGTTTCCACCTGACCAACATCGGTCTCTATGTTTTCTTGTGAGTGATGATTTTTACCTGCGAGCTCATTTT
This sequence comes from Torreya grandis, assembly GCA_037957365.1. Classification (NCBI taxonomy): domain Eukaryota; kingdom Viridiplantae; phylum Streptophyta; class Pinopsida; order Cupressales; family Taxaceae; genus Torreya; species Torreya grandis. The sequence continues at coordinate 2,893,748 of JARHVA010001163.1, read as the reverse complement.
GGATCATAACCTCTTCCAAATCAAGATTGCCCTGCTCAAAATTATTTAGCCTCTTGAGCTGATCACTATACATCACCTTCTCATTAAAAACTACATCATAGCTTCTAATAATTTTGTTAGTTTCTAAATTCTACAATCAAAATTTGAAATCTCCAAAACCATAGCCAATTAAAGTGCACCGCATAGATTTAGCATCTAGCTTCTTTCTATTTTCTTTATCAATGTGCACAAAAGCTTTAGAACCAAAAACTCTAAGAAATGAAAGATATACCTTTTTACCTATCCACACCTCTTCTGGAATTCCACCATCTAGTGTAGTAGAAGGTCCTCTATTAATCAGGTAAACCACAATATCTATATCTTCTACCCATAACTGTAAGGGCAAACCAGTATGCAACCTCATACTCTGTGCATGCTCCATTATTATTCTATTCATCCTTTTAAAAACTCCATTTTTCTGAGGTGTCCTTAGAACCATCCTTTCCTTACGTATTCCACTCATAGAACAGTAACTATTGAATTTATTGCTGCAGTACTCACCACCATTATCAGATCTAAGGCACTTCAATCTCAAACCTATTTAATTCTCAACCAAAGCTTTCAATTTCTTAAATGTGTTAAAAACATCAAATTTCCTCTTTATACAATAAACCCATACCTTTTTTGTAGCATCATCAATGAAAGAAACATAATACTGTGATCCTCTAATATAAGCTACTTGAGCTGGTCCCCACATGTTTGTGTGAACAAGCTCCAACTTGTGCTTCTTCTTTGTTGACCCAGTTTTGAGAAACTTCACTTTCTTCTATTTCCCAAAAATATAATGCTCACAAAAATCTAGATCTATGCTTTTCAAATCTGAAAGCTTACCTTTTGACTTAAGAACGTTCATTCCCTTCTCACTCATGTGACCAAGCCTATAGTGCCACAACTTTGCATCTACATCTAAAGTAGATAAAACAAAAGGAGAATAATTAGTAATACAGGTAGATAGATAAAGTGTACCTACTCTCTTACCTCTTTCTAATACAAGTGCACCCTTGGAAACTTTCCAAGATTTAGCTGTGATAGTTACTATGCAACCCTCATCACCCAACTTTCCTGTAGAAATCAGATTCCTCTTCAGGATGGGTACATGCATGACATCCTTCAACACCCATGTGTTTCCATTGTACAATTTTAGCTAGACTTTTCCTTTGCCAAAAATTTGACAAGGCTCATCATCCCCTAAATAAACTTTTCCAAAGTCTCCATGGACATAATCATTGAAAAATTCTCTATTTGGGGTTGCATGGAAAGAGGCACCAGAATCTAAAACCCATGATTCTACTTTATTATCTAAAGAAAACATAAGAGCATCCTGTGAAACAATACCTGCAAATTTTACTTATTTATTACCTTCATACTAGTTTTATTTGTTATCTTTCAACCAATAATCTTTATTTGCATGCCCTTTCTTTTCACAATTCCAGTAGGTTATTCTTCCATTTTTGGATTTGGATCTACTTCCCATCTTTGACCTTAATTTCCCTTGCTTGCCCTTCTCTCTTTGATTTCCCCTACTTTCAACACTTAAAGCATTACCTGATGTTTCCTCTATGCTTTTCCTACACATTTCTTCATTCAATATCACACTAACAACATCATCAACTTTTAAGATATTTGAAGCAGATGCAGTATTACTAACTACCATTACCAAACTATGCCAACTTTCAGGTAAAGAGCATAAGATTAAGAGAGCCTTAATTTCATCATCAAAAACTATTTTGACTAAATTTAACTGATTTACTATTGTATGGAAATCATTAAGATGACTAGATACATATCCACCTTCCTACATTTGCAAATTAAATAATTGCTTCATAAGATATACCTTATTCAAAGCTGAGGGTTTTTCATATAAATTTGCCAAAGTATCCATTAACTCTACCATTGTCTTTGCCTGTGATAAGTTGGAAAACACAGAAGATGCTAGACTCAACCTTATAGATCCAAGAGCCTTTGTATCAAGAACATTCCATTCTTCATCTTGCATATCTGTGGGCTTACTTGAAACCCCACCCAACGGTAAATACAAATCTTTCTGATATAGATAATCTTGAATCTGCATCCTCCATAATTGATAATTCTTGCCATTGAATTTCTCCATTCTTAGTTTACTTTCTTCTACCATTACTTTACTCCCACTCAATTAGAAACCCCTGTGAGTGAATTTTGTAATCAACAAACACTAACATGCTCTGATACCACTTGTAAGTGTTTGGAGCTCTGATACCAGTTGTCAGGATCTTAGAATATAATTGATTACTTTTGTATAAGCAACTAAACACGAAATTGAACAAGAAGTAATAAGTAACTAGAAATTAGAAACAACAAAGAATAGGAGATACGAGAAACAATACAATCTATATTAAACTCTTCCAGAGGGAAATACAATGAAGAAATCTCTTTCTCCTCACACCTTGAAGATGTACAGTAATTCTCTCTCAAGAGTTCTCTCTCTCTCACAATCAATTACAATCAACTCAATTACTTAGTTGTTCCCCCTTGCTTACAATACTACCCCATGGGTCTCTTAAATAGAATTGAAAGCAAAAAATAATTAGAAAAATAGACTCAAGACTAATTTTAGTCTTTACATGTAAACTAACTATTCGTCTAAAAATAATAATTCTAGAAATGCCTAGAAATACACAAAAGTCAGTGTCAGTCTATAGATGACCGATGCCAGCTGACCCCTGACTGATGTCGATCAATTTTGACCAATGTCGTCGATTTCGATCGACCCCTAATCGATGTCAGTTGGTTCTGATCGATGTCAGCTACTGTGTTATTGATGTCGGTTATTGCGTAAGCCCAACAACCTCCACACTAGCTCATTAGTGAAGCTTTTAGCTCCACAACTCAACATTTATGACTTTAAGTAAGTAGAGGATATAATCTACTACCTTAATTAGCACCATCAATGTAAGATGAGGCATAATTCGATTGAGTGATGTGTATGAAATTGACTGATCTTATAGATCAATAACTTTTGAAAGCTTTGTCAAACTAATGTTTATAGTTAACCATTGTCATTTCATATGTTGATATAGTTTTTATATTTATGTGATATGATTTTAGAATGAATCTAATTATGATAAACATTATTTATTATATATCTACAACACATGGGTTCTAGTATGTCACTTTGAATTCCTGCACCATCATTATCTACCCATCTATGAAGGGAGGTCCATCCCCTTGTTAAGATATAGTGTACGGGATCGATGGTCTATGGTTGGTGTGGAAAAGCACTCAGATGATGATTTCCGTACTAAATGGATCACTACACTAGAGACTACACTTGAGATTACAGATTGATACTTAAGTCATGAAGACTCATGCTCTATGGAACTTTGTATCATGTATTATTCTTTGATATTGTTAGGTGAATATTTTGTTAGCCAGCTAACTGGTGACCAAAATAGTTCCTATCACCACAGCATAAGAATATTGGTCGTCTAGGTGTGCAGCTTTACTACATCAACCAGAGCCAAATCTCTCCTGTCATTAAGGGGAGGTTCTCTATTAAATATGCAGAGGCTATATACTATATAAATAAGCAGAAAGTAAGACACATGGGTGGGATAAACCATCCATCTCTCTTTTTTTAGAGATGATGCTCATAGACAGAGGAAGAATCTTGGGTGATTGGTGATGGCACTTCTCTTCTTTCAAAAGTAAGATTCAGCCAAGAGCCAGATCCCTTCTTGGATAGTAGAAATCCTAGTGAAGCAATAGAAGGCACTTCTCTTCTTTTATAAGTGCTTATTCTTACAAACAGTAGGATTCTTTCTGGTAATAAGTAATGAGGTAACAAGTTCCAAAGTAACCAGCAATCTAAGATGTAGCACAAAGTCTCCACCTTGATGGCCCTAGAGTGAGATATGAAAAAAAATGGGGGCACAAAGTCGTCCCAAGGTCCTTTACATAGAAACATAAAAGAAAAACACACACTGAAGGCAACTATGACAGCATAAAGTCTAAAAGTAGTTGGCTTCAGGACACCTTCCTTATCACATCCACTAGTCCTGCTTATAAAATCAAATAAATAAGAATGCTTTCAGAAGATAGACATAATAACAATCTCTTAAAGTAGCACAAGCTATAACAGCATAAAGTCTACAAGTAACTTACTTTCTCATTGAATCAAAGAAATATGAATTACAATTTGAGCTCAAAGTCTCAGTAATGCCTTTCAATTTGGGTAAAGTTTCACTTTTGGTAAGGGGAATATCTCCCTTGTAAAAATGAAAGAGTTTACATTATATAGAGGCTAGGAGAGACTTGCACTTTGTCCCATGGAGTGACCTATGTTGCACAATCAATGCCTTGGCTACATTTTTTATTATGTCAGGAAGGGCCATGATGGAGTAGGGTAGTTACCTTAACTATGGCATGTTGGTTCATCTTCCTTGTCTTCTCCTAAGTTTAATTCACTCATTCCCTCACCTACTAGCCACACAAATGTCTATTTTGCCTTTAATTCAAAGGGGACAAACAGGTTACACTTTTAATTTTTGTAGGCCCCAAATATCTACCTGATAAATTGCTTCACCTACTAGAATTAACTCCCACTGAGTTTCCCTCTTTGAATCTTCCTTATCTTGGTCTCAACCTTAGGGTCTTTGAATTCATCAGGTCTATGTTCTAAGCCTACAAGGATCAATCAGACACTTCACTGTAGCAATTTTGATGTCTGTGGGTCTCTCTTCCTTTAAAGGTTAATGGTTGGCCATTCACCCCACTTTTGATGTTTGCAAGCCTATCATTTTTTTGTAATGTAGGTGAGGACACATGGTGGCATCTACAGCTTTGAAATAAGCTTCTGAGAATAGGCCTTGAGATTTATTATAGGCTAGAGGTGCAGACACAGACACGTGACAATTTTTGCTACACTAGGATGGGACACATGGCACGTTCTGCTCTATGAAGCTTTATTTGAAACTATGTCTTGGCACGTGACACTTGGCAACTTCCACTGTACTTTTGAGGCTCGACCCTTCCTAAAGGGAACTTGCCCTTTGGGATCTCAAACAGGGTCTATTTTATGTCAAGTGTCCCTCTGCAAGGGTCTCTATCCTTTTGGATCCTCCCAGTGGCCTTTGGGATTTTCAACTTTGGCGGGCCTATTGTTCCATGTATTTCCTTTAGAGAAATTATCTGAAGGAATTCCTTCATTTTATTTAAACAAAAAATCTAAAGAAATTCCTTCAAATAATTTTTCTAAAGAAATTCCTTTCTTTGGCTCTGTGCCTCCCACGAGGGCATCCCTCTTTGACATGTGGTAGTATCCATCACTTCTTGCCAAGGACATGTGGAGTCTTCTACTGCATCGTGTTGAAACCCTCCACCATTGACACTTGGCGCTTTCTACTATCAAGCTTTTGTAGCATCATAGAAATGCTTGGGGCTCACTTAAGTTCTTTCGAATGATGACACTTGTTAGCCTCAGTCGATCTCTACACGAGACACATGGCATTGTCTACCAATTCTCAAAAACAAAGTGTAATTGGGCCTAGTTGATGACACTTGGTAGCATCTGCCTAACTCTTTCTTTTGCATACACTTCTTTTCTTAACTGAGGTAGCCTTTGAACCTTTGAACATGTGAACCCGATGAACTTATGAAGTGGTTCAAGGTTCAACAGTTCAGTCAGTTCATTTCTTTGAGTCACTTTGGCATCTTTGAACCAAGTGCATTGAACCATTTGGGGCTTGAACCCATTGAACTGTTAAACCAAAATGGTTCAAGGTTCAACAGTTCAAGCCTTTGAAACTCATTAGATGCTCAGAGCTGTAGAAATTTGAAATGATTGAACTTTAAACCTCTATTGAAGCACTTAGCTCTCATTGATGGCATTAAACCTTTGAACCAATTGAACCCATTAAACCAAAATGATTCAAGGTTCAATGGTTTAATGGTTTAATGCTTGCCGATGGACTCTTTTTTTGATTAAAACAAGGAGCTGACCCAAACTTGAAGATGACCAAGTGTTGGAAACTAGTTATTTTGATTGAACTCACCTACAAAAGCCTTTAAACCTATTAAACCTGCTATTCCCCTTACTGAAAATCTTGAAAAATGAGGAATTTGAAAGCTCAGAACAAATTTTGAAAAGGGAAGAGATAATTTTAGTCTTGCAGGGCCCAAAATAGTGCATATGTTGTCCCAAAAATGAGTGATATTTTTGGGGGACAACAGCTGGCTCCAGTTGGGGAACTTCCCTTGGTTAAAATTTTGAAACAACTGAGAGGAGTAGAAACTAGAATCTCCAGTACTTTGAAGTATGCCATTGGGCTATGGAGTCATGCTACCCAAAAAGAAAGGCTCCAAAAGAAACAAATGAACAACACAAAGTAGAAATAGAAACTATACAAATATACATATGTATAGGTGAACTTATCTGATACTTTAAGAATTGAAGTACTTTAGACGCTGATCATTAGAGGACAAATAAAAGGGGATGCCATCTTGATAAACTAGCAGGAAACCATTTTGTCCCCAAAAATAGTGATGGGTGAATGGAACTCTCCACCAGGAAACCAATTTTCTACATCTTCCTCTTGGCTCTTTCTTCTTCTTGCCCCATGGTAGGATGTGGTCTTCAAGCTGAAAACCAAAACTCCTTGCTCTCTTGGTGAAGAGTTCCTTTTGCTGACTTTAGAGTACAGCAGTATGGTCCACCACCATAGCTTGTTATTCTACTAGTTTAGTCTAGCACATACTTTGATTTTCAGCCTCAAACTCTTGACAAACCATCAGCTCAGCATCTCCTTTGGTGTGAAGGAGTTTGATCTCTTCATCTTGAGAAATTTTCAATTCGAGTAATAGAGATCTGTATCCAACTATGGAAGGATTGTTGCCATCAGATTCCAAGATCCAAGCATCATTAGAAGCTAATCTTCTATCAGATTTCTCTTCAATAGAGATGGAAGATCCTTCTTGATTTGTACTACGCCTTACTAATTCTTATGATGCCTTGTTTGGATCAAATCCTGGATTGCCAGCTAGATGACTTTCATCAACTGAGACATGAGCATCCTCTATGGTCAAGAAGTAATTACCCCTACCTGATGGCTCAAACAAAATTTGAGTTGCAGGGACCAACGTTTGGGTGACCACAAATTTTGCCTCCGAGAGGTCCATACTGAGTTCTCCACCAATGTTTAATTGCTTAGGATAGGCTTGTAGCGATTCAAACTCAGTCATTTGAATTTTGGATTTCTTGACATGATAAATCATGTCAAATGACTGAGATGGACTTGGAAGAGAGGATGGGAGTTCATCCTTTTGGTTTTTGGGAGGGGGAGGACTGATCTGCAAAGTTAAAGTAGAAGGTGTAGAGATGTTCGATGCACTTAATTTTTTAGGAACCACTAGGTCCTTTGGTTGGAAAGGCAGAGTGGTTCCATGCTTAGAAATTGAGGTTACTAGTTAAGGTTGCTCCTTTGCTTTCTCCTTATTAGCTTGTTGAGATTGATTTTTAGACCAGGTGAATATAACATATTACCCCACAGTTGTATTGCCTTCACTCCTGGGTTCATCCTGATAGTTCAGGAAACCAATATGGGAGTCACCAGATAATTCTTCTTCTTCCTCAATGAAGAGATTAACATCATCTTTAGGATTCAACTCAAGCTAGAATGAGAAATCCACTTCAGCTTCAAGATATCCAATTATCGAGTTATTTGGAGGTACTTCAAGGGTGAGGTTCCTCTGTGGAGGAGGAAGGTGATTTTGCTGCCCCTGATTCTTGGTAGCATTGCCTTGGTATGCCTAATTTTAAAATGTCCTCCTAGGCATATCTCTGTATGCAGGAGTAGATGACATCCCTTGCAACATTTTTTTTTTGAGAGCTAGCATTTTATTTGCTAGATTTTGTACCATTGGGTCAGTGGTGACTGTAGGGGAATACTTAGAAGATGAAAAGGATTTACCTTTATTAGGGTCTCTCCTTATCTTTCCTGCCAAGATAAGGTCATCTTCTACCTCAGTAGCCATTCACCCTAATTTTGACATTTACAGACCTATCATTTTATTTTGACATAGGTGAGGACATGTGGTGGCATCTGTGGATTTGAAATAAGATTCTGGGAATAGGCCTTGAGACTTGTTAGAGGCTGGAGGCACAGACATAGACACATGGCAATTTTTGCTACACTAGGATGGGACATGTGGTGTGTTTCACTCTATGAAGCTTCATTTTAAAATGTGTCTTGGTGTGTGACACTTGGTATCTTCCACTACACTTTTGAGGCTTGACCCTTCCTGAAGGGAACTTTCCCTTTGAGATCTCGAATAGGGTCCATTTTATGTGTCAAGTGTCCCTTTGCAAGGGTCTCTATCCTTCTGGATCCTCCCAGTGGCCTTCAAGATTTTCATCTTTGGTGGGCCTATTGTTCCATGTATTTCCTTTAGAAAAAATTTCCAAAGGAATTCCTTCATTTTATTTGGACAAAAAGTCTGAAGAAATTCCTTTAGACAATTTGTCTAAAGAAATTCCTTTCTTTGGCTCTATGCCTCCCACAAGGGCATCCCTCTTTGACACGTGGCAGTATCCATCACTTTTTGCCAAGGACACATGGAGTCTTCCACTACATCGTGTTGAAACCCTTTGCCATCGACACCTAGCACTTTTTGCTATTAGGCTTTTGTAGCATCATATAAATGCTTAGGGCTCACTCGGGTTCTTTCGATCGATGACACTTGTCAGCCTCTACTAATCTCTACATGGGACACGTGGCATTGTCTACCAATTCTTAGAAATAAAATGTAATGGGGATTGACTGATGACACTTGGTAGCATCTTCCTGACTCTTTCTTTTACGCATACTTCTTTTCTTAGCTAAAGTGGCCTTTGAACACGTGAACCTGATGAACTTATGAAGCAGTTCAAGGTTCAATAGTTTAGTCAATTCATTCATTTGAGTCACTTTGGCATATTTAAACCAAGTTCATTGAACCGTTTGGGGCTTGAACCCATTGAAACATTGAACCAAAATGGTTCAAGGTTTAATGGTTCAAGCCTTTGAAACTCATTAGATGCTCAGAGTTGTAGAACTTTGAAATGATTGAACTTTAAACCTCTGTCGAAAGTGCTTAGCTCTCGTTGATGATGTTGAACCTTTAAACCCATTGAACCCATTAAACTAAAATGGTTCAAGGTTCAATGGTTCAATGGCTCAATGCTTGCTGATGGACTCTTTTTTTGATTGAAACAAGGCATTGACCCAAACCTAAAGATGACCAAGTGTTAGAAACTGGTTCTTTTGATTGAACTTGCCTACAGAAGCCTTTAAACCTATTGAACCTGCTATTCCCCTTACTAAAAATCTTGAAAAATGAGGAGTTTGAAATCTCTGAACAAATTTTGAAAAGGGAAGAGATAATTTTGGTCTTGCAGGGCCCAAAATAGTTCATATGTTGTCCCAAAAATGAGTGATATTTTTGGGGGACAACAGATTATTAATTGTTGAAAACTACAATATTTATTCATTGTACCTCTATAGTAGTGGATGTAATGTTATATCAATAATGGATGAAAATGTACTATTTCATTTATGATTTAGATCTCATATTTATTGTTCATTCAACACTATTTATTATTGTTATATCTATTCATGGTGATCTTTAGCCAAGTGGATTAACTATAACCCTTATGGTTAACTAAATGAATGTAAATAGTGAAAGATCACTAAATAGATTTCTCATGGTGAAATATGTAAGATGAATATGTGTAATTAATTTAAAAATAAAAATACTATATTTTGGTAAAACCCATTGGGATTGTTACAAAGGTTTTGGAGTTCTTGTGTTGTTTGACAAGGCTTTTAGAAATTTGATTGTTTTTTGTTGTTTTGAGAATATAAGACTGACATGAAAGCTGACTATTTGCTAAAATTAGATAATTAAAAGAAAGAAAAATGAATAAATAAAATTGAAATAATATAATTCTTCTTTTTATATTTTCCAATAGATTTTTAATTCATGAAAGATAAATAAAATAAAATCTAATTCAACAATGCAAATGTTGATTTTACTTTTCTGAGATGTAGGGTAAATGAAGTTTTTTTGGGTATTTTTAAAATTGTAAGTGAATGGATCTATTGTGAAAGCTAATATTTTCCAACATGAAATTAAATGTAAAATCAAATCTATATGTTAAACAATAATACTACAAAGTATCTAATGGTTATTTTTTAATTGCAAATTAAATTAGGCTTTGGTATTTCTAAATTAATGCCCACTAGTTTGAATAATTTTCTATAAATGAAAGTGAATTCTTCAATTCTTATTTTTATAAATTAGTAAGCTAAAAAACTAGATTTTATAATTTATTAAAATAAAGAGAATCAAGAGAAAAAAAAACCTTTTTATTACCTAGCTTTAACTAGGGGTTTCCACTTTATAGTGTGTGTGTGTGTGTGTGTGTGTGTGTGTGTGTGTGTGTGTGTGTGTGTGTGTGTGTGTGTGTGTGTGTGTGTGTGTGTGTGTGTGTGTGTGTGTGTGTGTGTGTGTGTGTGTGTGTGTGTGTGTGTGTGTGTGTGTGTGTGTGTGTGTTTAGGTATGAATAAAAGATTTAAAAAATGATATTTGTTAAAACTAATTTTTTTTGTGATTTATACATAGGGTTTGAATGAAAATGTAAGTGGTTTGAGAGAATCTACTAAAATTAAATAAACAACAAAGAAAAATAACTAATAATTATGTGTAAAGATAGGAAAGAGAAGAATTCCTTTTCCTATCAAATTTTCATTTTTAAAAATAAAAAATTAATATATTACAAGGAAGATAAATTAATCTAATCTATTGAATGAGTAAAGGGAAATGAAACTAAAAACCCCTAACTTGGTCAAGGTGTAGACTAGCTAGAAGTAAGAGATGTATTTGTAATGTGGTCCTCTGTGTGCTAGATCCTCTAATCATAATAATGATTGTAGGAGCTCTATATCAAAGGAAAATGATCCAATAAAAATAAATGTGGGGGGAGATGAGAATGAATGTGAGAGAGAGAGAGAGAGAGAGAGAGAGAGAGAGAGAGAGAGAGAGAGAGAGAGAGAGAGAGAGAGAGAGAGAACTCTAAAAAAATATCAACTAACTGTGGTTGATTAAGAACACTATGTGCAAGGATATAGTTGTAAAATAATGACTCTCCTTGCTTTTAATTATGTATTTGACATGAAATTCATAAAATTAAATTCCCAAAGTAATGGTAATTAGGTTTTGGTTGTAGAAAGATTCAAAAATCTAAGATCTAATGTAAATTTTTAAATCTAAACACAAGGAAAAATTGGATTACTTGTAGGAGAGGAATGGGAGTTGCATATGTGAGTTTCTAAGTTTAAATAGGAGTATAACTTTGGAGAGAATTTAAAATATATAAAATAAATATTATAAGTGAACTAAGCCAGCTTAGAGGTGAACTCAAGGTATAAAAATAAAGAAACATGAAAGAAACATGAAAAAATCATGTAAAATAATGAATCTTCAGGATTTAATTTGGAGGATAGGGAGAAGGTCATATAACAACCCCTTTTAAAGGGGTTTTTACTATTTAACTATTTTTGGAATTAATATAAAACTCTAATTATAAAATACTATGTAAAATTAGAGGATAAATATAGTAATAATTAAGCATGCTGATCTTACAACTACTATAGCTAGAAAGTATTCTAAAAATAGTAAATAATCATGAGAAATAATACTTAGCTTGAAACCTAAAAATTGTAGGTCTGAATGGGCTAACTATCATAAACTAGATCTAGGTGTCAAAATAACCTTGGACATTAATGTAGTTAGTCAAACAATAATGCAGTGTCCAAGGTAGTTTTTTGTTGTCTCACTTAAGTTCTTCATAAAGGAAATCTAGGTTTTGTATATTAGGTATTTTTATAGTTATGTTCCATAATCCAAGTTTGTGAAATCAATATTTTTCCTATAGATATATTTCCTCTAAAAACTCTAATTTTTCATGATTTTAAGGGCTTGAATGAATACCATTAGAAAAAGGGCTTAGTGGGTCTGATGTTCTAGACATGTGATTTACACCCCTTTGTGGGCACATAGCCTACATACTAATACTTTGATGATAAATAAAGATTGATTTAGTTTTCCCACTTATGTGATATGTGTGAATGTTTGTGAATGCTATAGTGAGTGTTGATTAAAATTCTTTGAGTGTGACTTGAGACTATAAATTTGAGTAATTTGAGATCTGGGATATTGTAGATGAGTGTATGTATAAGTAAGGAATAATAGGGATAAATGACCTTGATTTTCACAACTATTTCAAAGGTTTTTTTAATATTTGCATTGAATTTCCCTCTAGTGGATAAATGAATTAAAGTGGTTGATATATAGCATTTTAGTACTTGTTAAGACATGAAATGGGTCTAGATTGACCCTAAGGTGTTTTGATAAACATAAATATATCTGTTGGGGTTGAAAAGAGCTAAAGGATAATAACATTGCCCCTTTACCAATAACATAGTGTTTTATAGTCCAAAAGGTTGTCTAGGTGGTATAAATTGGTGAAAAAGGGACTTGGGTGCCTAAGTGAAGGCTCAATGTTTCTTTTTGTATATTTGGGAATGGGTTGGACTCAAACAAAATCTATAAAATGATAAAGAGAGGCCCTAAGATAGGTCTAGGTCTAAGCTAAGGATAAGGTGGTCTTAAGTGACACTTATTACATTAAAATGACATTTTAGATGAATACATCTTCCCCCATTTATTCTATAAATGTAGAAAAGTGAAATGACTAGGATGAAGGAAAAATAAATGTACCTAGACTTACCTATGAGGTGAATCCCATGAATATGGGTCTAATTATATGAAGTGTGTCCATTATGTGCCCTACAAATGAAACATGAATGAATTATTAATTACTTAATAAATATCAAAATTAAATTAAAAAAACTTAGTAAATAAATGAGAAAAATAGGAAAGGAATGAATACACCCCACTGGGTATGAAAATTGATGTAAAAACATAGTGACATCTTATGTGTGCATGTAGATAGTGATCAAATGGTGAATAACTTGGACTGAAATAATGGCTTGCTCAATCCTCATGTGTGGGTTTCTCAAGAAATTAAGATATACTTGACTCCATCATTATGCACCCCTACTTGGTGGATCACAACTTGATAATATCTTAGATTGGACTGATGAGTTATCCAACCCTCTCATATAAGTGGCTCAAGAATTCAAGTAGGCTATGATTCCATTATTTCCTACCCATGTGTATTAAATGCATTTGAAGATAAAAATTTGAGATGTAACTGAAACTATTTAAGATGGCTCTAAAACCATTTAGAAACTTTGAAACTTAAAATGCCTCAGGGGCCACTTGACAATTTTAAAATTTAAAATAGCCCATGGGCCACTTGGGAATGCCAACCACTACAGATGGAATGATGCATCAATATAGTGTAAATGTGCTGTATTACTAGTGAAAATGTTATTTGGAGTATATAATTTAGAAAATTACATGGATTTGTCATTCCATCTAATATTACTGGTGCCAAACTAAACATATGGGAATAATGTGCCATGCACATGCCCCTAACTCTAATATCTATGTATATGGATTATAAATTGAGGCATAATAATTTGTGTTTATGTATCTAAAACTAAAATGGAAGTGATCATGTCATGCATGATTTCCCCAATATGATCAAACCTATGAATCTATGTAAAAAATGAGCATATACTAAACCTATCTAATAATCTATGAGTGAGACTATACAAATTTAAAATATAACTATTGTACCTTTTTGAAAATTCTATAATTTTTTGTTTTTAGTGATACTAGACAATAGCATAGTCCCCTGGTCACTAACACACTATGCTAGTGTCCTATATTTTATACTATTGACCAATTGTGTTATTTATGGGAAAAAATTAGATTGGTCTAAGTGTGACAATTTTTCATTATATTTTCCTAAGTGTAAGCTCTATAATCTATGTCTACATGCTAAAAATTGTGTTCTAAGTGTATTAGGATGGCCTGATCTCTATGACAAACCCCTATGAATTCTTGGTCTTTTTTAGGGGATTTGTTGAACTTCTACAATAACTATCCTCAAAAGAAAATCTATGCGTAATATATGTTTGACTAATAATATATGATATCTTCATGATAAATTAATTTAATGCGTTTACATGAGATCAAATTTAAACAGATTGAGCATAAGTTAGCAAAGTATGATGTATGTTAGATATAGCATTCACAAGGTTTTTAAGATAGATATAATAATTTAATCATGTATATGAATAATATATCTAGATATAATTTGAGTAAACTACCTAGGGGATGGGACATGATGTCCATCAAGGCACCCAAGGAGGAAGGGGAGATGTGTGAGATCCCTCATGGTATCACAATTGGATGTGAATGTAACAAATAAGATACAAGTTTCATGACTATGATGCATACATAAAATAATACATACAAACAAATGAGGCACATAAAGTAGTAAAGGCTCCATAATACAAGGGACATGGGCACATGTCTCTAAGTATAAGAAAAGGCACACATATAAGGATATGTTCAAATGTCCACATACACAAAGAGAAAGCAAGGTTGTCTTAGATCCACATGCAAGGACATTTTTGAATGTCTACATAGACAATCAAGAAGCACACACAAGGGCACAATCACATGTCCAAATCATAAACACAATGAAAGAAATTGGCTTAGATCCATATAACAATGACATATTCAAATTCCCTTAAGTATATGTGGAAAAAAATAGATACAATAAAGTATAAAATAATAAATCTTTAGTATAAGATCAAAGATGTACATAAGAAGTAAGTTTGTAGTAGTATAAGTTGTCAAAAAATTAATGTAGTATAATATGATCAATATAAAGATATCATTAATGTGAAATATGTGATATGGAGTATAGAAACATATAACCTAGCAAATTGGAAGTTATGGGTATGATGACCCCAATGGTGTTGATATGTTAGTTTTGAATATGTGTTATGTGTGTGTGTGCCCCTGATGGGTAGATAGTAGAAAATATGGATCTCTGCAAAGGACTTGATTCCTATAGTAATCTATGAGCACTCAAAAGTAACAAGTGAATCATTTATGTATAAACTAACTATACTAGCATAGATATCATATGTAGTACCTATAAAATAGAAGGATTGTAAACATGTAAATGCATACAATATAAAATCTATATTTTCTAAGCAAATATTTGAATGTTTTTATATGTTTGAACATATTATATTATTTTTGTGTTTTTTGAGTATAATCTATGTACAAACAACATGGAAATAAAACTATGTAAAATGAACAAGATAAAGGAGACTATGTAAAATTAAACTAGGAATGGATGAAAATATGTACAAAGAGAGTGTCATGGATAAGAATTTATGTGCTAGTAAGGAATGGTGCTAGAATCCCAACATGTCATCGATGGGATGCCTCTATGTAACATAAATGGCATCTTCACTTTCTTAATTATATCATAGTAATGTATGTTGTTCCAATCATCTTCTTCATTTTGATTAGCAATGTCTAGATTATTGATTGGGATCTTTCCATCTGAAACTATATCCATTATATGTAGACCTTACTTTGAAGACTTTATTGTTAGAAACCATATTTTGAGAATGGTTGCTTCCTTAGTTTCATTTTGAATGTTCAACTTAAGTTCTTTCTCTTTTTATAACATTAACTTTGTATTTGGATATTTTTCCTTGATAAATTGTATATGTGAATGATTTTCCTTAGTATGTTCCATAGATCCCAAATCTTGTTGACCAACATTATCAACTGCTAGAATAGCAATAGTGATTCTTTAGGTATGTTTTCCCAATCCTTGACCTTGATAATCAAATTTATGTATAGATTTTTGAACACACCCATACTGATTTGAAATTTGGACACCATTTTGGAGAGGTAAATTTATATCCTTCACTTGTTTTAGATGTGCTTTATGTATTATTTCTTGCTCTAATTTTACGTTGTAAACTTTTTGTTATTCTAATTTATGATTTGATAACCAATTTTGTACTATTTCTAAATTTTACATTTTTTTAATATGCTCCTTTATCACTTTGGATTACTTAAATAATTTATCTTGTATAAGTTCCTCATTAGAAATGATGTGTTTTATATTGTTTTTCAATGCCAAACATGAATTTGTGTGATGACCATGCATTCCATGGTATGCACAATAATATATGGATCTCCTCACTAGATGTAGAGGAATTAGGTGTTGTCAATCAATTTTTCACCATTGGAGAGGTCATTCAAGCCACTTCCAAATTGATTGAAACATTGGATTTCCTCTAGTCTTGTGGGTTGCCTATAGTAGAGGTAAACCTCTAGATTGAAGGGATAGCTCCCTAGATTTGTCTTTGATATATTATCACCTATACTACTTAGATAGTTAATTGAAAATAGATAGAGAAAACATGAAATAAATCTATCCAAAAAAGGTGAAACACCAATTGTAACCTTATCATTGTCAACCAACTGCTTGTACACTTTAAACATAAGCTTGATCTACATATGACACTACTCTAAAACTACCCTTGCATTAGTATTTCTCATGAAGGTTTTTGAAGCTAACCTAAGCTAAGAGGAATAAAAAAAATGTCATAGCATGACACTAGTGTAGATACAACTCACTAAACTCATGGAAACTACATTAAAACACTTCGAGAGACATGCAATAGACTTTCAAAGTTGAATATAGATGCAATCAAGGATAACATGCTAAGAAAGAGAATTTATCACTTAGTAAGATCAAATAAATTAACATATACATCCAAAAAATCATGGAAAAGATAAACCAAATCATTATTTATTTCTTCAAGACTAAAAATGAGTAGGGATTCACCATATTCAGGTGGATGATACATTTCAAAGCCAAAGTGAGTCAATATATAACACAAGTGTGAGAGAAAAGAAGAAGTGTGCAAGAGAAGGAAGATAGACAAGTGTCATGTAATTTAAAACATGAAGAGGATTTAGTTAATTTTAATAAAAAATTTCCAAATCCATGTTTATCTCCTCTTTATATTCTCCATCTCTCTAAGTGGTGTGGGAGGTTGAAATGTATGATTGACACCTTGACTAACTTCTTGAAACTCTTTTTCTTCTTGACATGTTGAAGGAAAAGTGGCCTTATTAGTGGTTATATTAGTTTATCCTTAATTTTTTATCTACTCTTTACACCTCTTATTTAACCCCAATAGGTTCTCTTTTACACATCACTTCTTTCTCATGCGAGGTGTCTAGATGGTTTTTCATCTCCTTAGGCCTATTTTACACATAAGTGTCAAAAAATGGTTTTAGTTAATATAGCTCACCAAAAATTTAGGGATGGCATATTTAAATCATATTTGACATAAAAAATTTCATTTTGAGGCCTCAAACTAGTCCCAATAGGTCTCTCTCTATCAAAAGCCCCAACTAGGCCTCATTCATTATAGTCTTTTTTTATGTAAATCCCCTTGTGTGAGATTTCTATGGATGATATTTATAAAAAAAATGAATATTACATGAACCTATATGTCCTTAAATTTAAATACCAAATTTCATGAGTTTATTCCAAGTGGAATCCTACTTTTTATGCCTATCTCTTCCACCAATTAGGCCTAATTAGGCCTCTATGCCTACAAAGTGGATTTTAGATCTAAACTCCTCTTAAACTTTTTAAACGTCTGGTAAGTGTGTGATTAATTTTACCCATGATAAAACCAATATCTATGTCAATTTTTGGATTATGAAACATTATGCTTATAGCAAAACCATGAAATGGCCAAAAAATAAGCCCTTAAACAAACCTGTTTGGATTGCCTTGCAAAATGGATTTTGTTTGGTCACTTATATGGGTTATTAATAACATTTAATGATTTTAAGAGGTTAAATATGTCCTATATTACCTCATCTAATCATTTTAAATCATCTATCTCTACAAAATCCTTGAAAATATTTAAAAACATAAAATAATGGGTTTTAGACCAATCCATACAACAGTCCATACATCTAAAGTAAATTTTAAGAACCTCCTTAGATTAATCAACAACATCTAGGAGGTTTAAATATAAATTTATGGAATTTTTTATGATTTTGAAGTCCATCTCTACAAACTGGTCATCAAGGTTCTCATAAGGAGCCTAAAAGTACTTTGAACTCTTAGCGATGATTCATAAATGTGGATGTATGAATTCTCTAACCAATTTCACAAAATTGAAGTAAATTAGGATGGATAACTTACACTATTAGAAAAATTTCCCATGTATCATGTGTTATCCATACCAATCAAGATAAACTATCATCTAAGGTTGGAAACAAACATTCTAAGGGGTCTGGGCAAGTTTGTAGTCTGTAAGTACTTGTCTGAGTTTGGTTTTAGCTTCCATGACCTCAATATGGTCTGATAAACCTCCCCTAACATATTATAATGTTTATTTTATCATATTCTTCAAAAAACTCCCCAACATTTTCATTATTCTAGCCTAGGTTTCTTGTGCTAGACTGATAATCATACCCTAACTAACTGTATATGCCCTATTTTCACTTTTCTCTCTTCTCAATCAGGACTTTGAGATTCATTAAAGGTTTCTTTATATTTATCACTATTCCCTCAATGTTCTTCAAGTATCAACCCATCTCAATTGAACTTCATCTCTTTTGTACTACCTAGTAGGTTATGTATTCATTGTAGACCTGTTATGAATGAAAAATAGGGTATGTTGTGTTTTTTTTCCCTTTGTTGTTAGGGTATGATTTTAGGAAATACTTTTAAATAAATATCTTCACCATATTCTCAAGTTTTCCAAATCCATTTCAAATTCAACTCATTTCATCTCCTCTAGGTCTACCCTATAGGCATGTGTATTCACTTAGCTTACTAGGACTAAGTAGGATATGTCATGTTTCCATTCCTTGTTGATGAGTATGAGTGATAATCATATAATAATTTTCACACTACATTATCTCCCTCATACTCATTGAATATCCTAACATATTTCTTAAACCCAGCAAAACCTTTTCAAAAGGTGAGTAGTCATGTTTGTGTACTTGGGTGCTTTTAGGACCCCTATTTTGTCTTTCTCTCATCAAACTCCTATTCAAAAATATCTATTTATTTAATGTATTTATAATTTTATTTAATTTCCATATTTAAACATTCCCACAAGTCATTATCCCTAATACAAACTCTCAAAAGTTGATTCTAGGTGGTTATCTTTGTGCTAGGTGCATTTGAGGTCCTTTGGATTATCCATTGTCAATCTTCAAGAACATCTCAGTTACACTACCTCAAATTACATTAAGAGTATGAAAACAATTATAAAACCCTTTAATTCTAAACTCCATCATCAAACCTTGTTATTTTCTACTATGTACATAGTCTTATATATGGGTGACTATCAAGAGACCTGATTGTCTGTTTGGATTATTAGGTCTTGAAACCTATTTCCAAACTTCTCCATGGTTATCTCTCTATTTTTTTGATGTTATAAAACATTCTCAAATATCTATATTTCCTTACTCATTAACATCAATATTCAAGATAAATTCCCCATTGAGTTGGTTGTAGGTAGTCCTTTTGAGAGCACTTAACTGTGTATGGGTTTATATGTTTGAAGATTAGAGGTGTTTTAGGCCTCCAAAACCAATTCCTATAAATTATCAATGGATATTTTTTTTTATGAAGTTATATTTTATAACTTCTTATTATTTTTAAGCTTCTAACCTTTATCATCACTATTGAAGACCAAATCTTACAATTGACTATAGGTGTATTATAGACATTTGATTGTATATTATGATTTATATCCCTTAAAATAATCCTCAAACTCTCAGATGATTTTATTTTATGTTGAGAGTTTATAAAATCTCTCACTATATTAAGACCTTGTTGATTTCTTTAATTTCAAACTTTACTTCATGATTGTTCAAAGCACACTCATTCACCTAGTTAGTTGTAAGTGTTGTTATGAAAAGGTCTAACTGTGAGGTGATCTTCATAGTATTTTATATCTTTGAGAAAAATCTCCAAATAATTTCAAGAGTTATATCCCATGTCATTGAAACTCCAAAACTTCATCAACATGTACTATTCAAATCCAATTTCTAACTGGCTATAGGTGCATATATGAGAGGAGTTAACTATGTATGATCTTGAATTAAGCCTTGTTAAGCCACCCTATGGTATCTATGGTGTCACACACATTTAGGGAGTTCCTTGTTTATTATTTTAAGGCTATTAACCTCTCAATATACACTTTACAAACTTGTATCCACTATCATTCCACATAATCCTATAGGTGACTGTGTGTTAGGCATTATTATTTAACTTTTAACTTTTGAACACTTGAAGAATTTCATATGTCCATGACCTACTCAACTTGATTTTATTATCAGTGATGAGAAAATCCATTAATACTAACAACATTAATCTATCAAAAATGTGCAAATCTTTATTATGCCAACACACAAAAAATGCAGTCCTCAAAAGTGAAAGGAAAAGTGACCATTCTTGGAACTTGTATAGAATATTTAGATGATTAGTATACTATGAATGGATTTAGAGGGTGTTATAGGATAATTAATAACCATTCAAGTATATCATACCACCTAGAGAATCTCAAAAACACAAAAAAATGACAATCATTTATAGATAATGTATAAATATCAAGATCCATTATCCATGCCAAAAGGTCATCCACACATACCAAGAGGATGTGTGAATGATTTTTAAGAATTATATATATATATATATATATATATATATATATATATATATATCATCCCAACTATTTTAAGGCATCCAACTCATCTACACTTTCACTAGAATTGATCCAAACTCAGCTTGTGGGGATTTGTTCCTTCAAAAAGTACTCCGGTGTATTAGTGATTGTTCATCAAGCTAAGATAAAAAACAAAAATACCAATGACACAAATTATAATCCCATAAGTTTTAAAAACTTTATCCAAAATATTATCCTTCAACTCTAAACATATTGTCTGTACCATCTACTCGAAGTTGGCCTTCATGAGCTTGTGAAGGGGATGATGAGAGAGATAAGGTTATGTCTAAAAATTTTGAACTCAAAAATTATTCCAATTATTTTTTTGGCCTATATAATACCAAATGACACTCTTCAACTATTTTCACTTGCCCATGACTTCAACATGTCCATATGACTTTCTCTAACTCTTCAAAGTGGCATTAAACTCTAAGAAAACTAACTTTAGCTGACAAGTTGAAAGATGAGTCAGTTTAGTAACTTCTATAAAATATTTTTAAAGGGTATTTTATGAATTTTTAAATTATTTATCTTTCTCATAGACAAATTTTAGCCAAAAATCACATTTATATGCATTTTCAACACCTTAGAACTAGAAAATGAACTTCAAACCTTTAAAAACTTCATGAAACATTGTGAAAATGTGTTTGGCACATAAAATGGCATTAATAAACCCCTAATAACCTATTACACAACTTTACAATGAATTATTTTCTCATGACACCCCTAGATCACTTTATGACCAAAATATGACCTTACCTTAATATTTCCAAACTTACCTTAATAAATGCTAATAAGGTATTGTGGAGAATTATAGGGACCTTATAATAAATTAAAATACCATATGAAAATTTTTAAATTGGATGGGTGACGAAATTTGACTTAGAGTCAAATTTGGTCAACATTTTTAGTAATTCACAAGGGTAGTATGCCTATAATACTAATAGGACCAGTAGCCTTGCATGGCCATTAGGTAATGGAATATCTTGTACTTAGTTTTAGACATAGACAAACTTTTATCATGACAAAAAAAATGATTACCTTCACAACACACAAACAAAGTAACAAAGACACACACAAAGTAAGACATACACACACATATCCTCTCAAGCACTTAGGAAACACAAAAACTACTTGAATAAACTAGACTATATACAAACTAACCAGAAAATTTTTTTCTCCTCCTAGATTAAAGGGGAAAATTATACCATCTTTTACTCCATGATAATAAATAAGGAATGAGGCAAGTTTCTTCTTGAGTCTTGGCTTGGAGTCTTCAACTCCTTCATGCTTGCCACTCTCTTTGGCATGATCTCCAATGTAATGATAGTAGTTTCAAACATGTCACCTATGAAGGAAAACTCTTCTTGAAATTAAAATCCTTCTCATGAACTTTCTTGATGTTTGTACTTGTGTTAATCATGATCACTTCTTGACTTATAGGGGTAACCTCTATCTTGGTGTTTTGAATATTGGTATGTTGTCCTTCAAGAAGCAAAACATATTCAAAAATTTATTTAGATTCCTTACCAGCTGCTAGATCATCAAGCTCTTCAAGGAGCTTATCATATGAAATCCAATCCTCATAATTGTATTCAATTAAGACATCATGTTTTAACTCTTTATGAATATGACCTTCAACCTTGCAAAGGCCTTCAAGCTCTTAGAAGAGCACAATATATTGTTACCAATCACCTTTATCTTCTTTCTCTTCAAGAACATAAACCTCTTCAAGTTCATCTTCTTGGTCCTTGATCAATTCACTAAACTCAGTTTGCTTACTTGAAGATTATTAAAATTCAATGTTGGTTGTGAATTGCACAATTTTAGATGGCATGAGATCTTTCTTTTGAAACACACCCTCAAGAGGCAATGCATCTTCAAGAGTGTCTTTCAATTAACTAGTAGGGTGTGTAGGCTTTTTAAGGCCTTCAAATTCTTACAAATCTTATTTAATCTCTACCATTAGTTATCTTGTTCCATGGAACCAACAACAGCTTCATCTTCTATTGGTTTTTCAAATTTAACCTTTTGATCATGCTTATGAATCTCACCCAACTCATCTCATGTGATGTCCTTATTCAAATATCCTTCCTCCATGCCTTGATCAACCTCTTTTTGAGAAGTTAAAACATTATCAAAGTCTTCTCTTTCTTCACTCAATATGGTTGACTTATACTTATGTTCAACAAAGGGAATCCCTATAGTAAGTTCTTCATCATAAATACTTGAGTTATCTTCTTGATCAACTATAACTTTAGTTTTCTCTTTAAGAATGGATTAAGTGGAAGGGTGGTGAATTGGTTCATGGGTTGGAGAGTGAATATGAGGTGTGGTGGATGGCTTATAGGTGTGCTTGGGAATGGAGGTTTCTTGAATGAACTCATTAAGAGATGACAAGTTAGATTGGACAATGGAAGAGACACGTTCTTCAAAAGAGTTTCACTTTACTCATAGCCTTCTTGAGACTCTTAAATAGATACAAGCTCATCTTTAGGCTCTTGGTTTTCCCACCTTTCTAATATATCTATCCACCATTATTTATAGAATCTCATTTCATGAAAATTATCATTGATGGCATAGTGGGCTTCCTCTTCAACCAACCTCCACTTATTCATTAAGAATTTAACCAACTTCCTCAACTTCTCTATGAGATGAATGGTGATCACACCACCTTCCTTATCCCATACTCTCATCACTTTTTCTAATTTTAGCACATTTAGCATGAGTACCAACAAATATTTATTTTTCTCTTCTTCACTTAACTCCCATAGTATGGGTTCTCATTCAAGAAGAGATGAGGTGGGAGGGTGTTAAATTGGTTCATGGGTTGGATATTTAATATGAGGTGTGGTGGATGGCTTATAGGTGTGCTTGGGAATGGAGGTTTCTTAAATGAACTCATCAAGAGATGATAATTTGGATTGAGCAATGGAAGAGACATTTTCTTCAACATGAGTTTCACTTTTATCATATCCTTCTTGAGACTCTTCAACAACTACAAGCTCATATTCAAGCTCTTGGTTTTCCCACCTTTCTAATTTATTTATCCACCATTATATATAGCATATAATTTCATGCAAATCATCATTGATGGCATAGTGGGCTTCCTCTTTTAACCAACCTCCACTTATTCATAGATAATTGAACCAACTTACTCAACTTCTCTATGAGATGAATGGGGATCACACCACCTTCCTTATCCCATATTATTATCACTTTTTCTTATTTTATAACATTTGGCATGAGTGCCAACAAATATTTGTCTTGAGGTTGAATTTAAGTAGGAGGAGGGTAATAGTGGGGATTTTGGTGAGCTTCAACTTCTTGAGTTATTTTCCTAACTTGAGTTTGTAAGATTTTATATATTTCTTCCCAATATTTTTCTTTATAATCAATGGTATCATCTATTTCCTCATGACAAGCCTGATAGGAATAAGGTTGAGGTTGATATGGATCACATGGCTAATAAGGAGACACTTATTGATACTCTTATTGATATATTTCCTCATAGTATTTTTCATAGATATTATCAGCAACATCATGGTTATATGAAGGGAAATTAGGATGACCATAGGGCTGTCATGACTCATAGAGCTAATAATAATCTTGATAGGGATGTTGAGACACATAATTAGAAACATGACAGGGATAATAGGGAGGTGCATGGTAGAATATTCCATCATATCCAGCCATTCCAAATTCATTAGTCAAATGAAACATAATATACCATCAAATATTTCACAATAAGTACCTTGGTTACCTATAACCAGTTGATTGCTTTCAGAGTTGCCATTGGTGTTTGTTGAATGCTTCCCAAAGCTGATAAGTAGAAGAACACATAAAAAATGCATTCCAATCTTTTATACCTTAGTCCCACCAAGAATTATAGAACTATTGTCACTCAATTTCACACCCTTGGAGAGGTCATTCAATATTCTTCAAAATTGAGTGAAACATTGGATTTCCTCTAGGTCTATAGGTTGCCTATAGCAGAGGAAAACTTTAATATTGAAGGGCTAGATCCCTAGATTTATATTTGATAGTTTATCACCTATAATACTTTCTTGATTTTATGAAAAGAGATAGATAGAACATGAAATAAATCTATAATAATAATGTGATACACTAATTTTAACTTGATCACTACCAACCAATTGTTAGTACACTTCAAACACGAGCCTAATATACATATTACACTACTCCAAAATTATGTTTGCATTAGTATTTATCATGAAGTTTTGTGAATATAACCTAAGCTAGGTTGACTAAAAAAATGTCATATCATGAGACTAGTGTAGATAAAACTCACTAAACTCATAAAAACTACATTAGAACACTTCAAGAGACATACAACAGACTTTTAAAGTTGAATATGGAAGCAAGCAATGACAACATGTTAAGGAAGAGAAGCTATCACTTATCAAGGTCAACTAACTTAACATACACATTAAAAAAATCATGGAAAAGTTAAACCAAATCATTATTTGTTGCTTAAAGTTTGAAAATGAGTAGGGATTCACCATACTCAAGTGGAAGATACATTTTAAAGACAAAGTGGATCAATATATAACACAAGTGTGAGAGAAGAGAATAAGTGTGAAAGAGGGAAGATAGACAAGTTTCATGTAAGTTAAAAAAATAAGAGGAGTTAGGTAACTATCATAATAAAATTTCAAATCCATGTGTATCTCCTCTTCAGATGTTCCAATTTTCCAAGTGGCATGGGAGGTTGAAATGCATGCTTGAAACCTTGACTATCTTCTTGAAACTCTCTTTATTATTGACATGTTGAAGGAAACGTGGAACTTTAATGGTAATATTAGTTTATCCTACATGTTTTATCTACTCTTGACACCTCTTAGCTAACCCAAATAGGTTCTCTTAGACACATCACTTCTTTCTCATGCAAGGTGTCTAGAGGTCTCTTCATCTCCTTAGGCCTATTTTGTACACAAGTGCCAAAACTTGGTTTCAATTAATATAGCTCACTTTAACTTAATGGATGTCCTATTTTCATCATATTGGACCTGTAAAAATTCATTTTGAGGCCTCAAACTAGCCCCAATAGGTCACTCTCTACCAAAAGCCCCAATTAGGCCTCATTCCTTGTAACTTTTTTTCTATAAATCTCCTTGTGTGAGAGTTTTATAGATTATGTTTACAAAAAAAATGAATATTACATTACCATATTTATACTTAAAGTTCCATACCAAATTTCATGAGCTGAATCCAAATGGAAGCCTACTTTTTCTACCAATTAGGCCTAATTAGGCCTCTAGGCATAGAAAGTGAATTTTGTCTCTAAACTCCTTGTACACTTATGAAACGTCTATTTAGTGTTATATTAATTTTATCCATTCTAAAACCAATCTATATGTCAATTTTGGGATTCTGAAACATTATACTTATAGCCAAACCATGAAATGGCCAAAAAATAAGCCCTTTAACAAACCTATTTGGATTGCCTTATAAAATGGAGTTTGTTTTGTCACTTACAAGGGATTGAGAAAATTTATTAATTTTATGAGATTAAATAAATCCCATATGACCTCATACAATTATTGGAAAACATCCATCTCTCCAAAATCCTTGGAAAATACCAAAAAACACATAAAATAAGGGGTTCTTAGTAATCTATACAATAGCCCATATAGCTCAAGTACATTTGAAGAATATACTTGCGGTACTCAAAAACATCCAAGATATTTCAAGAGAAATGTATTGAAATTTATGTGATTTAAATTCCATCTCTAAAAACTAGTCATTATGGCTCTCCTAAATAGCCTGAAAGTAATTTAAACTCTTAGCGATGAATCATAAATTTGGACATATGAATCCTCCAAACAATTTCAAAAAATTGAATTAAATTAGGTTGAATAACTTCCTCTTTGATCACAAGTTCCCATTCAACATGTGTGATCCATACCAAGTAAGAGAAACTACCATCTCAGGTTGGAAACGAACATTATGAGGGGTCTAGGCAAGTTCATAGTTTGTAGGTACTTATTTGAGTTTGATTTTGGCTTCCATTACCTCAATAGGGTCTAAAAAACCTCCCCTAACCTCTTAAAATTTTTATATTTTCATATTCTTCACCAAACTCCCTAATATTTTCATTATTTTAGCCTAAGGTTCTTGTGCCAAACTAACAGTCATATACTAGCTAACTATATATACCCTATTTTCACTTAACTCTTTTTAGTCAAGACTATGATCTTCATGAAAGGTTTTTTTATGTTTCTAATTCTTCCCTCATTGTTCTCAAAGTATCAACCCATCTCAACTGATCTTCATCTCTTTGTACTACTTAGTAGGTTGTGTATGCAATTTAGGCCTATTAGGAATGAAAAATAGGGTCTATTGTGTTTGTTTTCCCTTTATTGTCATGGTCTATCCTTATGAAATACTTATACATTAATCGATTCACTATATTGTCATTTTTTTAAGTCCATTTAAAACTCAACTCATTTCATCTCCTCTAGGTCTGCCTTGTAGGCCTGTGTATGCACTTAGCCTACTAAGACTAAACATGGTATGCCACATTTCCATTCCTTGTTGATGAGTCTGAGTGCTACTCATATAATCATATTCACACTACATTATCTCTCTCAGACTCCTTGAAGATCCTAAGAGACTTATCAAACTAAGAAAAACCTTCTCCAAAGGTGAGTAGTCATGTGTGTGCACTTGGGTCCTTTTGAGACCCCTATTTGGTATTTCTCTCCTCAAACTCCTATTTATAAATATCTATTTATTGAATGGATTGACAAATTTGAGTTAATTTACATATTTTAACATTCCCAAAAATCATTGTCTCAAGTCAAACTCTCAACAGTTGATTGTAGGTGTTTATCTACCTGATGAGTACATTTGAGGCCCTTTGGATTTTCCATTGTCCCTCTTCAACAACATCTCAATTAATTTTCCTTAAATGACATTGAGATTATGAAAACACTTCTCAAATCCTAAAGTCTAAAATCCATCATCAAATAGTATTGTTTTATACTATATACATAGTCTTATTTGTGGGTGACTATCAAGAGACTTGGCTGTGTGTTTGGCTTCTTAGGTTTTGAAATATATTAACAAACTTCTCCATGGTTCCTATTCTATTGTTGTGATGTTATAAAACATTCTCAAGGCTATAAATTTCCTTTCTCATCAACATAGATATTCAAGATAAATTCCCAACTAAGATTTTTGTAAGTAGTCCTTTTGAGAGCACCTGCATATGTATGGGTTTTTGTTTTTGAATATTGGTAGTGGTATAGGCCTTCAAAATAAACTCTTATAACTCTTTAATGTTTTTTTTTTTTGATGAATTCATCTTTGATAACTTCTTTGTATCTTGAAAATTTTGACCTATATCATCATTATTTACAACCAAAACCTACAATTTACTATAGGTGTATTCTAGATAGTTGACTATATATGATGTTTTATAGTACTTCAAACAATCATATAACTCTTTGATGATTTTGTTTCATGTTGAGAGTTTATAAGATCTCTCATTGTCTTAAGTACTTATTGGTGTCTTGAAGTTCAAACTTTGTTCAATGACTATTCAAAGCACACTCATTCACCTAGTTGGTTGTATGTGTTTTTATGAAAAGGTATGACTATGAGGTGATATCCATAGCATTTTAGGTCTCTGAGACCAATCTCCAAGCCATTTCAATATTTATATCTCATTTCATTGAAACTCCAAAACTTCTTCAACCTGTATTGTTCAAAGCCAATTTCCAACTAGTTGTAGGTGTATATATGAGAGGAGTTCACTATGTATGATCTTGAACTAATCCTTGATAAGCCACCCCATTGTATATAAAATTTCACACTCATTTGTGGAGTTACTTATTGATTATTTTAATACTATTGACCTCTAAAAACACACTTTAAAAACTTGTATCCACTGTCATCCCATAGAATCCTATAGGTGAATGTGTGTTAGGAATTGTTATTCAAATTTTGACTTTTAAACACATGGATACATTCATATGTCCATGACCTACTCAAATTTAGTTTATTATCAGTGATATTATGCATTGAGAACCTCCATTCATACTGACAACATGAGTCTCTCATAAACTTGCACACCTCTACTATGCTAACACAGAAAACACACAATCCTCAAAAGTGAAAGGAGATGTGACCATTCTTGGGAATTTTACAGAATATTTGGATGATTAGGATACTATTAACTGATTTAAAGGGTGTTATAGGACCATTAATAACCATTTAGTTATATCAAATCATGTGGATAATCTTAAAAACATAAAAAAAGATAGTCATTTCTAAATAATGTACAAGAGCCATTTTTCATGCCAAAAGGGCATCCATAGATGCCAAGAGGATGGGTGAATTATTTTTAATAATATAAATACATATTATATCTCATACCAACTAGTTTCAATCATCCAATTCATCTACACTTTCATTGGAGTTACTCCAAACCTAGCTTATGGGGATTTGCTCCTTCTAAAAGAAATCTAGGCTCTTAGCGATTGTTAATAAATATAAGAGCACATATTTAATGAAAAATTTAAAAAAAAAATCTCATATGGGTTAAAAAAATTACAAAATATCAACCTCCAACTCTAACCTTATTTCCTGTACCATTTGTTTAAAGTTGGCCTTCACTAGCTTGTGAAGGGGATGATGAGAGAGAGAAGGGTACGCCTAAAAATATTGAAATAAAAAATTATTAAAATGATTTTTTATTGACACTTTTAAACTACTTTCACTTTCCTATGACTTCAACATGTTTGTACAACTCTTCAAAGTGGTGTTAATCTCCAAGAAAATTAACTTTATGTAATAAGTTGATAGGTTTGGAAGATTAAAAACTCATCCAATTTCTTTTAAATGATAATGTACTAATTTTAACTTAGGTATATTTGTCTCATAAAAATTTTAAATAAAAATCACATTTATATGCATTTTCAACACCTTAGAACTAGCATATGAATTTCAAACCTTCTAAAACATCATGAAACGTTGTGAAAAGGTGTTTGATACTAAATTGACACTAAAAACGCCATAATCACCTATGACACAACTTTAACATTACTTATTTTCTCATGACACCCCTAGATCATTATATGACCAAAATATGACCTTACCTTAATCTTTCTAAAATTACCTTAATGAATGCTAATAAGGTATTTTAGAAAATTCTAGAGACCTTATAAGACATGAAAATACCATATTACAATTTTGAAATTTGAGGGGGTGACTAAATTTTAATTAGGGTAAAATTTGGTCAATATTAGGTTGATAAAATTAACTTTAATCATTTTCCTTAAATTTTCACTTGAGCTTCTATTTGATCTTTGAGTAATTTGTTACTCACTAGTTGTAGATGCACTTTGTTATTATTTTTTGTTTTGACATGTAACATTTCTTGAAACAAATTTTATAGGTGAATATAAATATACATGATTGAAATTGTATCAGATGATTACGATGATGATTATTAGTTTCTATTTTTTAGGGAAGTAAACAAGAATAAATCAATGAAACTATCATTTCAAGACTAAGACCTAGGGTGAACAATGTAACAAACAAGACAAAATGACACTTTTAGATTCCTTGATTATTTGAATGGCTTAATGCCATAAAAGTGAATTGTGATTCATATAGTGGATAGATGGTATTTGATGATGCTTGATGATTTTTTGGAAGCACCTCCTATTGTCTCCTTAGAAGTTGGCTCTTGGCTTGATGTTGGTAATGAAGATTGTCTCACAAATTTTACATTGTAAGTGTGCACAAAAAATCTCATTTATGAATTGGAATGGCACTTGTATTTATAGGTTTTCAACTAACTCTAACCCAAGTATAGTTAGGCTAAGATTATGATGGAAACTCCAAATGCAATTAATGAAGGATTTAATTATGCATTTATAGAGACATGGCTCAACATTTCAGATTTGTATGGTATTTATGTTTATATTTTATAATTTTTGAATTTTAATATGATGAAATCATTATGACCTCATATTTTTTCAAAAAATACTTTTCAAAAATTACATATTCACTAGTTCAGCATGAAATTTTCACTTAAGCATTTAATTTGATTTGTTTGGTTAATTAATTTTGCTTAGTTTTTGGTCATTTCAACAATTGGGTTAAGTGACCCACTTAATTAGTTGAAAATGTAAATTTACTTGGTTTCAAGCTAATTATGGATGAATTCATGAGATTATCATTTTTTATAAGTTAATACCCCAAATAGGGATGCCATGACACAATTCTGGGAACTTACATCCAATGTATAGACAAATTTGTGATGTTCAATGATTTCTAGGCTTTACTTGCATAGTTTGGTAGAAATATCTATGAAGTTTGTTTAGAAAAAGAATTAGCCAAAAATAAAATTCATTTGTGATTTAGTTACTATGTGTTTGGGTGGTGTTTGGGTATGTATTTTGGGAACAATAAGAAATACTAATGGCACCATCCTTGAAAAGATCATTTGTCCTTATTCTTGTTGTAGCATGTGACATTAGGCATCATATTGATAAATAAACCATAATAAAAATGTGTGTCATGCACATGGAAAATCTTAATTTAAATGTAAATTTAATAAAATTAGTATAAAATATGATCAATCAAATCTCAAGTGAAAGATAATGTGATAAACTAAGTGTAGGAGTGAATACAGATATTCACAAACTCAAGTACAATATATAAAGAATCAAGACTTAAGTGTAAACATAATGTAATAAACCTATGAAAACCAAGGAGAAGGGAGACACAAAAATACAATCTAAACTCAAAAAATAAACAACCCATTCCCAAGTTTTATGTAATACTCAAGTGTAAACTAGTTGTCCTTAGAAATACAACACTCAAAACAAACAAATAGAAAACCAATAAACAAGTTAATCAAAGGCACATGAAATAAACAACTACTCTAAGGCATACAAAATAAAAAAATAATATAATGAAATTGAAATAAAAAATATAATACATAAAATTAATGAACTAACTACTTACTAACACCATTCATGCATGTGTAAGAGAAGTGTTATGCTTGGAAAAATGTTGCTCCTAGGATATAGGAAACAATAGCATAGGTATGACAACATAGGAATAGTTGACATAAGGTTTTCCTAGGCTATAAGGAACAATGACACATGTAAAATGAGAAGTTATATAAAAATAGGAAGGGATTGGTTGAGTTGACTCCAAATACACTATGCAAATGGATGTTGCCTACATAGTCCCATGGACATGAGTTCCAACATGAACTTCAAGACAAGTGTAATTATCCTTGGGTGTGGTAAGAGAATAAAATTTATGACAATTAAAAGAGATTGATCATAGAGGAAAATTAGAATGGACTCACAAAATGGAGAGAGTGTGAAATAAAAGGAGTTGATGCTCACAATTGTGAGAACATTAGGCATGAAAACTCATGAAACTACAATATTGTGTTTTAGGCTAAAACCACACTGAAAGACAAAAGGCAAGTATTGCACAAATTAAAAAGGTTGATAATTCATAGTTTTCACTATGTCTAATTCTTAGAATAATAATAAGCTCACAAAATGGCAAGAGGTTAAATAAATCATAAAATGGTGAGAGATTAACTGACTTAAAATATGATGAGAGTGCTTTAGAGACAAACCTATAATATGGAATTATCCACAAAATTGATGAATGAAACAAGTCACCAAGAATAGTCAAGATGACCTAGTATGCCCAATACATCCAAGCATTGCCTACATAGTCTATGTAGACCTCAAGCTAATGTAGTTTTCCTAGAAATGGGAGGGAAGATGATTATAAAATGGAACAATAAAATGGAAATGGCCATGATGTGACCCATGGGAAATCTTCAATAGGTATAACTAGGAGATGCACATCCTAAGTAGCATCAATATAATATGAATAGCTTAGTGTTGGATGCTTACTTAAAAGGTGTTTTTCATATTTCCTATTTTTTGGGATTTTTTAGGCATTTAAACTCAATGGAGAATTATGAGATGTAGAATGGGTTAATTCATAAAATAGTGAGAGCATGTTTTATGACTGTTCTCAAAACAAGAAGAGTGTTGCCTGAATTGCTCATAAAATAGTGAGAGTGTTTCTTAAATTGCTCATAAAATGGCAAGAGCATGGCAAGAAGGGTGGTTGATCTAACCTCAAAAAATATTGAGTAATGTCTACATAGTCTAAATGAACCTCAAGACACTATAGTTCACCCTAAATCAAGGAATATAAATAAGTAGTATATATTTCATGAATAGGCAAATGACATAATGGTATAATGGTATGACA
The DNA here is from genome assembly GCA_037957365.1 of Torreya grandis. Classification (NCBI taxonomy): domain Eukaryota; kingdom Viridiplantae; phylum Streptophyta; class Pinopsida; order Cupressales; family Taxaceae; genus Torreya; species Torreya grandis. Next base: position 2,860,623 of record JARHVA010001163.1, on the reverse strand, counting down.
AGTTATAATGAGATAGAAATAGCAAAAGTGACGAATGCAATTTCTAAACCCACTATCATAATGCCTAAAGATGACCACTTCAAATAATGAAATCAATAGTCTAAAACATGAATCACCTACTGATAACTACATCTAAACCCAACCATTGATGTTGTCTAAAGTACCAACGGAGCATAACCAAAGTCAAAAGAATGATGGGAGACTAAAACTTAAGGCAAATAGGAAAGGCACAGTTACGATATAATATCAAAGTGAATGGTTTTGATGTAAAGGAATAAATCCTCATAGACAATACTCTAGGTCACTCAAGTGAAAAATTCATTGAGATGTATTATGTTTATTGGCTCATCAAGTTCATCCCGTTTTAACCTAACCAACCTGTATGCCCTAGAACCATAGTTAGAAAAAATTACATAGGGTCCTAACAAGTTAGGCTTAAACTTGACTTTTTCATATGTTCAACATTAATGTTTTTATTGTTTTATTTAATTACAAGATCAACAAGATTTAATTATATGTACTAGACTCACCAATTTTATTTACCACATAGTTAGTTTTGGTATACTTAAAGGCTATTCAAGTTTGTCATGCATTTTTCATCTAGTAGTTACAACTCTTACAAACAAGTTACTCTATAATCCTCATCATCAAGAATATGTTTCAATGAAATTCATAAAAAATGTATATCTACCTATTTTAAGCTCAATCACTGAGAGGGGATGGTGGCATTGAATTAATGTCTTAAAACTTTCTTTCAATTTCTCCTTAGCATTCATGAACCATCACATAAACATATAGATCAAACAATAACCCATACAAGCATGAAACAAGATTACACAAGACAACACATAAACTATGTGGGAAACCCTCAAGGGGAATAAAACCAATTGATATTTTCAAATGGAATATATTCTTATAATTCAAAATATCATAATTTAGTGAAGCACCAACTCCACATAGAGCACCAACCCCAACTAGCTATGCACCAACATAGTTAAGCTTTAGCAAGAACCAAATTGTAAGGAGGAACCAACCCATTATGTGAATAAAAAAAAAATCATCCACATAATTTATTTTATCACCTTTATAACACCTTTTTGTTCAACCAACTGATGATGACCACCTCTTTAGCTCTTCACACTCTTATCCCTCTCAAATTGCCTTCTAGGCTTCTTCACTCAATTAAGTCTCTTCAAGACTGATTAGATCATATGACCTTAATATTCATATGAATACATACTTTTATATATTAATTATAGATCATATACACTTATATAATGATCTATAATGACTCTTTTTGTTCATAATGTGTTATTTCATTCTCATACAAACACAAATAGGCCTAAAACTATCTTGTATTTATACCATTCCTTATTTATATGCCACTTAGTTTAAATATCACCCTTGATATATTATTTAAGCCATGTAATATGTCTTATAACATCTCATAAACATAATTAAACTGAATATTGAGTCCCTTTTGGTCTATCATAACTCTATTAGACCTCATTTAACTTTTAGGTCTAATTTAGGATATGTTACTCTTTGCCTTTCTTGGAATACATTCAAACTACAAACATGGAATGAAAATATCATATACCACTAAAATATATTCCCAATAATATTATCCTAATTCCATGACACTTTTTATCTCCAATCAACACTTGAAGCACACCTTGTAGCATTATTCACAATTAGGCCTGTGAACCTACAAAAAGTCTACCAAACAAAAATAAAGAATGTACATAATTTAGTCACACAATCATGATAATAAGTAAAATTAATATAAAATACATGAATTTTAAAACATCATTATGTTATTTATACTTCAAAACTAATTAAAAAATGACTCAAACACTTTTCTACAAATAGCCCACTAAGAACTATAAGAACACTCCAAAGCCTAGTCATGAGCAACTTGATCTTAGACACTTAAAAGAACACTTTCCATTATCACTGATACTTTTAAAATATCATTTTACATTTATATACCACTCTAAAATATAAAAATAACTAATTCTAATGTTAAATATTGGTCTTGTAGACCAATATTTTGACCTCACTACACACAGTCAAACTAGAACTAGACAATCCATTTTGGTTTCAACATTTCAACCAATTTTAATGACTATAAAACCTTATAAAAATCATTTATAAGACATAAAAGTAAAAAAAACAAAACCATGTGCACTATATACTTCAACTCATGGCATGGAGCCTCAAACTTATCACTACAACTTGCTTACCCAAAACTGCCAATTTACTTTAAAGTACAGTCATGATGGCATTGACCTTAAAAACATGTATGACCACTTTTAAATACTTATTATGAAATAATATGGACATATTAAATAATTATATCAATATTATATATAAATATCATATGGTTAAATGGAAAATATTGGTCATGTAGATCAATCTTAAGACCTCACTGAGCCAAAAAAGCCATTTTTGGATTCATCATTTTTACCATTGTACATAAATTTAAATATTTATAAAAAGAATTAATAGTAAATATGGGTCCAAAATAACATATTCATGATCTTTTTTTTATCACTATATCATGATAACACATCTATATTCATCTTCTCACTGTTGCCTAGGTTTCTCACTATGTGTACCATCAAGTCTATTAGCGACTAACTAACTTGGATGATAATTTTAGCACACTTGAGGGATTTAAACTTTCCATAAACATTCATGGTCATGAAACATGAGTATTAATATTCATCCTCCATCCATTTTATTTTCTTGACCAATGCAACTTTTGACTATTATAGTAAATTCTTCATAAATAAGCCTATATTTGTGCATTTTCTCTCTCATCTAACTAACCACCACCACCTAAAGGTATTTGGGAAATTCTAATACACAATAAAAAATTATATTCATTTGATACCATTATATCTATTTTGAATAATATATTTCACATCAGGTCCTTGTTAGGGTTTTAGAGAGTTTTAACACAGGTTTTGGCATTAACGATTGTTAATAAAGGATTGCCCATTAGTTCAAAAAATATATATGTATTTATTATCTAATAACCTTCCCCATATATATTTAATATATCATATTCCCATATAGAGGTTACGAATTCCAATGAACACCTAAAAGTCCTCGATTTGCATGCCTTCATTCTGTGTACTCAAAAGTCTTCAAAATCACTTTTCATGCCTTTTATTGTAAAATATGACCTAAAAATTTGTGAAAATTATTGAAAAAACATATCATACCTCTTTCCTTTATATCAAATGAAAAATTATTCTACAAACTGATCTTTATGCCTCATTAGGCTAAGTAGGGTGGAAGTGGTTTAAATGCAAACTTGGTATGAAGGTCCTACCCCTGTAGGCTTACCTTGAGACTCTCATGAGTGATAAAATGCATTATAAACATTATCATTAAACATCATACAATCACTCATGCCTATGTTCACTCATTTCACTAATCCACTATGTTCATACCTTCTCATAAGGTCTCTGCATGCCATTATTAGTGCCATGTCTTAGCTTAATAATAACTTGAAACTAGAAAAATGAAATTGAAACACTTATAAAAGTATATATACTTTACTTAGATTATCACATAATTCCAATAAACCTTTTACAATCTTGTACTTTATTACTTCACCAACATTCACTATGCATACCTTCTCACAGAGTCTACACTAGGCTTTTCAAGACACCTTATACTCAAGAACTAGTACTCAAACATGCTTACCTCAAAGATATCAAAACAAGAACACTTTTAAAATTACACTCTCACACAAATAAACAATATATTTATAATCAACATTCTCTCATTACCTCAAGCAGACCTAGATCCCCATAACCATTCTTCAATTCTCAATTGACCATCATACCTATTTGTGACAAAACTAAAAACTTTAAGATGACATAAACCTTGAAATCAACCAATATAAGATACATTATGGTGCCTTAAAATTCTCTCTTGACTTAAAATTCTCTCTTGTCACATGCATTCTTTGTCACATCAAGAACACAAGCTCATACCTCAAAGACCACTCACCATGCATCTTCACCAAATACACCTTGACATCAATGACAACACTTCTCAAAAAAATTACCCTTTGTAATTGATGGAAAACATATTATAACCTGATCATTATCATCTCCCCCATTCTAGTCAATCTCCCTTCATTAAATTTATCCCCCTTTGACATTAATGATAAAGGGTCATACATATTGCAACTTTTGGAACTACTCATTCTCCCTCTTTAGCAACTATTTTTAGAAACTTGAGAAAGAACTCATATCTACCAAGTTTCCCCTTAGTCCAAGCATCCATCATTCTTATTCTAACTAAAGAGTGTCTCCATAAAGCTTAATGGACTCACCCCTTTCCATATGACACTAAACAACACAAACTCAAGAGATTCCTAGATCTCCATGATCTCATAAGACTGAACATCCTTCATGATCCTTTTAGGCTTGATTAGTCTCTTTGGATTGACCTCTCTATCATCTATGTGATCAAAAAATTTAGTTGATAATGAACATTCCTAACTTTATTTCACATCTGAACTATGCTCTACCATAGCAAATAGTCCACTTGGGCTTGTAGATTGATCATGACTCACCTTTACTATTTTTGGTTTCCACACCTTCAATTTCATTCTCTCTTTCACTTTAAGGGATTAAAACCTCTTGTTTTGACTTGTTAAAATTCTAAATATATTAGGTTATAATCTTAAAATGTGTCCCACATTATGACAACTATATCAAAAAACCTCATTCATACCTCTTGAATTATGATTCATTTCATAATCCCATGCATATTTATTTTTAGAGGGTATTCTACATTATCTTACTCTATGATCAAACTAATTTCATGCAAAATAGTATCCATTGAATGAATTAACATACCTCATAGCATTATTCTATCTAATTGGTTTTATCATGTCGACCTTCTTATCTTCATTATCCTTCTCCTTGACTTGAGCTACCTCCTTTTTGTCTCCTTTCAAACCAAGACCTATCTTATCACTTTCAGATTTCTAACTACTCAATATGTTATCTAGAGAATCAAAACTCTTTTCAAACTTCATAAATGTCTTAAAATTGTTATATTTTTTATCTAACTCAACTTTCAAGGATTCCATTCCATTTCCATACTTGGTGCATTCTTCCTCTTTAGATTTTTAGATAGAAGTGACTATTTCCATCTGTTCTTTAATTTGATTGATGATCTCATCATACTCCTGGATGTGTTACTCAGTCTCTCCTAAATAAACCAATCTAATATTTGTATTCTTTAACTAATGACTTCAATTTATGATTCTTACTTCTTTGTAACTTTAACTCCTCTAGAGCACTCACCAATTCTACCTCAAGGTTCACTTCAGCCTCTTCTTCATCTGATTCTTCATCCATAAGGCCTTTCCATTTTTAGTAACCCTCATTATCTATTTTTTTATACATGAATAAAGTTTCATTTTTATCATTTTCATGTTCATTACTATCATATGTGCTTGTGTTACTTACATCATATGAGTTATTATCTTCTTTGGTATAGAAAATTCTCTTGTTCTTGAATGACCCTTTCCTATCTTCATACATCATAAAATCATTATTATTTTTGTCAAAATTATATATCTTCTTGTCATCTCCATGATTTTGATCATGTTATTCATCATGCTTATTCTTATCCTTGTTAGGACACTTAGATTCAAAGTGACCAACCTTGCCATAGTTGAAACATTTGAAAGGCAAATTACCCTTGTACTAACCAGATCCAAATCTCAATTTCCTAGCAAACATGGTTATTATTTCATCATCATCATCATCATCTAAATATACCTCATCTTTGACCTTCTTGTATTTTCACTTTTTACCTACTTTGAATGTCAATTCATGTTTGGGATGCCTTCCTTAATTTTTTCTCATCTCATAGGCAATCAAGATTCTATAAAGCCCATCCATTTCTAGCTTATTCAAATCTTGTATCTCTTCTAATATAGACACCTTAGAATTAAACATAAGATTTAGTGATCTCAATACCTTTTAAATAACTATAGACTCTTTCACTTATTCTCATAATTTTCTAATGATGTTGACAACGTCATCAACCCTTAAAATGTAAGATACAATGCTATCATATTATTTCATACTCAAACTTTCAAACTACCTTCTATGAGTCTACAATTTAGCCATCTTCACCTTGGTTTATCCTTGATAGACAGTATTCAACTTGTCCTATATTACCTTGGCTGACTCATAGTGCATCACTTTCACAAACTCTACCTCTAATAGGCCACATAGAATGGCATTTATTGCCTTATAATTTCTCACTTTCCTTCTTGCCTCATGCATTAGTTGGTGGTGTAAGAGGTGGAGTGTATCCATATATAATTGAATTCCATATGTCATAGCCCATTTAAATTAAATATGTTCTCATTATAATGATCTAAAAATCATAATAATTCCCATTGAATAATGGAGCCTTAATAGTAGATAAACCACCTTGATATTGTTAACTAGCCATCCTCACTTTTAAGATCTCCTTTAGGTTATTAAGCTTACTTAAAAGGACATGATCTGATACCAACTATTAGAAGATCAATCACTAATATGGGGGAGTGAATTAGTGTCTTAAAACTTTATTTCAAATTCTCTTTATCATTCATGAACCATCACATCAACATATAGATCTGTAGACACCTAAAACTAGCCACCAATAACCTCCAACCAAGCTTTTGATCAATTTCTACCCAAAATGTGTAATTTGGCCTAAAAACACTAAAACATTTAATGATGTGAAATTTATATATTTTAGTGCTTATTTTGGCTAGGGTATCCCTAAATGGGGCAATGTAATTTATGGGCTAGCTAACTTTGATCAGTCCATTTCGAGTCAAAATGCCAAATTTCTACCTACGTGCTCTGGACTGCTCTTTCCTATCAAATATTTTGTACAAAATTTGTGCATTTGTTATTTATTATTGGCAACATCCTAAATGGTAATATGCATCCAATGCATCTAATGTGGACTTATAACTCCAATCCAATCAAATTTAGGACCAATAACAAGGTATTCTAGTCAATTTGAGAAATTTGTGCATAAAGTGCTTAAACATGCTTAAGAGCTAATTAACCCAAATCAAGTCCTAATTAATAATTCCATGGAAACTTGTAGAATAATTTGTTTTGAAAATTAATATTAAATATATGCATCATCAAGTGACCTCATTTCTTGGGAAGGCATCACTAGGCCATAAATGCCATAAATATGAGGATTTATGCCCTCCATGCCTCATCAATGCCTTCCATGATGTCCTTCATGCCTATTAATTTCCCTTCTTCCAATTCCATGATGAGGATAATTAAAAAAATAAATTTCAAAATTGAATTCATCCTCAACCACACATCTCAATCTTGAGATGGATGGTTGAGGTTGATTCTGATCAAATCCAAAAATCTATAAATAAGAGGCCTCACAACATTATTTCTAAGCTTAATTAGTGCAAATTTATGATGCGGGATTGGTTCCAAAAAGCTTCATGCAACTAGTGTCATAATGTCAAATTGATTCCAATCCAAGCCAAGCCACAAGCCAAAGGTGCCAAAGAGAGATGGAGGTTTTCAAGCTTCCATTTCCAAGGACTTCATGAGCACAAGCCAAGCAAGCCACCATAACAAGAATTTTAGAGCATCCAAGGAAGATAAAAGAGTTTTATTTTACATTTTGGTTGTGTGTTTCATTCATGATTGTTAACTAAGATCTCCCTAGTGTCTATGTCTATAGATGTTATACTATTAGTGTATTTATTTCATTTTTTTTTCATTTTAGAACTAACATCATATTATCCATCCTCTCTTGAGTCAAATTCCTAGATCACCATAATGGCATGCTCGGTGGGACTAGACGCATTCTACACATGAAGGAGATATTTTTGCAATCTTTAAAAAACTTATTTGAGCTTTTAAAACTCTTGCAAATTGTTTTTCTAACTTTATTTTGCCACTTTTGGTTGCCACAATTTTTACATAGTAATTGGCATCAAAAAAAATATTGACATCGATTACTTGGCATAACCAACATCAATCATTAAAATTGACATCGGTCAAATCTTAGTTGGCTATAACTGATGTCAGTGTTATTGATTGACATCGGTCACTATGTTTTTCTAAAAATACAAACCCAAGACCTACTTTTCCAAAGTTTCTTGTTTCAAACTCAAAAGGGCTTCAAAACTAAAGGACATGCTAACAATTTTTTTGTAGGACCAAGTGAGATATTTTCTCAAAACATGTTTAAATAACTTTTGCATGCTTAAAATTTGATAAGGAAATTTGTTTTAGTGCTTAACAAGGAGTTCTCAAATGTTTTTGGTGAATGTTTTTCAAAGTTTACTACTAAGACCAAAGGTTCAAGTGAACACCACCAAATATTTCATTTGGGTTTAAAATTGAACACACTTGTCAATTTTTGATTGTAATAGTTGTTTAATTAAATCTTGTTTAGAAAAAAGAGGTATGTTTCATGTATGCTCTTCCATTTATCCCCTATAGGGAACCCTTGGAATCAAAAGTGCCATTCCTATTGCAACTATCCTAGTCCAAGGCTTATAAATAAATTCATATAAATAACTCCCCAAAAACTCATCAAAGTTTAGGTGACCTTAAAAATGACCCTAAAGTCTTTCTATTTTCATGCTTTATTTATTTATGAATCTTGGCTTAAGAGGGGGACTTCATCACCTCCCATAGTTTCTTTAGGGAAGCTTTGACCTAGGGTTTCATCTCCTCACATTGACTTCATTTGACTCTTTAACAGTTGCACATGGGATGTAGTGGCACTTTAGACAATTCACTACACTAAGCAAATAGTAAGATGTAGTGGTTGCAAAAAGGACTAGACCTTTTTGCAACAAACCAAGTGATATGGACCCAAAATCCATGCTTTTATTTTTCATTTTTTGGCATGAAAGTCATTATGCAATTTATTCCCCTAGATCATTCAAAAACTTTTTATATTTTAGACAAATCCCCACTTGCTATGGAAGTATTGTTGGTGTAAGGTACACCTCAAGGTCCATGTCATAGTATTTCCATTTGATAGAATGGGGGAGGTAAAAACCCTACTATATAATGCACATTTACTTTTGGATGAACACTTGAAATCCTCTCTAATGACATATATTGATGTATTCCAACAATACCAAGCAAACTTATCAATTTAGGATCTAAGGGACATTAGTTAGTTGGTCTTGTCCTAGATTAAAGTCTTGTCTGGAGTCAAAACTTGGTGTAAAAAAATAATCCCAAACCAAACATATGATCCTCATTTTTATTTGAATAAAGAGGTGTTATGTTGCCTGCATGAGATCATCCATTTGCCTTGTTCAAAAGTGCATCAAAATCTTGAGATTCATTTAATCCACTTTGGCATAGTTATGCTACCCAATTGAGTCTAGACCTTTACCAAAGTTTTTTAAGTCCTTCACTTATAATTTAAATTCAAAATTACACCTTTACAATTTTATAGGGTTGATGTGTTAAGTGGGTTCACCATTTACACTAAACTTGAGGGAACTTAAGTTTAATTTACAATTTATGTTGAAGGTCAATTAATACTCATAATCATTATCATCACTTGATAGAATTAATCCATTTTTTGATAAACACTTTCACTTTAATTCTATGCACCACAACATTTTGAATTAATAAAGGTAGTGTTATGTTATCAAAATTGTGGAAAAATGTCTTTGCCTTAAAGAGTTTTTGAAACAAAATTTTTTGTCACACCTTTTGGGTAATATAGCATCATTACAATACCCAAATCATTTCAAACTTTGTTTCATGTACCCTCCTACATAGAATTCCAAATTTTTTCCTTCATATTCAGACCAATCCAAGTGTACTTTTGATCCTTTATCTAAAGCACATTTATACTATTCACCTTTGTCTAGCTTATTTGTCAAAAAAACCAAGTTTTATACCATTATTTATGAAAAAATAAACTATTACTAAAATTCCTTTTGTTTCATAATGTATACCTAGTTGACCAAGTTCATGTCCAAGAATTTAATGCCTAGTGTTTGTTAGAAGTGTTTCAAATCTATTAGATTAAAACTTTCATCTATTTTCAAAGTATAGCTTTTGATGTCATTTGGCCAAGAGTCCTAGCACATGCCTTATTTGAGCCTAGATTTTGATGCCACATTTGGCCAAAATACCTAGCAACTTTTAAATTCCTAGATTAGATTGATTTAAAACACTTTGACCTTAAAGTTTGGCATTTTAATTTTTCATTCCATTTACTTGCTTATCTTTGTGTGAATAGTGAAATGTTAGATATTTTATGCTAGCTTGTTTCTTCATAAATATTTCCATAAACCTTTTGATCCTTTTGACAAATATATACCAAGTTGAAGGCATTACTTGTTTTAGATTCTATCCTTTTTAAATTTTGTATAACTCTTTGACCTTTTATCACCAAGCATTGACTATGGATCCCAACATGTATTCCTACACTCATAGTGGACTCATGTATAATCTAGGGATTAGTAATGTAGTTACATAGGAAAAAATGGTGTAAGACCCATATGTGGATAACATTTCTTATGAGATGGATTCTTATCCCTCTCATAATACTCAATCAAGGGCACAAAGCCAAGATTTATTAGCTAACTATCTAGTTAACACACCACCTTACACAGAATAGGATCAAGAACAAACTAAATAATACTTAGCTACAATACCCATGATGGATGAGCCATTACTTCAATAGCCATATTCTACTAATTTGGATTCCACATATAATCCATTTTTATTTGAGTGACATTTTTTAGAGAACAAAGATGAGATTTTGGTTAGGGCCATAGAGGTAGGGGCTAAGTTTCCGACAGACTTCCCCCATGAAAATTTACCAAGTCTAGTGAGAGTGCCCCACAATATCATTTACGATCAATAAGATTCTTCTATAAATTCTATGGCTCTAGTCCAAACAATGTACCAAGACCCCAATATATCCAATCAAGGAAAAAACATCATGGAAGATCACTTTAACCAAATGCAAACAACATACCAAAATTACATGAATTTAGCACATGATTTCAATCAAATGAACATGGTAAGTAAGCCTCTCATTGACCTAGTTCCTTCAATAGGAGTGTTGATGGAATTAAATGGATAAGAGAATCTGAACTCTGACCCATTTGAACAAATCACTTTGATAGATAACTTGATACATATACCAGTTATTGATGAAGTGTCTTCAGCTTCTACACTAAATAGTGAGCCAAACATAGTAGACAATATGCAAATAGTGTCTAATCTTGATCAAAGTGGTACTAATGCATAGAAAATTAGCCAAAAATTTGTGCCTATAGTTAATCCCATGATCAGATCATCATACCAAGGAATAGGAGTGTCTACACCCCAACCTCAACCACCCACTTCCTCAAGTGTACAACCTATAGGATTAGATAATCAAACAATGGCTAATGTTATTCCTTAATGATATAATATGATGAATCCTACTCCTCCTTTATAGGTATCAAGTAGTATTCCACAACATTAGACACAATCTAGTGTATAAATTTAATAGAGGATGAATACATTGCCACCTCAATCGGAGGCAACTAATGTTCCTCCTCACTAGGTAATGATGAACATACCTCTTCAGTCATAGACTAATATGCCAATTCAAAACCAAGCAATGACTAATCAATAGCATGAAAATATTGGTTAGCGATATATGCCAAATCTACAACCTAATTTCACTTCTTCATAGGGATTTATGCAATAAAGAGGTCCCCATGTTTCTCAAGTACCTACCAGATAACCATTGATTCAAAATGTGCCAAAAATCTAGAGACAGGGTCTTGGTTCACAAGTTCCCACTCAACAACAAGGTTTTATTAATTGGTAGCATGTACCTTTTCAACCACAATACGCACAATATAACTATATCCTACCATCCCAATCACAAAATCCTCCAATTCAAACCTTTATTGCTAACCCAACCCAAAATATTGAGTAGTAAAATGTACAATTTCAAGTACATCACAATCCATGTATGCATATTCTTAGTCCATTCCTCAACCAAACCAATCTACTCCAATAGGTGTCTCTATCATACCATGGTCAAAGTGTTCCACTTGTGACCTCCCAAACATTTACCCAAACCAATATTCTCCCTCAAACCAATATCCCTTCTAGTTTCCTATCTCAAGAATTATAATAGATGAAGGATGTGATTACTACCATTCAAGTAGGGAAATAGACTAAGAAGTTTAAATTTAATTATGTATCTTCCTATACATTTAATATAGATTATTTGTAGATACCATTTCCTCCAAGATATGAACCACCCAAATTCGATAAGTATAAAGGGAAAGGTTACCCTAAGGCCCATTTAATCGAATTCTTTATCGCATGTCAACTAGTGGCATATAGTGACATATACCTTTTGTTATTGTTTCAAAGGAGCTTAGCTAGATAAGCCTAGGAGTGGTTTTTAAAGTTACCCAAGAATTTAGTAATGGACTTTGATGATCTTTCTGATAAGTTTGTGTAACACTTTTCCTATAATATCAAGAATGAGATTTCATTAGTGGACCTGACACAAGCAAAGAAGAAAGATAGGGACATTTTTAAAAGTTATTTACAATAATGGAGAGCCCTTGCAAGCTGTTTCACCCATAGTTTACCAGATAAAGAATTAGCTACTATGTTTACTAAAAATTTGCATAGTGAGATAGCCTATCATCTAGAACTGCAATGTGCACATATGTTCAAAGATATCATTAACAAAGATTTATTGATTGATTGAGAACTAATCAATAAAGGGGTCATCAAGATTAATTAAACTAATCAAAATCAAGGTACCAATCATGAAAATGACCAACATCCCATCCAATTACAAGCATCATAACCATCATAGGCCAATAATCATGAAAGATTGAAGTAATTCAATTGAAATAGGAATGTTGTGGGAAATGGAGTAAATAAATCTAATCATGTACAAAATATGTAGACATTATTTACACCACATTTTTAGCTTTCTCCTACCTAGAAACCTCTCCAACCAATTCCTAAAGTGCAAAAACCAAGACTTGTACAATAAATATAGCAATTTTTACCATTACAAACCCCTCTTCTTAGAAGAACCATCCCTACGCATCATGTCTTTAGTGACCTAAGAGAACCTATTCAGTCTATATTTTACAATTTTGTTTCCACTAATCTGATTAGTTGGCCTATACCAAAGCATTATCTACAAGGCATTCCTTACCCTGATTAGTACCATGAAATGAATTTTGTGACTATCATCAGGTCAATGGGCATAATCTACAAAGATGTGTCCAAATCAAGTATTTAATCAAGAATATGTTGGAGAATGGGGAGATAAAACTAGATAGTGGTGATTTTACTTCTAATCAAACTCTTGGGATTTATAAAAACCCCTTTCCCTGACATAAAAATCAATAGCAGCAGAACAATCAGCAACAACAACCAATACATCATCAAACTCAACAATATCAGAATCAAAGGCCAAACTAGTAGAATCAACAAAATTAGCAATAGAATCCATAATGATAAAATAATAGACAAAACCAAGGTTAGAATTATAATAACCAATAAACCTACCATGTAGTTTCACATGACTACAATAGGGTTGTAGGTCATATTGCAGGGGGTAACATTAATACCATCTCCATTAATCATGTACCAAGCACTAATCAGCCTAGACCATTGCTAAATAATACTATTTATCCAAATCACATAGATAATCCTTATTTGACCTGGGAGTGCACATAAGCAAACTAGTAAACTAAGACTCCCACTTTTGGATCTTATATCGATAACTCATTCTTGCCACATGACCACATGCAAGTGCACTGGTAACCAAGACTTGTTCTATCTGGTCCCATTCCTTTTTCAAGAGTAGTTATCAATAATGGTCTATTATTTAATCTAGGTTGTGTAGTCACAACTCAGAGGTCAAAGATTACCATCCCAGGCCCATAACCATCCACCACTTTGCCTATCATCCAACCAACCATTTAGCCTCAGAATAAACCATTCACTACTAACCAAGATAAGAAGTTTGATATTATAGAAAAATTGTAGAAGATGCCAACACAAATTTCTATTTAGATTTGATACGAACATAAATAATCCACAAAAACATCTTTAATGAGTTTTTGACCTAATCTACTATTGCTAGTGACATATCCCTTGATAACTTTCAAGCGTTGGTTGGACACATAGCTACTCCAACCCAACAAGTCACATTCAACAAAAGTGATATGTCTTCCCTTGGCCCACTCCATAATAACCCATTGTACATATAAGTTTGTATCAGATGGCATAAAGTGAAATGTGTTCTTATAGATAATGGATCTGGCCTCAACATAGTGTCTCTTAAGCTTATCAATCTTCTTGGGTACATAATGATAGATCTCTAGCCAGAAACAACAACTATCAAAGCTTATGATAATCAAGAAAGAGAATCAGAGGACACCATTAGTTTGCTACTTATCATTGGGCCTTTGACCCATGATACACTTTGCCATGTGTTGGATCTTTATTTATCATAAAATATGCTCCTAGGTAGGCCTTAGTTACATGAGATTTGTACAGTCCCATCAACACTGCACTAATGTATCAAGCTTTCCCACTCAGGGATGGAAGTGAATATTCTAGGAGATTTACATCAATATGAGCATTTTAAGAATCTTGATGCCAAATTTCACAGCTATAATTATTAGTATAATATGAATCCTAGTTCCAAGTAGGATAAAGGAAAAGTTATACTTATTGATCTTTCATTAGATAATTACTTAGATCTTAATACCTTGGATTCCCTTTCCCACATGCCACCTCCTAAAACTTATAATCATTTCACCATTTTAGATAATGGACTAGGAGAGTATGTGACTCATGATACATTTCATATTTTCAATCTTCCTTAGAATTCAAAAACCTTTGGGTGACCTAAGGTCATCCCACATATGCATTGGCAATGAAAGAACAAAGATAAGGGACCTATCACATTTGTACTAAGATCTGGCCTAGGACTTGACCCACTTGAAGGGGATGAATCATGGTTATATAATGATGATTAAGTTGATTGTTATAAACATGCAATGTATCCTATTCCCAATAGGATCATGGAGCATCACAATTATGAAGGAAGAGACCTCAGACTGAATTAGAAAGGTACTATCGAGCCAATTTCCATGACTAAGTATGAAAGACCTTATGGACTTGAATTTAAACTACCTAGGGGTGACCCCACATATCTTATTCAAAATCCATCACTAGTGACTAGTGATGATGATGCCGATAGTGAACTAGAGTATGATCATAGCCTTACCTTTGATAACCTAGCTAAAACCAACATGTTTGATAATAATGCCATTTGTACCCTTACCCAAGTCATTCATTATAATCCATTACCATTATATTATAACCAACTAATAGATTGAGACCAACAAGAATCTAGTCTACCAATTAATGAGTTCCAAAATGATGAGGCATTCTATGATTTCTTAGGCCTTAGAGACAATGTTTTGTTGAGAGATCACAAATCAAGATTCTCAATCACATTTGATCCTACAGCCTATTTTGGAGAGTGAGTGAACACCCTGAGCCAAAAACAAATAAATAAAACATTGAGGTCCTAAAGTGAAAACCTCTTTGAGGTGTTTTTTGACTAGGGAAAAAGTAAATATAATGGCCAGTCTAGTGGTGAAAACCTATTTTAGGCATCAATAGTTAGGGGTTTTCATTCTTCTTCAAATTTAGACTAGGAGACCGCCAACAATGAACTTTCCTATGGATCTGAGTTTAGTTTTGAGAAACAATAAGTATTTGATCAAATTATTCAAAAATTATGACTATTTTTGTTACATGGCCAAATCTCCCATTAGGAGACTCAGATTCATCATGCCTAGGAGAAGTTGAAGAGCAAGCTCTAATAGAGGACCCTGACATAGTCCAATAATTCAAGTCACTACCTATTATCCTAGAAGATGGTTCAACCCTCCTAATCAAAGATATAATAGAGGTAAACATTAAGACTCTATCAAACCTAAAATGGATAAAATTGGGTGTATCTCTCACTGAGGAAGAATGAGACATTTTTACATCTCTATTGAGAGAGTTTGTGGATATAATTGCATTGGCCCATTATGACATGCCAGGATTAGACCCCACCTTGGTTTTGCACCACCTTGTGGTTAATCTTGACACCAAACTGGTTAAACAAAAGCTATGTAAAATGCATCCTTGCATTGTTGTATTAGTAAAGAAAGAGTTGGAAAAACTCTTAGAATCAGGTTGTATCTAATCCATTGACTACTTAGAATGGATCTCTAATGTAGTACATATTAGCAAAAAGCCTGAAGGAATCAAAATTTGTAGTTATTTTTGAGACATTAAAAAAGCTTGTCTTAAAGATGATTTTCCATTGCCTAATATCAACATGATCATCAACTCCATGGCAGGTTATGAAATTATTTCACTCATGGATGGCTTTTCAAGATACAATCATATCAGAATAACACTAAAAGATCTACATAAAACAACATTCACCACTCCATGGGGAATATTTTCCTATTAAGTATTGTCATTTGGCTATAATAATGTGGGAACTACATATCAAAGAGCCATGACTATCATATTCCATGATATGATACATGATATTGTTGAAGACTATGTCGATGACATATTTGGAAAATTCAAGACCAGGGCTGACCATCCAATAGTGATACGTAAGATATTTGAAATACTATGATAGTACAAAGTTAGACTAAATCTAAAGAAATGTGTGTTTGGTGTAACTTCAAGAAAATTACTTAGCTTCATCATGTCTCATAGAGGTATTGAAGTCAATCCAACTAAAGTACATGATATAACCAAGATGCCACCACTAACCAATTTGAAGCAACTCCATAGTCTATAGGGTAAGATCTAGTCCATCCGATGCTTCACCTCTCAGTTAGCAAAAAAGTGCCATCCATTTATGCACCTTTTTAATAAAGGAGTTGAATTTCACTAGGATGATCACTACCAAAAACCTTTTCAATAACTCAAAGATTATCTTGTCAATTCACCTATTGTATTACCTCTTATGCCAAGAAAACCATTCTTGTTATACCTATCAGCTACTAATTATGCTCTGGGGGCACTCTTGGCTCAAAATGATGACAATGGAAAGGATCATGTTGTTTACTACCTGAGTCATACCTTAGTTACATATGAACATAACTATGCACCTATTGAAAAATCTTGTCTAACCATGGTTTTTGTAGCTCAGAAACTATGTCATTACATATTGAATAATAAAACCATGGTCATTTCAAAAGTAGATCTACTCAAGTATCTACTATCTAAAATAGCTTTACAAGGTAGAATGGCTAAATAGATCATGCTTCTTAGTGATTTTGACATAGATTATGTCAATCAGAAAGTAATAAAAGGATAAGCTCTTGTAGATCAACTTGTTAAAGCAACTCTCATAGACACACAACCATGTAAGTTTTAATTCCTTGATGAATCCATCATGGACACACCCCTTGAGGAGAATACCTAGAAGCTTTACTTTGATGGTTCATTCACTACACATGGATCATGGGTAGGCCTATTATTTATTACACCATAGGGGTATCTAATCCTTAAATCCTATAGAATCAACTTTCCTTGTATAAACAACATGAATGAGTATGAAGTACTTGTTGTAGGACTTTGACAAGTAATACAATAGAATATATCTCATCTCCAAGTTTATGGTGATTCTCAGTTAATCATCACTCAGGTCACAGATCATTTTTAGACCAAAGATGACAAGATGGTTCCATATAAAGCCATGGTTAACACTCTTAAAAAACAAATTGTCAACATTTAGCTTGAGCACATACCAAGGGCTAGTAATAGAACTAACGATACCATGGCTACTATTGGTTCTCTGATTTGATAAATAGATAAAGCTAGAGAGTATCAACTCCTCATCAAGAATTTTTTAGCCCTAGCTCATGAACCTTCAATCATTGCCATGATTTGTGATATTATTGGTCCTGATTATATCTAGTACTCAGAAATTTACAACTACCTTCATGACCAATTTCTACCACCTAACCTAACTTGAAAACAAAACAAATCCTTCAACATCATTCCACTCATTATAATTTACTTGGATCCACTCTTTACCATCATAGTTTTGATGGAACTCTTCTTCATTGTTTAACTTCAGTAGAGTCTACATTAGCATTAAAAGAAGTTCACGAAGGAGTATGTGGAGCCCATTATAGCGAGGTAGTCCTATCCAAAAATCTCATCTCTATTGGTTATTATTGGCCCATAATGGACGTAGATGCCACTACATATGTAAAGAAATGTGACAAATGTCAATGGCATGTTAATTTGATTCATACCCTAGTAAAAACTCTGGAACTCATGTTGACATCATGGCCATTTTCTACATGGGGACTTGACCTCACTAAGAAGATTAACCATACTTCATTTGATGGCCATAAATATATCCTTACCACCATTAAATATTTCACTAAGTGGGTTGAAGATATACCCATCACTTATGTGACTAGAAAGCAAATTTCCAAATTCATCTTCAACCACCTCATCTACTATTATGGTATTCCCTCCAACATTATATCTAATAATGGAGGATCATTCAAGAACAAATATTTAGACTAGTTATGTATCAAATACAAAATCACACAACACTTTTATATAACATATTACCCTCAAGGTAATGGCTAGGTTGAGGCATCCAACAAAACCATTGTCAATATTCTCAAAAAGATTGTCAATGATGTTGGTCATGACTGGCACCTCCAAATATTCCCTACCCATTAGGAATACTATACCAATCATCATACCCCCATAGTATCCACTCCATACTCACTTTTTTATGGTACTAAAGCCATCTTTCCCATTGAGGTTGAGTTTCCTTCACTATGCATCTCTTTCAAGCATGTCTTAGATGATCATGACTATCGAGTAGGTCACCTATAAGAGCTAGATCTACTTGATAAAAAAATACATAGCCACACTCAACAATCTTCAAGAATATTAGAATTAACTCAAAGGCCACTATAATCAGTGTGTGAAGTATAGAACATTTAAACTTGGTGATCTTATTCTTAAATAAAACCAAAATAATACCATAGTTGAGAAGAAACATAAAGGGAAATTTAAACCAAACTAGATAGGGGGTTTCATCATCACTATAGATTATGGATTAGGAGCATACAGGCTTGCCACACTAGATGGTGATGAAATTCTAAAGCTAATGAATATTTTTCATCTCAAGCAGTACTATGCTTGAATGCTAAGGTGTATTATTGTAAGGACCATTTTAGTTATACCATTTTATCACTATTATTCTTTGTACACATACCTCCCTTGTTCATCCTTTTTCTCATATTTACTTTCCATTTCTAACCTATCGACCCAGCACGTTATAAAGCCTATCCTATTTGACCTTGGTTTTTGTCATTCATTACATAGTTTTAGCATCAAGTTATCTAATCATTTCATCAATTGATTCAAGTATTTTAGATAAGGAGCATATCTTGGGATAGTGTGATAGAAGTTTCAGCAGTTGTATCCTTTATTTGTTATTCCTTTCTTACCACCAATCTTGCTAATAATTATAACCACCTTTGGAAAAATTAGTACCATTAATCTATGCCATTTTGTCTTAGTTATAACTACCTATGGGCAAACTAGGAGCAATATTAAGCCTTGATATACCAAATTTCCACTTCCTATACCATATTATGTCTTTTTACCAACTCTTCCTATTTTGTTTGAATTGGTTGCCACACTAGTTGAATTCCTCTACTAAAATGGTAGAACTATAGTGACTTAAGGTCTAATTCTAGGACTATGTAGGCAACACTCAATACTTGTTGAGGTCAGCTCAGTCACCTTTTTCCCAACAATATTTTCATTTTTCTAGTAACCTAAGCCATGATCTCATCATTTTGTGAGAAATCTAAGTTTGAACACTCTCTCCATTTTATGAGCAACCTAAGCCATGCTTTCACCATTTTTTGAACAACCTAAGTATGAATGCTCTCACCATTTTGTGATTTTGAACCATTTAGTGTCTCATCATTCTTGATTGATTTGTGACACTCCAAAACATTTCTAAAATCATTAGAAAATAACAAAAACATTGACCACTTCTTTGCCTTAAGGATTCTGGGAACCCTTACTAAGTTACAAGTAAATCACTTGTCATTTAGTTTCCCCATCCTTCTTGGCCTTTTTCTCTCATGCACTTTCCATTTTGAAAGACCATTTCTATTCTTTGATCACATATATTCTATTTGTTTTCCTCAGTTATCACATTCTTCCCATTCCTTGGGAGAATTACATTTGGCCTGAAGTTTTTTATTGGATATTACATCCATGAAACTATGTAGGCAATGTCCACTTGCCTAGTGCATATAGAGATAGCTCATCCACCCCCTTTCTTTTATTTTATTCCCCCATTTTGTTTGTTTGTTAAGTTGTCACCTATTTTTTAGGGGTAATATTTGTAGGATTTCTATTTCTTTGTTCACGTGTTTTTACTTATTTTGTTTGTTTGTCTACCTATTTTGTTTGCTTTCATCACTATTGCCTTGATTTAGTTTAGTTGTGTTCATTGTGTGATTCCTTGTCCACACTTATACTTAAATCCATCCATATTCATATGTTTACATTTTCATCATGGTTTCTATCATTGGTGCATTTTTTATATCGAGTATTAGGTTATGGGAGTTGGTTCTCATGCATATTTTGGCCAAGTCTTTATGGTGTTCTATCATAAAGACTACCATCACATGCTATAAAAAACCTCAACTTCAAGAAGTTTATTTAGAAATGGTAGCATCTATTTGGTGCTGACATCCTAATTCCATTCCTAATCATATCCCAAATAGAGTATTTAACAATGAAAGAATTTTAGCCTTTATTAGTTTGGAAGAGCATCTCCCTACTAGTAGGTTTTTATAATTCATCATTACCCTCTGTGTCTAGTTATCATCATCCTTGACCAAGTTTATCATGTTTTTCATAATTAGGGTCCAATGATTATAATTGCCTAAGGGTAAATCATTGCACATCATCCCACCTACATTTCTCAATAATTATAGCCACTTTTGGGCAAATCATTATGTTTTCACCACTTTACTTTTCTTACCTATACAAGGGCATGTTATTATCTTGTTTGTTTATCCTAATTGGGGTAGCTCCATCTTCTCAATGATTATAACTGCCTTTGGGAAAATAATTATGTTATCATATTGTATTTCCACTATTGGGGTAAAATGCTAATAACCACCTTTAGGAAAATCATTTCACATCATCCCACTTGCATTATCAATGATTTTGACTACTTTTTCAATATCATTGTGTTTTCACCCCATCATCTTTCCTTTCTTTGGTCCCCTCATTTTATTTCTTTCTTTTTGATGGACCATTTGCTGACCTCCTTGTGTCAACCATTCCCTCAAGGGGGCATCATACAGTTAGTTTATCATCATTGTAGTTGTAGGCAAGTAGGACCTTTTCATTCTTTGAGAGGATGTTATTATGTTTATAGCTTACAATGCCTTCATAAGTAAGGGCAAACTATAGACACCTAAAATTGGCCACTGATAACCTCTAACCAGGATTTTGACCAATTTCCACCCAAAATGAGTAATTTGGCCTAAAAACACTAAATCACACAAAATGATATGAAATTGATATATTCGAGTGTCAATTTTATCTAAGATATCCCTAAATGGGGCAATGAAATTTATGGGCCAGCTAACTTTGATCAGTCTATTTTGAGTCAAAATGCTAAATTTTCACCTGCGTGCTCTAGACTACTCTTTCCTATCAAATATTTTGTACAAAACTCATGCCTTTATTATTTTTTGTTGGTAACATCCTAAATGGGAATATGCATCTAATGTGGAATTTTAATTCCAATCTAGTCAAATTTAGGACTAATAACAAGGCATTTTGATCAATTTGAGTAATTTGTGCATAAAGTTCTTAAACATGTTTAAGAACTAATTAACATAGATCAAGGCCTAATTAATAATTCCATGGAAACTTGTTGAATAATTTGTTTTAGAAATGAATATTGAATATCTACATCATTAAGCGAACTCATTTCTTGGGAATGTATCCCTAAGCCATAAATGCCACAAATATCAAGATTCATGCCCTCCATGTCTCATCAATGCCTCTTGATTGCCCCTTCTTCCAATGACATGATGAGTATAATTACAAATTTTAATTGAAAAATTGAATTAATCCTCAACCACACATCTCAATCTTGAGATGGATAGTTGAGGTTGATTCTAATCAAATCCAAAAATATATAAATAGGAGGCCTCACAACATCATTTCTAAGCTTAATTAGTACAAAGTTATCATGCAAGATTGGTTCCAAAAAGCTTCAAGTAACCAGTGTTATAATGTCAAATTAATTCCAAGATAAGCCAAGCCACAAGCCAAAGGTACCAAGGAGAGATGGAGGTTGTCAAGCTTCCATTTCCAAGGACTTTATGAGCACAATTCAATCAAGCCACCACAACAAGCATTTTGGAGCATCTAAGGAAGGTAAAAGAGTTTTATTTTATATTTTAGTTGTGTGTTTCATTCATGATTGTTAACTAAGCTCTCCCTAGCGTCTAGGCCCAGAGATGTTATGCTATTAGTGTTTTTATTTCACTTTTTTTTCTTTTGGAACTAACACCATACTAACCATCCTCTTTTGAGTCAAATTCATAGATCACAAGATCAAGCAATGCATAAGCAATCACCCGTACAAGCATGAAACAACATTACACAAGAAAAAAATATATATGGGAAAAGCTCAAGGGGAAGAAAAAAAACTAATATCTATAAATGGACTACATTATTATAAGTCAAAATATCATAATGAAGTGAATCACCAACTCCACATGAAGCACTAACCCCAACTAGGTATACACCAACATAACTAGGCTTTAACAAACACCAAATTGCAAGGAGGCACCAATCCCTTAGATGACTGAGCACCAAATAAAACACCTTATTACTTATATCACCTTTATAACACCTTATTTCTCAACCAACTGATGATGACCACCTCTTCAGCTCTTCACACTCGTATTCCTCTCAAAATGCCTTCTAGGCCTCTTTGCTCAATTAGGTCCCTTCAAGTCTAATTAGGTCATATGACCTTGATAATAATATGTAGACAAACTTTAACATATTCATTATATATCCTATACACTCCTATGATGGTATAAAATACCTCCTTCTTCTCACACTATGTTATTTCATTCGAATACACTCATACACACACAAATAGGCCTAAAACTACCTTGTATTATACCATTCCTTGTTCAAATGCCACTTAGTCAGAAACTCACCCTTAAACTCTTAGGTAGGATATGGAATAGGCATTATAAAATCTTATAAACATTATTAAAGTTAAAATTGAGTCGCTTTTAGTCTATCATAACTCTATTAGATCTCATTTCACTTTTAGGTCTACTTTAGGATACATTAATCTTTGCCTTTCTTGGAATAATTCAAACTCCACACATAAAATTAAAATATCATATACCACTAAAATATACCCATAATAATATTATATTATTTACATGATACTTTTTATCTCCAACCATCACTTGAAGCACACCTCATATCATTATTTGTAATTAGGTATGTGAACCTATAGAATGTTTGACAAACAAAATTGAAGAATTTACACATTTTAGTCACATAATCATGACAATAAATAAAATATATTAACTTAAAAACATCACCATGTTATTTATACTTCACAACTCAAGGCAAAAGGACTCAAACTCTTCTCTGTAAATGGCCCACTCAAAACTACTAGAACACTCCAAAACCCAATCATGAATAACTTGATCTTAAAAACCTAAAATAAAACCTCTAATTATCATTAATACTTTTAAAATATAATATTACATCTCTATACCACTCTAAAATACAAAAATAACAAGGTATAATGTCAAATATTGGTCTTGTAGACCAATCTCTTGACCTCACTCCACACTGTCAAACCAAAACCAGACAAGCCATTTTGGTTTCAAAATTTCAACCACTTTAACTAATTATCAAACCTTATAAAAATAATTTTTAGGATAAAATATTCCTAAAAAACAACATAATGTGAATTATATACTTCAAATTATGGCATAGAGCCTCAAACTTATCACCACAACTTACTTACCCATAATTGCTAGTTTACCTTAAAGTACATTCATGATGGTATTAACCTTCAACATTATTATGACCACTTTAAAAGAATTATTATGTAATTATATTGTCCTATGAGATTATTATATCATTATTAGATATAAATATCATAAGGTTAAATGGAAAATATTTGTCTTGTAGACCAATCTTATGACCTCATTGTATATAGACCTCATTGAGCCAGATAAGCTATTTTAGATTAATCATTTTCACCATTGTACCTAGATTCCAAGATTTATAAAAATAATTAATAGTACATACCAGTACCAAATAAAATCTCCATGCACTTTTTTTCATCACTCTATCATGATAACACATCCTTATTCATCTTCTCACTATTGCCTGGGTTTCTCATTATTTGCACCATTAGGTATGTTATCTACTGGCTAACTTGGATGACCGATTTAGCACACTTGATGTTTTAAAATTTATATAAAACTTCATGGAAATGAAACATGATTCTCAAGATTCATCCATATTCCATTTTATTTTCTTGACCAATGCAAATTTTGATTACTACAACAAATTTTTCATAAATAAGCCTGTATCTATGCATTTTCTCTCTCATCTGACTAACCACCACCACCTAGAGGTGCCTGAGAGAGTTGAATACATGATAAAATAGTTTTTATAGTCATTTAAGACCATTATAGTCTATTTTTAATAATATCTTTCACATCAGGTCCTTTTTAGGGTTTTAGAAAGGTTTAACATAGATTTTGGTGTTAATGATTGTTCATAAAGGATTGCCCCTTAAATCCAAAAACAAATCCTATAGTTCTTATACATTACCCTTCCAAATCCATATTTAATATATCACATTCCCATGCAAAGGTTACACATTCCAATGAACACCTAAAAGTCCTTCTCACGTTTGTATACCTTCATTATATGTACTTGAGAGACCTCAAAACCACTTTTCATGCCTTTTCTTGAAAACCATGACTTCAAAAAAATTTAACATGATTTAAAAAACATATCATACCTCTTTACATTATCAAATATGCAAAATTGTCTTGAAATTTTATTTTCATGCCTCATTAGGCCAAATAGGGACTAAAAGTGGTTTAGATGCAGACTTGGTCTGAAAGTCCTACCCCTGTAGGATCACCCTAAGACTCTCATTAGTGATAAAATTCATCATATAAATGATCAATAAATCTCATACAATCACTCATTCTTGTGTGCACTCATTTCATAAAGCCACTATTCTCATAGCTTCTCATAAGGTCTCTACATGCCATGATTAGTTCCATGTATAGGCTTCTCACACACTTGAAACTTGACAAATAACCTTGAAACACTTATAAAATTATCTAAACTTTAATTACATGATCACACAATGACAAAAAACATTTTACAATATTTTTTTAATTAATTCACCAACCTTCACTATGCACAACATCTCACAGGGTCTAGACCAGGCTTCTTAAGACACCTTATACTCAATAACTAGTACTCAAATATGCTTACCTCAAAGATATAAAAATAAGAACACTCTTCATATAAAACTCTCAAACTAATTCAATAATATATTTCTGATCAACATTATATCATGACCTCATGCTGACCTAAAGCCTCATAACCATGCTTCAATGCTTAATTAGCCATCATACCTCTTTGTGACAACACTGATAACTTCAAGATGACTTGAACCTTCACATCAACCAATAGAAGATACATTAGTTTTCCTTCAAATTCTCTCTCAATAGAAGATACAATAGTTTACCTTCAAATTCTCTCTTTCCTTCAAATTATCTCTTATCACATGGCTTCCTTATCACATCAAGCACATAAGCTCATACCTCAAAGACCACTTATCATGCATCTTCACCAGATGTACCTTGACATAAATGATATAAACCTTGACATCAATGACAACACTTATCAACACTAACTTAATTAGAATAATGGCCTTAATAACATAAACTAGGGAATACAGTGTGGCTCATGTGGGAGTGTGGAAATTGGTTTGGTAAGCTCATAGGGCATGGAATAGTTAAACGTGTTAATCATAGATAGGATCATTGATGATCTTCTTGAATATATTAACAATGGTTTTTTTAGATGCCTCTATTTGGCCATTTCCTTGTGGGTAATATGGAGTGGAAAATGTTGGGTAATGTTATATTCATCAAAAAAGGCTTTGACATCCTTGTTCTTGAATGAATTTCTAATATCATATATAATATTAGAGGGGATACCATAGAGACAAATGAGGTGATTGAAAATGAATTTGTATATTTATTTTCCTATCACATAAGTTATGGGAATGGCTTACACCTTCTTAGTGAGTTCCTCAATGGTGGTAAGGATATATTTATGGCCATTAGATGAGGTAGGGTTGATCTTTCCTACGAGGTTAATTCCCCACATTGAAAATGGCCATGATGTGGTAAGTGGTTTAAGTGCTTGAGCTAGATAATGTATCAAATTGATGATTCTAACATTGTTTACACCTTTTAACATAAAAACTACATATTCTTCCATGGTTGTCCAATAATAACTAGTACACAGTAACTTTTTTGGTAAGGATGGTCACACTGGTGTAGGCCCCGTAAACCCCTTTGTGAACTTCCATCAATGAATGTTTGAATAGTGAAGTGGGTTTCCTTCAAATCTTATATTATAGATCATAGGTCTA
The DNA here is from genome assembly GCA_037957365.1 of Torreya grandis. Taxonomy (NCBI): domain Eukaryota; kingdom Viridiplantae; phylum Streptophyta; class Pinopsida; order Cupressales; family Taxaceae; genus Torreya; species Torreya grandis. The sequence continues at coordinate 2,833,722 of JARHVA010001163.1, read as the reverse complement.
AGTAAGGTATAATGAGAGGCTTGGTGGATGAAGGATTTTTCTCTTTTTTGAGATAGGTTAAGTGGAATGACTTGGTCATGTAGGTAATTATATATTTCATTATACTAGGTAAAACTATGAATAATAATATCACATATCATTTAAATGGTTGAAGGTTCATGGGCTAGTGTGAGAAGATGTTCAAAGAGGAATTGATAATATTTGTCCTTGTCTATATTTTGGATCATAGAGATAATCATGGCCATGTTATCTAATGTCCTATTGTTAGCCTGAGTTATTTTCTCAAATTTAAGTGGAGAAATATATTGTTTGAGGGTGTCCACCATGGATTTATACAACACAAGCTTCTCATCTTTGGTCTGAAATTGGTCTGTAACTTGATTGATAATAAATTGAGAATCTATATAAACCAAAAGATGTTGAATATTCCACTATATCACTATATCACTAGTGTAAGATAAGCCAATATAGAAAGACTTGGGAATGAGATCCCTTGAGGTGTGATAAACAACAATCCTACCCCCAATCCATGAGATTTGAAAGAACCATCAAAATAAAGTTTTCATTGCTACTCTTTATAAGGTGCTTATGCTACAATCATGATATACTCATCTAGAAATCCAAATATGAGTGGTTGAGTGCTGACAATGAGAGAATCAATAAGATGATATATAATTAATTGTCATTCAATGGCCTTTTAGTTAACATATTCAATTTCAAGCTCACTTATAAGCATGATTTATTTAGCCATGTGGCCTAGTAAATATTTTTTTTGAAAGTAGATATTTGAGTGAATCTACTCTAAAAATTACAATGGTCTTATTATTAAACATGTAGTGTCATAGTTTTTGAGTTGTAAAGACCATATCTAAACAAGATTTCTCTATTGGTGTGTAATTATGGTCATACATGACCAATGTGCAGTTCAGTTAATACATGGCATGTTATTTTCCCTACTCATCATCTTGGGCTAAAAAGGCCCCCAAGGAAATTTTAGGTGTAAATAGGTAGAGTAGTAATGATTTTTTTGGCATAGGTGGTAATAGAATAGGTGGATTAGCCAAGTATTATTTCAAATGTTTAAATGCCTTTTGGTAATCATAATTCCATGAAAAGGTGGTGCCCTTCTTCAATAAATGGGTAAATGGGTGGAATTTATCATAAATTTGAGAAATGAGACAACTGATGGTCTATATCATACCCTAAAAACTATGGACATGCTTCAAAGTATATGTAGGTGGCATCTTGGTAATGGAATTAACCTTGGTTGGATTGACTTCAATTCCCATACAAGGGATAATGAATCCTATTAATTTTATTGAAGTGATGCCAAAGATGCACTTTTTATGGTTAAGACTTACTTTATACTCATGGAGGCATTCAAATATTGTGTGTAACACCTCTAGATGGCTTTCTCTAATCTTGGATTTACTTAAAATGTCATCAATATAATCATATACAATATCATGCATTATGTCATGAAAATTGATAGTCATTTCACATTAATATGTGGAACCAACATTCTCAAGGATAAAATACATTACCTAATAAAAAAATATTCCCCAAGGAGTGTTTAATACTACATTATGTTGGTCTTTTGGTATTATATTGATTTAATTATACCCTAAAAAACCATCCATGAGAGAGAGCATCTCATACCTAGCTGTAGAGTTGATTATCATGTCAATATTTGGGAGGAAAGTCATCTTTTGGGAATGCTTTGTTCATGTCTCTAAAATTGGTACATATTCTTATACCCTATAGTTTCTTGTTAAATATAAAAAAAATTAAATCCACTCTAAATAGTCAATTGGATGAATCCATCCATCCTTTAGAATTTTTTATATTTTTTTCTTGAGCAATATGACAATTCAAAGATGAATTTTCTTTAGTTTTTGCTTAATTGGCTAGGCATCAAGGTGTAATATAAGGTGATTTATAACTAACGAAGGGTCCAAGCCTAACATATCAGAATAGGACCATGAAAATATAACAATGAACTCCCTCAGGAAAGTAGTAAGGACTTCACTTTCCTCCTCAGTGAGGAGCACACCTATTTTGATCCACTTTAGATCAGCCAATGTTATAATGTTGACCTCAAGCATGTCTTCTAAAAGGAATGTAAAACCATCTTATAAGATATTTAACAAAGTTTTAAATTGGTTGGAAATATCAAAGTCCTTTGGTCAGATTGGCTCATCTAATTCTCCCAAACATGATGAATTAAAATCATCTAATGGTGGCAATGGGCATGTAATAAAACTTATGGACATTCTTGGACAATTTTTTCAAAGGCTCATTATTATTATTCATTAATTTCATGACCCAAATATGATTGTGACATTGGTGGAATATTTATCTTCATTTGAGTAAGGGTGAACATCCCCATCTAATAGCACTTGAAACAAGTTTTCACTAAGAGACTGGCCTTTTTCTTTACTTTACCCTGGTCTAAAATTTCCTCAAAGAGATTTTCACTTTGGGACCTCAATGTTTGATCTTATTTTTATTTTTATAAAAATAAGTTCACCTACTCTCTAAAATAGGTGGCAAGATCCAACCTAATGGAAAACCTTGTTTATGGTATCTAAGTAGAATATGATCTCTTAGGCCTAAAAAGTCATAAATAACCTCATCATTTGCTAACTTGTCAAGTGATATTATGGATTCTTATTGATCCCAGTCAATGAGTTATGTATGATGAAGGGAAAGTGGGGAATGATGAATGATAGGTGTAATGGTATATATGGAATAAAGGTTAAATAGGTTGGTATTGACTAAGTCCTCATATTTAATGTAATATAACTCTACGTCACTACGAGTATCATCTTTGCTAGTCGTTAGTGTAATAACATTGATAAGATATATAGGGTCACCCCTAGGTGGTTTAAATTAAATACCATAAGTTTCTTTGTGTTTGGTCATAGAGATGAGCTCAAGAGTGCCTTGATGATTTGCCCCTAGGCCTCTACCTTCATAAGCTCAATTATCCATTATCCAATTAGGCATGGGATACTTTTTTCTTTGGTAATTATCATCCAAGTCATCATTATAAATCTAGGATTCATCTTTAACAAGTTGGTCTTGTTCTTGGCTAGTGGCCAATGTGAAAATAATAGGATTATGGTTGTTAAGCTTTCCATATTATCACTATTCCATGAAAACATTTTTGGCTTTATGTCTTCCATAAGATCTAGATGCCTATGGAAGTTTTGCTAGATGAAAGGCATTATATGTGAGACATTCTCCTAGACCTTTATCAAAGATATCAAAATTATTAGAAATATTAGGAGGGGGTGTGAAGGAAGGAGAGGAAAGGCTTTTTTGGTCAATATAATTAGAATCTTGGAATTGAAAAAGTATATCTTTGTCTTTATTTGGCACAGGATCTAGGCAAAAATAATAATTGTAACTTTGATACTCATCTTATAAATTCTTGTAGAATTTATATGGCTATAAAACTACAAAATCAGTCAGCTTCATCCCAAAATGGGAGAAATTGATACATTAGTACAATGTGAAAGGTATTGCATGAATCTCATGTATCCATGGTCAACCTATTAATAAGTTGTATGATAAATCCAAATCCAAAACATGGTAAATCATGTTTTGGGTTAAGGTTATAATGAAAACTACCCTATGATTCCCTTTTCTCATTATCATATGCCTTGATGGTCATTGTATCTAGTTGAAGGTCATCTACCATGTATCCAAGATGTTTGACTAACCTAGGAACACAATATTGAGACCTAACCCATTATCTATAAGGACACATATAACTTTATATTGGGATATGACAACTTTGATGTATAATGGGATATTATGAAGAGGGAAAATTGATGAGATTTACTTTGGTTAAAAGTTAATTTTTGTCTAGGAGTTAAGTGTCCTACCAAAACTTGGAATTTATTTGGTGTAATGTCATTTAGAACTTGGGATTGGATCAAGAGTTATATAAGGATGTTCTTATGGATAGTAAAGGTAAACAATAAATATAAAATAGATATTTGAGTGGGTATATCTTGTAATTATTCCATAATATCATATGTCTTCTTTTTGGCATAGGTAATTGGCTTATTTCATACTAGCATGGGAGCTTGGATAGGCTTGTTAATAGAAGGAATTTGTGATCTTGAAATGGTAACTTTCATTCATTAATTTGATATTGTGAAATATAAATTAGGTAATGGGATATAGTAATTAGAACAAGGACCTATAACTGTAACTCTTGGGTATTAATGAGTTTGGATACCCACATGGACTATAGGAGGATTATCTATATAAGGAGGTATTTGGGACTTATTTGGTACTAGTTGTTGGTCTTGATTTGATGGTAATAGTGGTGATATGACCACCCATGATATGTCCTACAAATTTTTTGTATTCATGGGTAACAATATGATAGTCCCTTTTGTTAAAATTTTGAACTTGGTACCATCCATTCTATGGTTGTGGTTGTCATCATTGATGTTGTTTCTATTATTGTTGTTGTTTCTACTATTGTGGATGTAGTGGTGGTCTATGTTGTTTTTGACTATGTTTTTGGTTGTAGTTGTTGGAATTATGTTATGCAAAAGGGTTTTAATAAATTCTCAAAAACTAATTTAAAGTATGGGTCCTATTATCCAACTCAATTTATCCATTTTCTAGCATGTTTTGAAAGAGATGCCTTAGTTGCACACATTAGTGAATGGAATGTCCTTTGACTCAGTGTTAGTCACAAAACTCATGTTTTTTGTATCATTCAAAAAAAGTAAAACCCTCATGGAATGGTTTAGGAATAGACCAATGAATTAGATTAACATTAGCTAGATTTAAAAACATGGATTTAGTAGGCTCTCCTAGGTCACCAAAAGTTTTCTTTATAGGTGATCCTCTCCTTGGTTGAGGAATTTACAAAGTAGAATGTGGGAGTGTTTGCATTTGTGGAATTAGTTTCATATGTGGAGTAGGTTAGTTAGATAGTGTTTACACCATTTTTACATGGTATGACTCAATAAATCCATTGCCCAGAACATTTTTGTTGTAGTTATAGGCTTTGGGATTTTTGAAAGTAATCACCTAGGCTAGAATAGGATCTTGTGTTTGAATTAGGATTTGGTTCTGATGTTGTCCTTGAGCCTAGTTTTGGTTAGAATTTTTCCCTTGGTACTAGTTTTGTATTTGATTTTGGCCTTGATACTAGATCTAGATTTGATTAGGTATGTATAACTTGATTACTCCTTTGTTGATAAGATCTTTTTCAAATTGTAGGCCCTTGTTAATAATCTCTGTGAAAGTGTGGCCACATTGAAACTCTATGTGATAGGATATATTATTTTATATATTATGAGTAAACACTACATCTAACTATTTATCTATTAAATAATGTGTTAAGTAGCTATCAAGTGACCTCCATCATTGTAAATAGATTGTAAAGCTCTCACCAGGTCTATGTTATGATTGGCCCAAATACACTATAGTAATCTCATGCTCAATATTATAGGAAAAGTGTTACACAAATTTTTATGAGAGGTCATTAAAGTCTGGTACAAAATTCTTCAAAAGTTAGAATAACCACTTTAAGGCCTATCCTACTAGACTATGTGTAAAAAGAAGAAGAAAGTAGATATTGCTAATTGCCATTGAATAGAATGTAACAAATAACTCATTCAAATGTTCCTTTGGGATGCCTTTTCCTTTATACTAGTTAAAATTTGGTGTCTCAAAATCCAAAGTAAATGGTATCTAAATATAGTTTAGGTTAAATGGGAATGAGCATATCTCATTTAGTTTAAACTTCTTTATTTCCTTCCCAATCTAAATAGTTGTAATTACATCCTTTATTTTTGTAGTTCTTAGGCTAAAAACATGGATGCTATAGATGGTAAAAATGATTGAGATTGGGTAATGTAAGTTGAATTACCTTGAGTAGGGTATAATGGAGGAATAGAGGACTGAGGGATGTTTGGTTGGTTGATCACCTAACTAAGAATACATATTTGTTGGTTAGGGTTATATTTCTAGTATGGTATTTTTATTAGTAAATATTGGGATTAGGATTGGTGATGTGACTTTGAATTAGAGGGAACTATGGCCTTAGTGGAGGCACTTGGTAATATGGAATGAATGATGTAGTATGGGCTTGGAAGGGAACTTGTTACTAGCTAGTCAAACCCTATTATATAAAAGGCACTTATTGTTGGCTAAAGGTCTGCTATTTAAGGTGTTGCATGTTAGGCCCTTGTTGTATGTTAGGTACATGTTGGGTATGGATAAATTGTTTCCTAGTGGGTATTTATTTTATGTTGGAACCTTGTTGTGTAATGTTAGGCACTTTTTGGATTTAGGCATCTGCTACCAACTAATAGTTGGTTACTATTAACTAATAAGGAAACATTGTTGATTAGAAAATATATATAATAAAGGATTTACCACTTGTTGTGGTGGCACATTAGTGTATATTTGTTGTTATGTAATGTTGGTCACTACTTTTTGGGGTGGATTACTTCTCACCACTTTTGGGGGTGGATTAGTATTCACCACCTATTGGGGTGGTGTATTAGTCTATGTTTGGTTGTTTTCCCCCTGTTGTGTGTTTAAAGAAGTGGCTAAATGAGGGGGGATATGTGTATGTTACATTTGTGAGATATATGTTCATATCCCCTATAAATTTGAACTACTAATAGTGTTGGTAGGAATAACCTACTATGAATTTCCCCTTTTAAAGATTCAATACAATTTGGTTTGGATTTGGATACACTTGCATGTTACCCACCATGTTTTGGGAAGGGTGTTTTGATAGAGATACAAATTCTTCTTAATTTACCAAGAAATTAAACATGTCTTCAACATATTTAGTTTGAAGAAATGAGTTAGTGTTTGGATTATGCTAACCCAACAAGTTAATTTTTTTCCCAGTTGAAAGAGCTAACTCTATTAGCAATGTTTTGTAAATGGTCATGGAATTTAAATTTCTAGCTAGGCTAAGGTATGTTTGATATGCTTGTTATATTTTTACTAATTTGTTTATAATTTGACTTTTTCCTTTTGATAGTATGGAAATTTCTTGGTTATGCATCAGTACAAGGGCTTGGTTTTGACTAGATGAGGCTTGCTCAAATGGTCTGATGAGATATACATTACTAGGTGATCTAACCAATATAAGTAGACTTTAATGTGGGAAGTTTGATGGAAACTTAGCACCTATATATACTAATTTGAGAAGAGTTTAATCTATATTCTTTGTTAATCATGAAATATACTGAGAGGGGGGGTGAATCAGTATATTATATATCTTTTTAATTAATCTAATTTCTTTTATTTAACCACATAATCACACATTCAAGATATGAAATAAAATTGAAATAATAATTTCCACCACACAAGAGAGAGAGAGAGAGAGAGAGAGAGAGAGAGAGAGAGAGAGAGAGAGAGAGAGAGAGAGAGAGAGACCATATCTATATGTGGAAACCCAAAGTGGTAAAAACCATGGCTAACAATTTCAAGTAGATGAATGAGCACCAACTCAAAATACAAATTTTTCAAGCACCAACTTATAGGAGCACCAACCCCTTACAAAGATTTATGAACACCAATCCACAGGAGCACCAACCCCTCTTTTGTATAAAACACAACTATCTTTCAATGTTTCTTACTTAACAAATGATAGAACTCTACAATATCTCCTACTTTTCTCTCTTCAAAAACAAATACAAACCATGCACTCTCTTGCATATTACAAATGGCTTCTCAATTATTTATTTATAGCTTTTTAAATGACCTTTGGCATTCACCCTTTGTGACCCTTAAATCCTCATGGAAAATGGTGCCAAACTTGCATGACCCTTCGTATCCTTGCATTTGAAAAGTCATATGGTGACCTTTCATAAGCAAAAGCATACTTTCCTCTTTTGTCTTTATCTTTGTGACTTTTCATATTCCTCAAAGTGTCCCTTCATGGAAAAATGCACCATACCTCTTTTGTCTTCACATGGTGACTCTTGGAATTCCTCAAGGTAACTATTCATGATAAAATGCATCCCATTCCTCTTTCATCTCTTACCCTATGACTCTTTGACTTTTCCATGGGCCCTCTTTTGACTTATATGCAACCAAAAAAATATATTCATTAATATTAAATAAATATTAACACACATTAGCCAAGATATGAATATTTAAAACACCATCAAATATAATGGGGCCTTTATCACCAATAATGCTAGACCTTTGACATCAATGACAATATTTATAATAATCTCCCCCTTTATCATTGATGGCAACCTCAAACTAAAACTGCCACATCCTAAAACTTGTACATACTACCATCTAAAAAACATATAGTAACTCCTCCTTATTGTAGCAACCTGTACCTATTCATTTTACCTATTTCTAGACCTATACCTATACATGTTATTCTCCCCCTTTGACATCAATGGAAAAGGGCCTACCTAGAGCTAACACTTAGCTCCCCCTCAAATAATGTTTAACTTCAATGGTAGGAAGTAAAATAAATTACTCCCAACTCCTCTCGTAGATACTCAAATGTGTCTTTTGGTAGTGCTTTTGTGAAAATATCTGTAATCTACTCTATAGTACTGATATACCCCATCGTAACTTGCTGATCTACAACTTGCTCTCTCAAGAAGTTACATCTAATGGGAATATATTTTGTTCTTGAATGCATCACTATATTCTTAGAAATATTAATAGCACTTGTGTTATCACAAAAAATAGAAATAGGTTCATCATACTTTACCTTGATATCTTCCAAAGTTTGCTTCATCTAAAGCACTTGAGTACAACACAATACCATTATAATATTTTTTTTTCAGCTATAGAAAGTGATACTAAATTCTAATTTTTGCTTAGCCATGATACTAAGCTATCACTAAGGAAGAAAGCTCCTCCACTTGTACTCTTTTTGTCATCCAAGAACCTTGCCCAATCTGAATCTGTATAAACAACCAAAGTGAAATCTCTGCCTATGGGATACCACAATCCATAATCCAATGTCCCCTTGATATATTTGAATATTATCTTTACCAATTAAACATGATTATCTCTTGGATCTGACTAATATATTCTAACCATACCTACTATATATATGATGTCTAGCCTTGATGTTGTTAAATATAAAAGACTACCAATCATAGATATATAAAAAGGTTGATCTATAATAGGTGAATCTTCATCATTGCTCACCTTATTTCCTATACACATTGGTGTGCCAACTAGTTCACAATCCTCAAAACCAAATTTATTCAACATTTCTTTAGCATATTTACTTTGAGATCTAAAAATTCCTTTATCTGACTAAAATATATGTAATCTTAAGAAAAATGATAATTCTCTAAGCATAGACATCTCAAATTCTTTTTGCATATTATCATAAAATTATTTTATCATCTTTTCAATATTTCCTCCAAAAATGATGTCATCAACATATACCACAATAATAAATTGATGTTCACCTTCTATTTTGATGTAGAGATTACTATCAATAAATCCTCTCTTGAAACCTTGATCCTGTAGGTACTTATCAAGTCTTGCATACCAAGCTCTGGGAGCTTGTTTCAATATATTCAATGATTTCTTCAATTTGCATACATGGATACTAATATTTGAGAGAATAAATCCCTTAGGCTGCTCAATGTAGACCTCTTCTTCTAGATTCCCATTCAAGAAGGAAGATTTGACATCCATCTAAAACACTTTGAAATTTTTAAACACTACATATGCAAGAAACATTTGAATAGCTTCTAACCTTGCCACTGGTGAAAAATTTTCCCCAAAATATAGTATCTCAATTTGAGCATATCCTTTACATACTAATCTTTTTTTATTTCTATTCACTTCTCCATTTTCATTCAACTTATTTATGTTAACCCATTTTATTCCTATCACATTGTGATCTTTTGGTCTAGGCACTAATTCTCAAGTATCATTTTTTTATATCTAATTTAATTCTTAAACCATAGCCTTAAACCAATGCTTATCATGTCTAGCTTCTAAAAAAGTTCTAGGCTAAATTTTGGATAACAAAGAGAAATTAACTTGCTTATATTCACTTACCATCATTCTTCAAGTGTGAATTCCTTCATTTATGTCCCTAATGATGTCACTTTCATTATGATTTATTTGAACATATTTGGATGGATTTTTGGTGTCCTTTTTCTCCTTCTTCTCATCTTCATCTGATTCTTCAAAATCTTCCTCTTCAATGATTTTAGGAATGTCTACTGGATCACTAATTCTTTGTGTTCTATCTTCTTCTATCCTGACACTTGCACTTTCAACAATTTTCTTGGTTATTTTGGCATAACATTTATGATCTTTAATTTTTCAATAATAACCAAGAAATATACCTTCATCTAATCTGGATTCAAATTTACCAAGTTTTTCATTAGTTCTCTTTATGAAGTATCTGCTACCAAAAACTTTAAAATAATATATTGTTGTTGGTTTGTCTTTCCATAGCTCATAAGGATTCTTATTACTATTAACTCTCAATAATGCTATATACTAAATATTCACTACTATATCAAATGCCTCTCTCTAATATTTATTTTCTATCTTGGATTCATTTAGCATTATCCTCACCATCTCCTAAACTATTCTATTTTTTTGTTCAACTACTCCATTTTGTTGTGGAGTTTTGGTTGTTGAAGAATGTCTCTTTATTCCATGGTCTTCAAAAAACTCAATAAATTGATTTGACATGAATTCTCCTCCTTGATCTAATCTTAGACACTTAATCTTCAAACTAGTTTCATTCTCAACTAATGCTTTGAAATGTCTGAAAGCTTATGATTTTTTATTTAAAAACATCACCTAAGTCATACTTAAAAAATCACCAATAAGCAACATGAAATATTTCTCACCTTGAGTACTTTGAGTTCTCATAAGTCCACATAGATCATTGTGAATAATCTCTAACATCTGAGTGGTTGAGTAATCTTTTCTTTTGAACTATATTTTGGCCTGCTTACCATGTTGACAAGGTTCATAAAGTATGTCAAATGGCTTTGTAATCTTTGGAAGATTTATGAATGCTTGCTTCTTACTGATGTTGACAACATTGTCAAAATTTATGTGCCCCATTCTCCTATGCCATATCTAAATTTATTCAATCTGATTCAAATAACATCTTTGACCTTTGATGTTTGATAAAATATACAAATTATTTCCTATTCTCTGAGCATCTACAACCAACACATCTGAATCTATTCTAATTTCACAACCTTCTACATAAAAATATAGTGTGTGCCCCTAATCACACATTTGAATTACACTCAAAATATTATTCTTAAGACCTTCTACATTCAAAAAAATTTTAGTTTTAGTTCTACCATTATCCAAACTTACTGTACCTTTTCTAGCAATTCTGAGGGTAGTATTGTCTTTGAATTTCACTATGCCACCATTAATTTTCTTCAAGGTTATGAACTTGTTCTTGTCTCCTATCATGTTCTTCAAACATCCACTATTAATGAACCATGGCTTATCTTCATTTATTGCATGTAAAGCTATCTGTACCAACATAGATTTTTCAGGTTGTTTCTTCTATGATAAACCTATTGGAACTTTATTCTTTATGAATGGAGCCTTGAAACTCTAGTCCTTCTTGACTGACTCAAACACACTTATATAATACCAGGTTATGTGTCCAAATTTGTTTCACTTGTAACATATTATGGTCTCTTCATTAAATCCTGATAGAGGAGTAAAAGAGTTATGGCTTTTGCTTGACTCTGCATGACTTTCTTTCTCCTTATTTCTAAAATTATTATCTCTTTTTTGATATTTAATTTCTTATAACCATATCCATTACAATAAAAATAGTAACCATAAAATAGGACCTATTTTTGTATCTATGACCTGATTTCCTTTTGTAGTTTTGTTCCCTTCATCTTTCTTTGTTTGAGATGTCCTCTGTATTCTTAACTTCTTCCCTTTTTATTTCTTCTTTTGTAAGAACTTCAGTATAGCTCCTTCCTTTTTCCTTATCTATGAAAGTAGTGACCTCTTTCTCTTGTTCAAATCCAATACCTATCTTATCTAACATTAGTCTTTGATTTTCTAATGTCTTATTTAACATATTAGTGTTATTCTCAAATTTTGAATTATGGGCTACTCTATCATTGATTTCTTTATTTATTTTCTCAAGATCTACTTTTAAAGAATCAATTTAAATAACATACCTTTCACATTCTTTACTTACTATTTTCAACTATGTTTTTAGATATTATTCATTCTTCTTGGATTCTTCAAAGTAGATCTTCAATTATTTCGTTTAACTCCTTTTCATTTTTCTCGATCTAGAGATTTAATCTTTGATTCTTATTTTCAAGAGCTTTTTAACTCCTCTAAGGCATAAATAAGTTCTCCTTCTAGATTCACTTCAGCTTCATATTCTTCTTATTGATCATCTATACTTTTTCTTTTGGAGGCATCTTCATGTATGGCCATGAATATAATCTCTTCTTCTTCTGATTCACTGACTCCACTATCTTTGATTGAGCTAGGATCTTTAGAATATAAGATCTTCTCAAATCCCTTCTTAAATTTACCTTTGAAATTATTCTTATATGTAGACTTTCCTTCTTCATTATCATCATTACCCTTATTTTGGCATTTAACTACAAGATGTCCAATCTTTCCACACTTAAAACACTTAAAAGTTAATTTTCCTTGATATTTACCTATGACTTTTTTTGGCTTGTGAATGAATAGAGCTCTATTGTCATCTTCATCATCACTAGAACTATCACTTGATTCTTTAATCTTAGCCTTCTCTTTCTTTAATGTCTTGAAATTAGCTTCTCTCTTTGAGGGTTTTTCTTATTCATTCCACGTCTCATATGTCGTAAGAATACCATGAAGCTCATCCATATTTAGCTTGGCTAAATTATTCATCTTTTCAATTGCCAAAACTTTTGCATCATATCTCAATGGTAGAGATCTCAAAACTTTTTGAACCATAGCTGATTCTTCTAAATTTTCTCCAAGACCTTGAATTTGATTAACTATTTGATCAACCCATAAAAGATAACTTGTTATATTTTCTTCCTCTTTCATCTTCAAACTCTCAAACTATCTTCTGAAAGTCTGAAGCTTAGCTTGTTGAACCTTGCCATCACCTTTGTAAATATTCTCAAGTTGTATCCAAGTTTCATGAGTAGATTTGCATTGCATAACTTTAACAAATTCTAATTCACATAAATCACATAAAATAGCAGTTAAAGCTTTAGCATTATTTTCACTTGCCTTCTTTTATGCTAGAGTAGTTACAAGTGTTTATGGCTCTTCATATTCCTCCACCACTACTTGTCATATGTTGAATCTAAGGACCATCAAATAAGTCTTCATTCTTATGCTCCAAAAAACATAATTCATTACATCAAACAAAGGTTCCTTATTTGTATAAAATCCTTCATGTGATCCAGCCATCGTGCTTTCCTGGTCTACCTTCAAGCTGTAAAACTTTTTAAAAAGGAACCTGCTCTAATACCAATTTTTATGCATGAAATATACTGATAGGGGGTGAATCAATATATTCTATATCTTTTTACTTAATCTAATTTCTTTTCTTTAACCACATAATCACACATTCAAGATACAAAATAAAAATGAAACAATAATTTGCACCACATAAGAGAGAGAGAGACACCAAATTTTTACCTGGAAATCCAAAGTGGGAAAAACCATAGAGAACAATCTCAAGTATATGAATGAGCACCAACTCAAAATACAAAGTTTACAAGTACCAACTTGTAGGAGCACCAACCCCTTTACCAAGCACCAACATAGTAACTATTTTTTACCACCAACCCATAGGAGCACCAACCCCTCTTGTTTATAAAACACAACTATCTCTCAATGTGTTTTACTTAATAAATGATAGAACTCTAAAATATATCTTTATTTTCTCTCTTTAAAAAAAATATAAACCATGCACTCTCTTGCATATTAAAAATGGCTTCTTAAGTCTTTATTTATAGCTTTCTAAATAACCTTTGGCATTCACCCTTTGTGACCCTTCAATCCTCATGAAAAATGGCACCAAACTTGTATGACTCTTCATATCCTTGCATTTGAAAATTCATATGGTGACCCTTCATAAGCAAAATCTTCCTTTCCTCTTTTGTCTTTATCTTGATGACTTTTTGTATTCCTCAAAGTGTCCCTTCATAAAAAAATTCACCATACCTTTTTTGTCTTCACATGATGACTCTTGGAATTCCTCAAGATGACTCTTCATGAGAAAATACATCCCATTCCTCTTTCATCTTTTACCCTGTGACTCTTTGAATTCTCCATGGGCCCTCTTTTGACTTATATGCAACCAAAAAAATATATTCATTAATATTAAATAAATATTAACATACATTAGCCAAGATATGAATATTAAAAACACCATTAAATGCAATGGGGCGTTTATCACCAATAATGCTAGACCTTTGACATCAATGCAAATATTTCCAACATGCTCCAAGAGATGGTGATCAAACAAATAGGGATACCAATTAGTACTATTTTATGTAGTCACATAATAAGGTTAGTGTTGGACTTGTTTTACATTATGTGGTACATTAGCAAGGTATTGGGTACTTTGGTCTTGTGCTTATCCTTAGTAAGATGGTGTACTAGAAAGGTAGTGTGCTAATGGGTCATGTCCCTATTATGTATAATGGGTAGAATACATAGGGTATGGAATCATCTTGTAAGCTACATCATATCCATAAGACTCTTGAACAAAGCAGTCACTCATGATGACATCCTCATATTAAGGATTATACATGATTCCACTACATTTATAGTGAGTCATGATCAAACCAATGGTTAAGCATCTCATGTAAATATGATATAGTGTTTTTAAATGTTTTGAACTTGGCCTAAAAGAATTCTTGAAAATGTGATTGTGGTCTAACTTAGCTCTTAAAAACATGTCTATATGTAAACTTACATTTTGAAAAGTTCTATACTAACTTTAATTCTAAGTAAAATTGGAATGAAAATTTGAATCTAGTCTTGACAAAGGTATTGAACTATCTAAATTTAAAATAAAATTGGACTATGTCTAAGAATGAAATTTTTCTAGGTCTTTGGCAAAAGTCACAAAGCTAGTCTTGGGACTAAAAATGCACTAGGTTTTTGGAAAAGGTCCTCAAAGATGGTTTTGTAAATAAACCTAATCTATGCATAAAAATTAAAATAAAATTAATCTAAGGGAGTGTACTTTATTGAGGTAAACTTAGAAACTAGGTCAAAAGTGAACTTGGCCTAAAAGGAACTTGTAGTTTGAAAATGAAGATATGAAATTGTTATAGGCTAACGTCTTAAACCAGTTATAAATCCAACTCAATTACTATAAACTAAGCATAAAAATTAAAACATTCAAGCCCAAGTAGTAGGTAAGACTCAAATTTAAACTGATTGTCCTTAGATCTATACTTGAAAGTGGGTTTTGGACTTGGTTTGAGAAGGCAACTTAACTCTTGTCAAAAGGGTCATAAGTCTATGTGAATGGCATAACCATGCTAGATTTGAAATTGGCTCCACACTTTTAGGATGTTTGAAACTTGGTTGAGAATAAATCTAACTAATTTAGGTATAAACAACTAGTGTAACAATATTATTTTTAAAAATAAGGGCATAAATGGTTTTGATATCATTTTAACAAAGAAAATATTTTGGAAAAATTTTGGCATCATAATACTTATTTTTGTAAGTGGTATATGTCACATATTTTTATTTTATTTTTTAACTTGGTTGATTTTTTAAAGTGATTTTAGACTCAAACAATGCAAGTAAAAGAAGTAGTACCTAAGTGCACGCTCCTACACTAAAACTAACATAAAATGTGCATAATATCTGCCAAACTTCCATTGACATACCATTTCTTGAAAGGTATTAATTTTTAATCCAATAAATATAGATCATAAGTAGGTAGAGTTTTTAAATCCCCCCTCTATCTCTCTAGAACTAATACATGGCATGTAGATTAGAGTGCTAAACTAGGCACTGGTGGGATAATCCATGGCAAGTGGGGTCAATTAATCTAAAAAATTTTAATGGATTTTATAGATGGTCCACAAGTTCCTAAAAACACTTGGGCATAATAAATATTTGATAATGGATTCAAACTACCTAAATTTTTATGAAAGGGTCTTGCGCTTTAATAATGAATTTATTCATGTATTACTTAGTGAAGTCTGACATATAGGCTATCACTTGACTTGAATCCCCTTCCAATTATTCAAGTTAACTTCAAAACCACTATCCCAATGGATATTATGCTTCTTTTATATACCCCATTGGATATGTGGGGTTATAACAATGCTAGGAGATGAAACCCCAGGTCAATGTCCTCATAAAGAACTTATGAGAAAGTGTTCACATGCCAAAAAGAAAATAAAAATAAGAACTAGGTCATTTCTGAGTCATTCAATTCCCTAGGAATAAAGATAGATAATATTCAATATTTCTTCAAGGAAACTCAATCAAATAATCAAAACAATGCATTTTTTATCATCCAAGTTCTGTAAAGGGGACAAGGGGAAAGCATAGTCATAAATTTTTACTAAAACTACTCCAATGTTTTTCAAAAATGAATAACAAGAATCAAAATGATCTTAGGATCTCTAAGTCTAAATGTGATTGTTAGTTTTTAAACATATATGGAAATGTGATTGAAATTTGGCCTTCATTAGAAACTTTGAAATAACAAAAAAGAAAGATGTTTTGCACAAATTTTTAAGAGCACCAAAAGACAATGTGAGATGACTTTTAAAGCACCAAAATAAATGTGAAATGGATTTGTTAATGTGTTTAGACTCATGTTTTAATTCATTCCTTGAAATAAACATTAGATAATTGATTTTTACTTGATTAGGTTACATACACAAAGCAAAATTGTGAAATTTTGAACTCTCAAGTTTTTGTTCTTAGTTGATTTCACCATTTATCAGAATAATTTCTTTGTTTTTAGGAACCTACACAAAAAATAGATAGTAAAAAAAAACTAGATAGAGATGATTTCATTGATTACAATGATGATTTTGTTGATAAGAAAAAAAAAATCTATTATTATGACAATATCCCTAGATAGAGTAACAATTTCATTAAAACTAAATAAAATTTAGAAATAGGTATAAAGTCAAAACTAGAACATTTTCACTGAAGAGCATAAAATTTTCACTAAAGTACAGACCTTTTTTGTTGAAGTGGAGAGAATTTTCACCAAAGAACAAGAGAGCATAGCTAAGAAGGTAATGTGAATGTTTTCACCAAAACTCAATATTTGGACTATGTGTGATAGAGAATGAATTTTTTGATGATTTCATCAAAGTCTAGGAAAAATTCACCAATGGAAAATAAACCTACAAAAAAATAGAATAAAATAAAAATGATTTCATCACTCATAGAGATGATTTCATTGATTAGCAGAACAGAAATGATGATTTTGTCATTCTCAAGGATGAAGTCATTGATACATAAACAAATAGAAAACATGATATTTTCAAGAAAAAAAAACTAAAATAATGTCAATGGTGAGTTTTCTTGTATCTTAAGAGGTCCAAATATTCTCTTATGATGAGAGTGGGGTGCATGGTCCTATTGGGCTTGACAATATGTATTATCATAGGATTTCAAGGATACTTGTTAGTTTCTCTTTTTTAGTGAATTAAATAATAAAAATTTTAATGCAACTAGAATTTCAAGCCTAATACCTAGGGTGAATAATGCAACAAATAAGACAAAATGACACTTTTACCTTCTTTGACGATTTGAATGGCTTGTTGCATGAGAGTGGATTGTGCTCAATATGGTGGATAAATGGTCTTTGGTAATGATTGATTAATTATTGGTATAACCTCCTCTTATCCCATTGGAAGTTGTTTCTTGGTTTGGTGTTGGTAATGAAGCTTGTCTCACAAATTTTTCATAGTAAGTGTGCATAAAAAAGCTTGTTTAGGAATAGGCATGACACTTATATTTATAGGTTTTTAACTAACTCTAACCCAGGTGTAGTTAGGATAGATTTAATATTATAACTCCAAATTCAATTACTAAAGGCTTTAATTATGCATTTATGGCAACATTTCTGGATTTTATGGCATTTATGTTGATATTTTGTAATTCTTGACTCTAAGGATGATGACATCATCATGACCTCATATTTTGTTGAAAATCTTTTTTTAGTAATTACATATTCCATAATTCAACATGGAATTTTCACTTAATCATTTAATTTAATTTGCTTGGTTAATTAATTTTGCTTGGTCTTTTGGTCATTTCAAGAATTGGGTTAAGTGCCCCACTTAATTGGTTGAAAATGTCAGCTTGCTTGGTTACAAGCTGACTGGGGATGAATTCATGAGATTTTATTATTACACATAGGGTAATACCCCAAATAGGGATGACATGACATAAATATGGGCACGTACATCTAATATGTAGACAAATTTTGGATCTTTAGTGATTTCTAATCTTAATTTGCATAGTTTGGTAGAAATCAGTATGAAGTCTATTTAGACATGGAAGTGGTTGAAAAGGAGTGTTTACAAACACTATTATGCCCAAGAGGCTTTTATATAGAATTTTATTCTCCAATACTATAATATTTTAATGAAATAAATGATTTTAATTTTTTAATTCTAAAATTATCTTTCTCATATTGATAATTTCATCCCTTAGAGTCTCACAAGTGCAAAACCTAGTTACCTTTTTTTAAACATGCAAGCACACATCTTGAATGGGAGCTATTGGAAGCAAAGGGTTTTAAGGATGTATAGGATAAGTATGTATGCTTAAAATAGTGGTAGAGGTTATCTCACCTCTTGGAGGAGTGCTAACATGGACCTGGTTTGAGGGAAAGTAGTTATCACACTTTTGGGGATGAGGAGGAAATAATCTTATTTATCCATGAAATTTGGCAATGCAACTTGGAAGAGGGATTCTAGGGTAGAACATATCAGGTCTAAAAACCCTAACACAACCACTAAAAATAGGAAAGAAAAGGATATAAAACCTAATAGCATCTATGGCTAGGGTTTTTACACTATTCAAAGTAAGTTAGGTTTAAAAAATGATTTGACTATTTTTAAAATTAATATAAAACCCTAAGTAGATAAAATACTACATAAAATTAGAGGAAAATTATAGAAATAATTAAGCATGTTGATCTTATAAATATTGTAATTAGAAATTATTCTAAAAGTAGTAGATAATCTTGATAAATAATACTTAGCTTGAAAAATGACTAAGACAAATGTTCTAACATGTAGATTATAGGTCTGACTGGGATGATTGTTATAAATGGGATCCAGGTGTTAGAAACAACCCTGGACATTAGTACAACTAGTTAGAAAATAACACAATGCACTAGTCCAAGGCAATGATCTATTATTCCACTCATATTTTTTGTAAATATTTTTTGGGTTTTGTAGATCAAGTCCTGATCTAGCTATAGTCCAAATTTCAATTTTGTGTGATCATTAATTTTTATATAGATCTATTTTCCTTTAAAATCTCTAGGTTTTTATGCTTGTAAGGGTTTGAATGAATACCATGAGAAAATTGGGTTAGTGGGTTTTATGTGTTAGATGTGTGATCCACACCCCTATGTGGTAATGCTTCCTACATACCAATAATCTAAGGAGGGATCAAGCTTGATGTAGTTCTCTAGCTTATGTGATATGTGTGAATGTCTATGAATGCTAGAATGAGTGTTAGTTTAAATTCTTTGAGTGTGACTTGAGAATTAAATATGATTAATCTAAGGTTTGCAATATTTTATATGGGTTTATGCATAATTAATATATCAAAGGGATCAATGACCTTGATTTCAATAATAGTTTCTAAGTTTGTTTGTGAGTATTTGCATTTGATTTCCATCTAGGGAATAAATGAATTAAAGTGGTCTATATATAGTATTTTCATGCTTTCTGAGACATGAAATGGGTTTATTAAAACACTAAGGTGGCTTTATAAATGTAAATATATCCATTGGGGGTGAAAATATCTAAGGGATAATAATTTTACCCTTTTACCAATAGTGCAGTGCGTTATAGTCTAAAGGGTTATGCTAATGTCCAAGTGGTAGGAATGGGTGAAAAGGTGACCTAGGTGCCTAAGTGAAGGCTCAATGTTAATTTTTTTATATATGTTAATTGGTTAGACTCTCAAAAAATTATAAAGTGATTAATATATGACGTAAGATATTTTTATGGCTAAGTTAAGGATAAAGTGGTCCCAAGTGACACTCATTAAACTAAAATGACATTTTAGATGACTACAGTTATGCAACTACCTATCCTTGTAATAGAACTAACATTTTGAGTTACTCAACTTCCACTATTTTAAAAGATAACTATATTATTAATACCAAACCACCATGGTAGTTTATAAAACCACCATAGTGGTTATGAAAACTAAGCATCGATTCTATAAAATTGAGCAGCAGTTTCACTAAAAAATGTGGTGGTTATATCATGCATGGAAAGATTTCAAAAATTGAGTTGTGATAGGATAAAAGGACCAAAAAAAAGAGGCTAAGTAGAGTCCAAAGAGTAATAGTAATAAAATAATTCTAGGTGGTTATATAGAACCTTGATTTGATTGTAAAATTAGGAGATCATTTCATCATTATCAGATGTTGTATTGGACATAGCACACCATGTAATTTTTAGTTACATACAAAGTCTCTAGGGTTTGGTCTAGATTATTATCTGATTTCTCCAAATTTTTATCTTGTTAAATTTAGATGGATTAACTAGGAATTAAAACTAATACCTCCTATTTTTTGATTTGGGGATGCTCTACCATTTAGCTAATGGCTCTTTATAGTTTAAGTGTGGATTTTTATTCTAACAATCCTCTCAAGACACACTTTGGTGTCTGAGGATCATATCCTTGCTATAATACCATGATAAATTTGCATGGACAAACTAGGACTCAAACATAAGATTTCTCATTATTCCACTAAGTCATTGACCCTTTATATTCCAAAGTGTGGATTATTCATCTAACACGCCCTCAATTCATACATTGGTACTTGACACACTTATCTTGACTCCAACACAACTTCAAATGTACATAAGCTAGCAAGACCTCAAATCTATGAACTTTTTAGTTTATACTAGATTGATCTACCATTGAGTTATTGACCCCTTACAGTTTGGAGTGTGGATTGTTTTATCAAAACCCCCTACCATTACTTTGGTGCCCAATTATCCTACCCTAGATATAATACTATTTTAAATTTCCATGGGATATAACTCAGACCTATGACCTCCCATGTGTTGTTTACATAGAATTTACCATTGAACAATCATTCCTTTACTATCTAAATTTTGTATTTTTATACAAACATGTTAAATTTCCATGGACCAACTAGGATTCAAACATAATACTTCCTATTTATAGTTGGGTTACTCTACCATTTAACTATCAACCCTTTACATTATAATGTGAAGGTTTTTCTTTAAACATACCCCAAGCCACTTTTGTGTTCAAGGATTCCAACTAGGACCATGATACCATGTCAAGTTTACATGGACCAAATAGCAATTGAACTTAGGACTTTTCATTTACTATTGGATTTCTCAATAATTTAATATAGCTTTATATCCCGAAGTGTATATTTTTTCCAACACCCCTTGAAACTATAAGACATATGTTGGTGATCTCAATGCATGTCTAAATTTGATACAATGTTAAGTTTACATTGGGTTATTTATAGTTTTTATTCTTTCAACCACAAATCTAATAATATTCATTTTCAATTCAAAGTTTGGCTTCTTCCTCCAAAACTTCATTTGGTGGTTGTTTCACCTTATTTTTATTAATGTGAACCTTAACAAGATAAAACTAAGGAATTGATTTGTATTTATTAAGTTATGAAAATGAACATGAAAGTAAATGTAGAATGTAGAATGTGATTAAATAATTTCACTTGTTAATTATGAAAATTACTAAGGGATATAGATAATTAGTTTATTTTTGTTTTTCTTAGGACTAAGAGTAGATGCATGTGGCAAAAGAGGCTAGAAATTAGATCAAGAGTCACTCACATCAAGAATTGAGTATATGAATGTGTTTGGATGGAATCATAACTATTTAAATGGTATTGACATATTTTATCATATGTATTATAATATATTCATTTGGGATTATTATACCTCTTTAATTCCATATAATATATTACACCTACTTATAATTTGTCTCTATGTGTGATATCAAGGCTTGTTATCAATGCAATATCTATAAACCTACCTCTTTCTCTTTGAAACCCTTAGTCTAATTTTAAAGCTATATATAAACCTAAAAATGGAATAATGGTGGGTTGATAAAAACCCAACCACTCACCAATGAATGGTTAAGCCCTTCCTACATATTTGATACTATGAAGAGCGAAGTCAAACTACATGTAGTTATACTTATTATGTGTATGTGTGCAATAGTGTTCATTTTAATGATTGAGACCTCTAATCCATATTTTTATACATATAAAATGAAAGTGTTTTCTTGGCTTGATTTCTTCAACCTTAGGTTAGGACCTAATCCTTTTGATTGATGGTTGAATTTAAGAAAATAAGGTAGTCCCTTTGAATGTGTAAGGGATTTTTGATGAGTGAAAAATGTTTGATAGATAAAGAATAGGTTTAGTCCTATTGTATATTTATATGTTACCCTTTGGATACTTTATCATTACACCAATAGGTGAAACATATTGACTGATGCATGAATATAATTTGAAATTTAAAAATGATTGATTCTTAGTGTAGGGATGAGTTTGTCATATTTAGACACTTGTATATTTTCACAGGTGTTTAAATATAGTAGACTCATTTTAAATGGAAATAATGCTTATATAATGATCTTTATAAAATTTGAGTATGATTTTAATCAAGTTAGGCAAAGAATATGGAATTCTTGTAGGTGACTAATATTAAATAGGGAATGGATGACCCACAAAAAGCATGTGGATATTAGAGAAGGGCATGTAAGAGACATATGGTCATGTGAGATGAATTTAATTAAATAATGACATTTCAAATATTTACCATAATTTAGTGGCTAAAAATTACCACATTTTATTCTAATATTTAAATGGAATATTATGCTAGAGTAAAAGGATAAATAGATGTGCCTGAGTGTGTAAAACACACCTTATCTTTGGGAGGATGCTATGAATTTGTAACTTACTCCAAGAAAACCTAAAATTAACATGTGGTAATCAGTGTCCATATATCAAAATGAAATATAATATAAAATTAAAACTTTTTAAACTTAAAAATAAAGTAATAAATACACCTTTGAGTGAGCGAGTCGTGTATATTTTGAAATGTTGGAGAATATGCTTCCTTGTTGAAGAATTATAGAATTATTATTAATGTTTAAGTGTTTGGATAATTTAGGGGTGATCATGCCCCAATTTATGTAGAAAGGAAGTTCCATGTGTTTTCAATATAAATTCCCCAACCCTCATGTAAATGGAGTAGTGCCTATGACTTTGAGTGTCATTGAACCTCAACTGAATTACTTAGTTAAGTAATATTGAACCTTAAGATGAAAGAGGGAAGACACATATTGGTATTTCAAAAAAAATCTTAGGTCATTGAGTGATATTGAAACTCAACTGCATCACTCAAATTTTTGAATCAACTAATGTAGACAGACTTATAGATTCAAAGTGCTCACTTCTAGGTAACATTAATGTCATACTATAAAATGGTAAAAATGTGTATGTGCATGAATAATTTTAATGTCCTGTAATCTAATCCAATAACTAATAATATGATATATAATGGCATGCATATATATTAATTTTATCCCAAATATGAAAGATAATGAAAACCTATAACTTTTATTCCTATATAATATGTGCATATGTATTATATATTCCCCCAAAAAAATTGAATATATAAATATCTAAAATCTTATAACTTTTGTCCTTATAAAATGTGTGCATATGCTCCAAATGTGTTCCAATATGAACTCTCAAAATCATGAAATTTGTACCCAAAATATGAAATTTTATTCATGGAAACTTGCATCTTTATGACAATCTCACTAATATACCACCTTTTCACATCAAGTATGTAGCCTAAAAATTACTCATATAAAAATAAAAGAGTTAACTACATTGTTTTATGTAAAATGATTTAATCATGTAGAAACATATCCTAACATGTGGAGAATATGTCATCATGGTAATGAATAGAGAATCAAAGCATATATGAAACATGTAGTGCAAGGCATAAAAGTGTCATATCAATATAGATATAAAAATAAGACACGTAATAGTAACCATCATCTATATAGTCCCTGAATAATGAAGTGCACATGAAATGTGTGTGATACAAATCTTTTTATCATGCATAAGTAGGAAGGTGCATGCTATTGATCATGGCACTATAAAATCATCAAAATTAGCAATATCATAATATAATCCTATATTTATACATTCACAATCACACAATGTCATGCCCACAACACATGCAATATCAATAAATGTCATAGAAGGCTAGGGGCCATACACAATGACAATCAAATGTCACATAAGGCTAAGGGCCAAAAGAAAGAGGAATAGAATGATACACTCAATCAATAAAAAATCATTAAATAATGTCAAGAGATAAAAAAGCATGATCAATGATTATCCTATATGAAATGAAACAACATTAATTGAGCATAGAATAAGTGAAACTAGTCTACACTATGTATCTATGTTAATGTCACAATGTAAAAAAGTAGCATATCCATGAAATATATAACTACAAATAAACATCAAGACATATTTAATAAATTAATATATTTCTAAATGATAAATGTAAATGTCATAGAAAGATATAATTTGTAATAGTGTAAGATATGGAATCAGATGTCCCCAATATTTGCATGGCCTTAGGTATAGAAATGTCATATATATATATATATATATATATATATATATATATATATGGTTTCACATATCATGTGTAACATTTTTGTCCTACATATCACTCATAAATACCATGAAATGCATGTGTTAATGAAAAGGGATATATATTATACCAAACATGTTATAAATAACATAAATGATTAATGTAAACTATCAAATGTATCATGATTAGTGTATAAACATAATATTTTAAACTTTTATCAAATACTAATGATTTTTATATTGTAGGAACCCATCGAGACTCAACCTATCTAAGTGAATGCCTTAAAGGGTACACTAGAAAAGTGGTGGGTAGACCATTACTAATTTTTGGGATTGTTGTCCCTTATTGCCACTTATTACCAATCTAACTAGCTCCTAAAAGCATTCCCTAAGCTACTAATCCTCATTTGCACGCTCCTCTAATCATTTCCCACTTTTCATCCCTCTTTTCCTCACTTTAAGCTCCTTCTAATAATATTTTATATTAGGTCAACTGGGTCAAACCTGTATAGTTTTGGGTGAAATTCATTTGGGGTCTAGGTAAGATCTTGGCTGACCTAGCCCATGACTTAGTGAATTTTTATCCATAACTATACTAGGTTGACTAGGTCAACCCTGTTGGCTAAAACTTTCAAAAGGGTTAAGGGTTAAATCTGCCTATGTATACAAGATCATTTCATCATTATTTACATAATGAAGATTTATTATTCTCTTTTACTTATTTATAATATGCTCTTCCACCATTCTACTTGAGGAGTCTTAGCTTAGGGTTTCTACTTGGATAATCTATTCTTGTGGAGAAGTCTAAGATGTTTTGGCCTTTCTTAGTGATCCCTACAAACCATAACAACCTCTTACAAATCTCCTTTGGCCAAAGGAGAGATTGAGTATCAACGATTTCATATTTTAGGTAAGTATTCTCTAACTTTGCTCCTCTCTTTAGTACATAGAAGTAGCACAAGTATTGGCTTCAAATAATATTACTCTTCTCTTTCCATGTATTAGGTTGTTACTCATACATAGCTAAATTAAGATTCTCTTATGCATATTTATTTATTTACTAACTACTATGTTATGCCAAAATATTTAGTGAGAACTATATTATACTTTTAATTTGCTTGTTATTAGTTTAGTGAGATATCAAACATATGACCTAACTAGGGTTATTGCATGATTATGCTTGACTGGAGGCTTTGGAATCCTCATTAGTATTGTGTATAATGATAAGATATCCCTTTATTGGGTCTATTATATCCCCATATTGGTCATGTTCTTGATTATCTAATGTGTCCCCAGTCGAAAGTGTATGGTATGATATATCTTCTTCAAGTTAGGATTGATTTATAAACATGACAAATTTTTTATTACATACATTCTAGTAAACCCAACATGAATCTAACCCTTGCATGTTTTATCTCATATTTTTCATTATTTAATCATTTTATTTTTATATATTTTTGATATTGGGTTGACAGTTTCGATATAGTTCTAAATTTTATGCACAGGTTTCACACATAGTCACATCAATACAACTCTATTATATTTGTGTAGGTTTTTCATCAAGTACAAGCTACTAGGTTAACTTTGTTGACATAGTACATTTTCCAAACTTCCAAACAAAGTACTAGATTAACCCTATCAACACAATACACTTTTTAGACTTTTAAAAAACATACTAGGTTAACCCTATTGATGCATTATACTTTACAAGCTTCAGAAATAGGGTTTTATAGAACTAGGTTGACCTAATAAACTTAGTTGGTAGAACTTTCAAGTAGATTAAATAGAAATTTTGCAAATTCTAGGCATCTTTTAACACACCAAGGTTCCTTTCTCTTCTTATTTGTCATTTTTGTTATTCATTATAGTTATATTTTTCATAGTTTGTAATCTTTTAAACTTCCCCTATATAAAAAACTAGGTCAACCTTGTCGACTTAGTTATATATTCTATTTTTTATCTAGAAAACTAGGTCGACACTATTGACATAGTTCTTTTTAGACCCTTTCTTCAGCAATTCAGTAACAACACTATCGACTATGTTTTGTAATCTCTGAATACACTATCATTTGAAATGACATTATACTATGTTTCAAAGTTATAATTAACACTTATATGTTAGTAATTATCCCACACATTCATTTATAGTTTCTTACATGCTTAGAATAGATCACATAGTCTAATTAGGTGGTTTTTCAATATACCATTAGTTGTACTATTTTTCTCTTTTATGCACACACTATCAAATCACATAATACTAAAATGTATTTTAAAAATTGTCTACCCAAGGCTTACTTACTTGGATTTCATCACCAAGGGGGAAGCTAACTTGGTTTTCTAGCCAAGTATAAACATGTGGTTAATGGTATTTATTGGCTAATCACCCAACACCCTTACTGCTATAGTGTGTGAAGTGGGGGTAGGCCCCAATACCAAGCCAATATAATTACCAACACAGATCCCTTTCATCCTAAATTTTTTTAAACCATCCATAGAATTTTTTTTGTATACACATAATATTTTCAAACTTTTATCACTTACTAAGACTTTGTATCTTACAAGAACCCATCGAGTCTCAATCTCTCTAAGTGTATGCCTTAATGGGTGCACCGAGAAAGGGGTGGGTATACCATTGGTGCTTATTAAGATTATTGTCCCTTTTTCCACTTTCCATCTACACACTTGTCTCTTAAAAATATTTACCCTAAGATTATTCTTCTCAATTGTACCCATTCCAATCATTTCTCACATCATTATCTTCTTATTCCTTGCCTCATCCCCTTTTAACATCTGGTCATAATAGGTCAATTGGGTTAACCCTATATAGTTTTTAGCCTCTAATTATTGTATAGGGTCAACTAGGTTGATCATATACTATTTTTGGGTATTTTTCACTTTGGATCTTATTAGCCCTTTGGCTAACCTATCTTGGAACCTAGTAAATTGTCTCCTAAAAACATACAGGGTGGACTAAATTGACCCTATATAGCCAACATATTTGGAAGGATTTAGGGTAAGATCTACCTATATACATAAGTTCATTTCCAACCATTTGATAATAGATAAATGAATAATAATAAGTGTGAATGAGCATCTACTTATTGACCATTCTGCTTGAAGAATAAAGCTTAGGGTTCTAAATTTTATTTGGAGATATAGATCTTGTCTTCTAGAGAAGTATTTTGGATTCATAGATAGGTTGTGTGGCCTAGATCTGATTTGTCTTTTTATCCTTACATACCATAATAATCTCTTGCAAAGCACCTTGGCCAAGGGAGAGATTGAGGCTCAATGGGTTCATCTTCAAAGGTAAATATTCCTAACTTTATTTCTCCTTTGTAAGAGTAGATAGACAATATAGTTATGCTTTTGTTCCATGCATTAGGATTCCATATGCATTGATGTCAATATATGTCTTCTATGCATGTTTAGTTTTTTTTTTTTTTCAAACCCCCACTTTGTGCCACAAACTTTAGTGAGAATTAGATTAGATTTAATTTCTTGTTATTAAAATAAGTGAAATATCTAAACCTAGTACCCCCTTAGGTTTATTACATGATTTTTTTAGTTTGGAGGCTTTGGAACCCTCCTTAGCATATTTTATTATGATAAGTGATCCCCTAATTAGTTCAATCAGATCCCCATATTGGTCATGATCCCACTCAATAAATGTATTCCAAATTGGAAGTGTAGGTATGCTCTATCTTCTCTAAGCTAGGATTGATTTATAGACATGATTCATTTATGATTGCATAAAATTTCTATTTCCTTGCTTATATCCAACTCCTTATCACATCTAAAATCATATTCTAATAATATAACAATATTTAGGTTGACCACTTAGTTAGCATTTAATTTACAATTTGACTATTTGTTCTTTACTCAATTATATGTTGTATTGGTAAAACTTACATTAGCCAATGTTGGTGTAAGGTTTTGTGTTGTGTGCCTCAATTTGATCAACCTCATTGACCCAATTGTTTATGTGTTTCCTCTAATTTGTTGGTTTTAAAATTACTTTCCAAAAATTTCTTATTTCAAAACACAGTCATTCTGCTCAACATAATCTCTTAGAGATTATCTATTTTCCCTAACTACAATACTAGGTCGACCTTGTCGATACAATACTCTCTTTTTTTATTCCCCAAATACATAACTAGGTTGACCCTATCAACTATGTATATTTGATGTATGTTTATGTCCAGGTTACAGAACTAGGTCAACCTAGTCGACCTTGTATCCCTGATTTCTCAACTTTTAGACCCTATTTTTGTACTAGGTTGAACTAGTTGACTTTGTACTCTTTTTGCCTTCCTTATTTATTTGACTCAATTCTCTATTCTCCTTAGTATTTTTTTCATTTCTCTCAATCCATCATAAATTCCCTTATCAAAATATTCTTAGATAACCTAAATCCATTTAGATACTATATGTTATATTCATCTCCCTCTCTTTTTCTCCCAAGAGCACCATTATTCTTGGGGAACCTCTTCACCTCCTTCATTATTGACATGTCACATGGTGCAAATTACACCTCAAGATGAAGTTGATGGATCTAACCCTTATAAAACTATCAATACATTATTCATATTCAAGACCTTAAAACTAATGTGGGAGTAATTTACACAAATTTAATCAATAATCCCATTAATAATCCATCTTCTAATAACCCTCCACCTAATACCAATTTGAGGGGTGCTCTTACGAACACCAACCAACCAATTGATACTAATTAACTTCTTGAACATGTCATAAATAAAATAAACATAATGCAATCTTATAAAATATCTAAAATGATGAAACTCTAACATCATTTGATTAATATGGATAATCAACTTCTGGCTATCTATCCTCAAGCAAATCCTAATTGCATTCCTCCAGCTCTTAGATATGTCTCAAGAAATTTTATTCTTCATCCCATAATGAATAAAAAAATGATTAAAACTATTTAAAATGAGCCTTTAGCTCCCTTCATTATGTCCATTAATATTGGTAACATATCTCTAAATATCAAGTATGATGATACTAAAGACCCTGCATCATTTGTCAAAGCCTTTGGCAACCTTTACAAAGAGTGGAACTAAACTAATACCTTTACCACAACTAAACTCTTAGTAAAAACCTTTATTGGTGATGTAGTAGAATGGTATAACCAACTTCCTCAACATTATATTTGGAAAATTGAGTATTTGGTTAATCCTTTATTTTAATATTTTCAACACAATGATCTTACCAAAAATTATCTTAGCCACTTCATCAATGCTAATCAATCTCCCACTAAATCAGCTCATGACTTTAGAAAAATATGGAAATCATTGGCCCATAAAGCCAACTATAACATGACTAATGATAAATTGTTCAAGTATTTATAGTTTCTTTAACTCTTTCTCTTCAATATAAGGTTCAAAAAATTTCTCTCCAAACACCTAATGAAGCGTTTAACCAAGCTAAATGTCAATATTTTCTCATAAACCAATTAGAACCTAATCCTAAACTTCTTAAAAGATATTTTCAAACATATACTAATAATACCACTAGTGGTGCTCTACAAACCAAATTAGGAATTTCCAAAGCTGACATTCCTTCATCTTCTCACACACCACTCTCAATGCAACAAATGAAAAAAAAATTATCGCCCTCTAAACGTTTCACCTATCCTAATAATCCTCCTAAGTGGTATGACCCTAATCAATAATGTTGGTTCTATGTTGACAATTATCACTCCCATGAATCTTATAGAGGGATCACTAAATTTTTTATCTCCTATATTCTTGGTGATTCATTTAATCATGAAGCCATGATCAACCTTTGGCATCAATATTACACTATTGCTTCTCAAAAATGATAGGTTTCCAAAGCTTCTACCTCAAATAACCAAAAATATTTTTATACTAATAATAAAAAATACCAAGGATGTTTATGCCATTGATGTTGATTATGACCAATATTACAATAATTCTCAATATGTTAACACTACTAAGGTCAATTATCATCGTAATATAGCCCACAAAGATCATGTTACCAAACCTAAGAAGCCATCTTTAGAATAACAAATTCTCAAAGATACTACAACCACTAATCTAGATTCAAAAACTCCTAAGGAAAAACTTTCTCCTTTTAAACCCCTAACCACTTCTATTCCATAAAATTATACCTTACCTCCTAAACATCATGTTAGTTCTTCATCTAAATATCATTGGAAATTTATTGAAGAACTTAACTCTATGCCTTGAAAGATTTCACTCATGGATTTGGTTTGTACTTCCCCTTATCATTATAATTTATTTATCCAAAAGTTACAAGAAATTTAAGATCCATCCTCTATAGATGAATAACCACCTTCTATTGAACCTCAACCTACCAATGTACATAGTATTGAAACTATGTGTTCTTCCTCCAAGCCTTCTATTCAATTTATTGAATAAGACATGATCAATGATGAAATTATTTTTCATGTTAATGATCTACCATTTTTCATTAAAATAGCCATTAATACTACCCTTATCCATAAATTTATAGCTGAGGAAGTGGCTTATCCAACAACTTGGTTATAACAAGGATCATCTCAAGCAAACCCATCTTACTGTTGAGGTCAATATACCCCCATTGTTGAAAACTAAGGACCCTTGTTCAATTTTGTAAATTATATTATAAAATGGCATTTAAAATGGTCAAAATTGCATTATTGAGTATCATGTTTGCTTTGTATTTCATTGGCATATCAACATATTGTCCTTATTTGACTTGACCTAACATTTCTAATGTTTAACTTGTGTGTATATGTGTTGCAAGTTTAATGGAAGAAAAATGCTTAAAGTTTTATGTATTGATGCGAATTTGACCCTCTATTTTGATTAAACCTTGGTATGTTATTATCTAATTGAATATGTGTTAAATCATGGTAAAAGACTTAGTCTAATTATGTTTAGCCTATGTTGTTTTTTCAAATAAGGTTCAAATTTGTGTGGGTCAAATTATGCGGGAACATTTTTGTATGTCCTAGACTTAGTTTAATTTCTTATCCTAAGGTTCTAGTCATGTTTATCAACATAACCAAAACCTTAGTCTAAATTTTTTATGATAGGTCTGTTATGCCTTGAAACCCCACCAAATCTATTTTATTTTTCACATAGACTAATTAAATGTGGGATCACTTTACTATATTTTAAAATTAGTCTAAAGTATTATCCTAAAGTCTTAATTATATTTATTAATATAAATAAAACCTTAAGTTATAACTTTATCATATGTTTTTTATATTACCTAATCCCTAACTTGGTCTATTTTCATTAACCGCACGAATGAATCAATGCAAGGACACCACATGGTGAGACTTTGGAGCTTAGGTAAAATATTGATGGTATACAGATACCCACTCAGGTAGAAATGTCAAAGAGCTCATATCAAGTTGAGAGTGATAAGTTTCACCATCTCAAAATCATCTCAAAGATTTTATGGTGAGCAAAGAGTCAATAAGTCAAGTGAAGTGGAGAAAAACCAATCACGTTTGACCTACCAGATTGAAATCAAAGAAGTGCATTGAAATGTATAATGAAGATACAATGGTGAGGGTAAAATTTAATAAGTAAAGGTTATAATGAAGAATTCAAGAGTTCCAAGTGGTAAAATCTCAAAAAAATAACCCAAATTCAATGACCCATATTAAGCCTGATGGGATCAAGTGGATCAAGATCGATGGAGTGCATTGATCCATGCAAAGAATATACAACAATGTGATATGAAGCTGAATTTTCAAAGATCCCAGAATGAATGTGGTAGTGATGCATGTCACAACCAAATAAATGAGACAAATATCAACCAATGGCATTCAAGCTCTCAGATTAATATCTATAATGAGTAAATATTTAACAATTCAATGAACCCAGATCTAATGAGAGGATACCATGTGGCACAAAAGCATTAAGTGATGGCATGTGTTTATAAGGAGCACAAACGACTTGTGAAGCTACCAAGTGGCATGATTTTGATAGTTCAAGTCAATATCGATGATCTATGGTAAAATTTAAGCTAGTGGGCCCCATAAAAAGATCAATGTTGTGAATTTAATCAAGCCTTGAGATTGCATGATATGGCAACATGTGTCCCAAAAGGACAAATTGTCACATTTTTAAATTAATGCATAGTTTGACATGATAATTCCACATAAGCAAGACAAGTCAGATGAAATATCTTGTGGACCTACAAACACAAAAGGTGTAATAAGTAATCCAAGCAAAATCTAAGACATGAAGCTCATAACTTGAACTCCATTACTATCATTAAAGTTCTACATAAACCTCCAAAAAACCCTAAGCATATGGATTTCCCTAATTGCCTCTGTATTCATTATAATTGAATCGATTAGAGCAAGATTATTATTTACAACCATATAATTTATTAAATGGTGACCCACAATCTATGGAATTATATTGGATAATAGATGTTGAGGGATATATTTTCAAGGATATTGAGTTAATTACCTTTGCTTTAAACATAAGATATAATAATTAGTTGAAATTGTTTTGGATGATTGAGAATCAACCAACAATTACCAAGGAAGAGGAGAAGAATATCTCAACAAAGAGGCTATACGATGACATTTTTGTAATTCAAGTGACTAGTCTCCATTATGCAATAGCAAAGCCTAAGGTACTCCAATACATTGCTCCTATTTTTAAAGATAATAAGATAGATAAGGGCATGATAATTAATGAACATAATATAATAAAATTATCTTATATTTATCCCATTTCATTTGAGTCATATTATAAGTTGCCTACACCCCAAATTGACCTAGCCTCTATCAATTCTTGGGCTAAAGAAAATAATTTGATGGACACCCTTGCACTTTGGTTAGATTTTGGAAACCAAGTCTTTTCAAAATTTGACATGAACATCCCTATCAGCTAATTTAGACATGGGGTCAAAATGATAATGACAATGTTAAATAGGTTATGTGGAAATGTAACCACTACATATGTAGACCTAGTATGTGTGCCCATAGTCTAAATTATAGTTGAAAAGGAAATTTTCCCCCTTTGGGTGAGATAATAAGTATATAATTAAGTACATAAATATATGTAATTAGGCATAATATGAAAACCTAGTTTTCATAATGTCATACCTCTTATATGCTCTTTGTGCAACAACAAAGATTCTAAACTAGAGATAATGGTCACCTAGTGGAACACTGATCATTTCATTATATTATTCTAAGTTACACATCTTCAAATATAGAGACCACATTAAATTTATATATGAATGTGTCTACCTTGCCTTGAGTGAATCCATAACCAATATCCCAATGACAAGAATTATCCCACTAATCAGGAAATCTATTGATGTTATTGGAGATATATGGCTATATATAGATTACATTTTTATAAGGATTGAGGGAACTCAAAGTTATCCTCTTAATCTACCTATTCATTTCCCTAACAAGCTATCTGAGTAATAGGTTGCATACCATTTATTCCATGGAATTGATGGTCTAAAAAAGATCAAGAGGAAAGGACTCCTTCATAGCTTCCCAATGATAATAGGAAAGAATATATTTAGATAGGGGGACAATGTATAAGATACATTAAAACATAGATCATCCTTCCACCTATATATTAATGAACTCAAGTAATGGGATCCTTATGGGAAAGTTAAGGAACATTTGAAAAATAAAGGAATTCTAAATGTGCCCTATGATCATGATCCTGGTGCCTTTGATCCCATTTAAACCAAAACATTCTCTTATTTTAAATTCATAAGGAGATTTCAAGAACACAACCTGAGACCTGAGTCTAGGATAGAAATAAATCAAAAGGTAGATGATAGGTGGAAATTGGGCCCTAGGAAATATCATCTAATAAATGGTGAACCTTCTAGACCTACACCAGTTAATTCATAGGTAGAGACACAAAATTCTAAAGAGAATAGGCCTAAAGAAAGAAGACCAAATGAAATCCCTTCAATTTTATCAGCTCATGAATTTGTCGAGGTAGCATAACAAGAATCACATTAAGAAGAGATTAACATGATATCCCTTAACCCTAATGCTACTATTGAGGATGCATTAAAAATTCTATCTAGTGATTGTGAGTCAAATGATGAAGAATCCCATGTTGAGGAAACAAAGGAAGAGAAGGGGAAATAAGTGGCATTGGACTTAGTTCTGGTTGACACCCCTAAGAGGAAGACTAAGCTGGCCATTGTTCCTAAAGAAAAAATACCTAAAGTGACTTGCACTACTCCTCTAAGTGAAGTATATCTATTTAGTGAGTAAAAATTGTTGTATAGTCTACCCATTCTATAATGGTTCTTATATGAACCTATATTATATAAAGTGCCTACTATGCATCATCCTTAGACTATGATGAAGGATATCAACATTCTTGTGCATCAAAATCTTAAAACATAGATCATTACACTATAGGAAGAGGAGGCAAGGAGATTAGATACACCAAGTGGTTCATCAGCTCCATCACAAATGGAGTTTCCTATCCCATAGCTGAGCCAATCCTTAGTTAGGGTGAAGTTTGACCCAGAGACTATTAGATTACAAAGGGTGATAGAGAAAAGGGTCATGATAGAAGGAGAAGAAATGATATATCAAAAAGTGGAACCATTGATTGGTTTGACTCAAAATCAAAGGCAAAAACTAGGATAAGATCTTATTTTTGAGTAGAATGTTCTTGAACTAGCTCAAGCATAGTTAGAGTATCTATAAGCAGCCATAAAAGGCTTGGAACAACAAAGGAAAAACTTGAAAGAGTAGTCCATTCTACCTATTCCTAGGTATATGATCAATATGTTTAAATCTACTCTATATGTTATATTCAATTCCTTAAAATAAATAAGGTCCAAATAGGATGTGATAAGCCAACAAAGTAGTGTGGCTATGAACCAAGTGACTCAATAGCATGATTCATGTAACAAAGTGAAAAAATAGATCAATATTTTGACTAAAGACCAAATTATTAGGTTTAGGATAGTTATCCTAGCCCATTTGAGTACTTTCATGATCATATTGATAGAGAAGATCAAGGGTTTGAGTGGATGGTCCAAGAGCCTAAAAGATATTTCTGAGGAGGGCAAACAATTAGAGACTAGAATGATGCATATATTGGGAAGTTTGATCATAGACCCAACTTTACCCAATCCTATTATCTTAATCATTGATGAGGAGTTAAATCATAGGGCCAATTAAGTCATGAAATAAGTAAAGAATTAGAGCCAAGGTAGAATAGGGGTAGATAATAGTAGGATCTTAGACATGATCATATCAACTAAAGAAATTATCAGTGATGCTCAGAGCATCAAATAAGCTTGTGGAAAGAATGATAAAGACTTTAGAGGCCTGAAAAATGAAGAAGATGAAATTTTCATGGAACCTATCATCAACCTCAAGTTTATTGATGGATAATATGACAAGGTAATGAAGATCCTATAGGACAAACAAAAGACTGCAACCATAAAGAAGCCCCAAAGTAAAATTGGTTAACTTAGGAATATTCTCTTTTATAAGAACATGTATATTTTTGAAAATAAATATTATTTTGTAAAATCATGTGAAACTTTGTAAATCACATTGATTATAGGTCAATACTTTTATAAAGTGTCTATTTCTAGAGCATTATAGAAGGATAGTTGTCCTAGAGACTTGTACAATTATCATTGGACATAATTAACTGACATACCTCCTTATTTTTTTATATAAGGAGGTATTGTCATTTATAAAGGGGGAAGTTTTTGGAACAAGAAAAATTTGTGCAAATTTGGAGTAATCAATACAAGTAAATAATTTTGAAAATATTGTCTCATTTTGTTTGTGTGATTGCTATCATGGTTTATCTCTCACTTTTTTGGTCTAATTTTTAGATTTGAATGATTCTTATTAATTATAGATGTGCACCTTTAAATGCAAAATTATCAATTTGTGCTAACTCTATATTGATTGAAGTATATTTGGTTCATTTCATGTTTTTTTCTCTTATCCATAGATGTTTCCTGATGTGTGATAGGATTTTATCTTATGATATGTCATGTCATATATTAGTTAAGTTCATATTTGGATGAAATTTAAACTTTTTCATAATGTTTGGATTAAAGATCAGTAATATCTTTCTTCTCTTCCCTCCCCTTCCTTTTGCTTATTTTTTTATCATTTCACTTTAGATTAGCTTCCATTATAAATATACATTTTAGCTTATATTTTATATCTTAGATTTTGATCATAATTCACTTTACTTATTCTAGATCATTTTTATTTTCAAAATTTAGTTATTAGGCCATATTTTCTCCCAAAAACCAAATAGTTATGTTATAAATTTGGGAAATAGTCCATGTGCTCTACTATTATTCCACCAAAGATATCAAAAATATCACAACCTGCAACTCATGTAATGGATTCTTTGAATCTATAAATGAGAAGTGTTTCTTAAACACTCTGAACCACCTATGATACACTTATAGGCATCAATAAGAACCCATTCTACTAGTGCTAGAAGGAGGGCCTTAGTTAATCTCTATGAATTTGTAGTGTCTTTGTTAATTTTAGTGAATTATGTTCAAAGATCATTGAATTATTTGAATATTTATGTTGTTCTTAGATCAATTGTATAAATATAATTGATATTCATGGTTTTAGACCTATCTTTAAGCTTATTTATCTAAATATTATCATTCTTTGAAGATTCATGAAAACTAGTTGTAAAGGTAGCTTAATTTTTGTAAATCTCCCATGTTTGAGATTAGTGATAGTAATTTTATTCAAATATTAATTGATTATTTGAAAATTTAGGTTTATTTAAGCTTTATAACATAAATATCATTAATATGCATTAGTTTAGACATATTTTTGAGCTAATTCAACTAAAGATAGGTTTTTTTAGTTTAAATTTGTGCAAAATTTGCTTAACGTGCAAATCTGATCATTATTTTTTATAAAGATAAGATTTACATGTTGTATTTTTAAAAGGATTAAAGGTTTACAAGATAGAACTTCCAAGAATTAGGAATAGGTCATGGTTTGAATCAAGATTACCTCTCCTTTCATTAGAAGTTCATAGGAAAGCAAGATTAGATAAAAGTAAGTGAAGGGTCTCTAAATCCCAGCCTACTTGACTTATTCATAGTGCTCTTTTATTTGATCTTTATCAAGGCATGGATTGGTTAGGTGGATATTCCATAAATGTGTCTAGTTAGGTACATGACTTGCCTAGAAATATTGAGAAATATTTACCATCTTTAAGTCCTAATGGTGTTGTCGCTGCTGAAGAACATATCAAAAGTTTCAAAGATACTTTAAGGTTGTTGAATGTAGTTCATGAATATGTTATATGTATATTGTTTCCTTTTACTTTCATATATGTTGCATACAATTTTTTTCTAAACCTTACTAAGAATTATATCACCATTTGGAATGTTTTAAAAAAAAAATTCATTGATCAATTTGGAAATATCATCAGTCCTTGCATTCTTTATCAACAATTCACCATTGTGAAAAGGGATTCCAGTGAAACCATTTTAGCCTTTAATGATAGATTCTAGAAGATGTTTAGTAAAACCATATATCCTTATAGACTTGATAAATCCTTGAATTTATAAATTTACAAGGATGCTTTAGATCCCATGACTTATGTTTTCTTGAAAAGGTTTGTTGGAGTTATAAACATAATAACCTTGGCCCATGCTAAAGTTATAAAAATCAATGATCAAATGCAGCCTCAAGGTCAGCTTGAATATGTCATTCCCAATGTTAATCCTAATTTACCTACATTTAATTTCATTCCAAATGTAAATTATAACATGCTTTCTTTAAACCAAACACTAGTATTGAATCAATTACCCTTAAGTCAAGTTCATCTCAACCAAAACCTAGGATTGTTAAATAACACTACAAATGTACTTCATCCACAAGATCAAAGAGCCTTAGTGATAACAACTAAAAATAACATTACTCAAGTTCATAACTTATAATTACCAAAAAATGAGAATGAATCCATACTCAAAATGGTTTAAAATCTAAGCATTGACTTCCTTTAATTGCATAAACAAGTAAGAAATATTGGGGAGAACTCTAATAAAAATTACTCTTATCAAAGGTTCAATAGACATAACAACCAATTTCAAAATTGTAATAATAATAATAATAATAATGATTCATCATATAATAAAAATAGTCTTAAAATTAATATTTATGATGTAGCTCTAACTAAATATTGCAGGGTGCATAATACTTCAAAGCATGGTGAGTTAGATTGCATTGAATTTTGTAACGATTTTGAATTATTTCAAGATGAATTAAATACACATGAAATTGGACCTAAAAAAGACAATATTTTAGGCACATATAGATCATCAAAATACTCTAATTCTTCTGACACAACCTTGATGATGGAGACATTTGATTTTCCATTCCAAGAGGATAATGAGCCTACAGATACTCTAAAAGAGGTGAATGTTTTTTAATAGTAGTTAAAGAATACTTATCCTCTAAGGAATAAATATCAGAATAAAACTTTGACAAATTCAAATCCACCAAATAACTTTGATACTCCTCCTGATCCTACAGTTGATAACAATCTAGAGCCTCTAAATAGAAGTACCTCTAAGCATAATGTTAATACATCTAGTTATTCCACTAGGGGTGCATATAATATAGTTGAAGATATGAAATAGATTCAGGCTAACATCACTTTACATGAGTTGACTCAAATTAATAATCAAAGAGACTTTTTACTTGAATCTTTATCTAAGAAGCCTAGTAAATCACCAAAAACTGCAAATGCCAATGTAGTTATGTACAAGACAAGGTAGATTTCCACCTTTCTTACTAACAGTCAAAAATTTGGTGAGAGTTTGCATAATTATTGTTAGATTTAGGTGATTATACTAATACCATTCCAAAACTTATTTTTTATAATCTTGGTTTATCTCCAATTAAGTTTGATAGATTTATTACTCATAAGACAAATCTATAGTTAAATTGGTTGTAGAATTACTGAAGGTTCATATGTAACTTGTTGTTAATCCAAGGATATAATAGTTTATAGACATCTAATTGGTGGATATTCCTAATTATTATGGAATGTTGTTAAGTAGAGATTGGACCAAGTCCTTAAATGGTTACATGTCCACTAATTATTCACATATGTGGATTCCATGGAAGGAAGTTCCCAATCAGATCTGTATTGAAAGATAGCCTAAAATGAAACATATGATCACCAAATACAATGATATAAATTAAAGGGTCAACATGGTTAATTATGAATTATTAATTTACACTCTTGAAACTTCTAAGGTATGTGAATCTAAAGATGCATATGCTATGCCTAGAATGTGGAAATTATATATTGATTATGTTAGATGTAAATCTAGTTCTGGAGTAGGAATTGTTCTAATAAATCCCATTGGAAAAGAATTTATTAATTCTTAAAAAAATTAGTTTTCATGCACTAAAAACTTGGTATAGTATGAATCATTAATCTTAATATTATAATTTTTTATTAAGCACAAGGTCAAAGAACTACTAGTTTATGGTGATTCTGAACTAGTAATTAATTAAGTTAGAAGTAAATACCAATAAAAGTTATCATATGTTAAGAAATATAATTTGAGTATGGGACTTGATATAGTACTTTTATGCTTTTAATATTGTCTCAATTCTTAAATAAGAGATCAAACTTGTTGATAAACTAGCCTTAGTTGCATCCAATCTGATGCCAGATCAAGACTCTAAACTAGGAAACTTTAATATTGAATTGGTTTCATGTCCCTCAGTTCCTGATAATGTCAACCATTTATAAGTGTTCAATGATGATCAGTAGATCCTAGACTTCATGAAAAACTTAGGATTATTTGAGTCTCACATCATTGATGAGGTCACAAAAAATTCTCTTGATGAAGGTAACATTAATGACAAGATTGTGTAATTGAACAAAAAAATTCCCAAAGGCATGATTTCCTTAGAAATATTATTTGGAATAGATAAACTAGTTGAAACTATCAAAGTTACCAAGGTAAGTGGGAAGGATTATAATGCATTTGACCTAGGAACTCTAATTTAACCCTAGTTGGTCAATATTGGTACATCTTGCACTAATGAAGAGTTGAGAAAAGCTTAAGAGTTATTGACCAAATACAAAGATTTTATAGCATGGTCATATTAAGACTTAAAGATATTTGATCCTAGAGTCATTACCCATACCATTCATTTAAAGGAGGCCTATAAATATTTTAGATAAAATCAAATTCCAATCGACCATATCTTAGAACCATTGATATACAAGGAGGTCAATAAGCTACTAGATGAAAAGATAGTTTTTACCATTAGACACACCACTTGGGTAGCTAACTTAGTACCAGTTATAAATAAGAATTGGTAAATCATATTTTACATAGACTTTAAGAATTTGAATAGAGATTTTGAAAAGGATAATTATCTTTTACCTTCCCTTGACCAAGTTATTCATATTGTTAGTGGTTCTACTATGATGTCTTTTCTTGACAATTTTTCAAGTTATAACTAAGTGTTTGTGAATAAGGAAGGTATACTAAAAGCTACATTCACTACTAAGTGGGGCACTTTGGCCTACAAAAGGATGCCATTTAGAATAATAAATATAGATGCAACTTTTTAATGAATTATAGACCAATGATTTTCAAGGTCTAATAGGTAAGTGCATTATCATATATATGGATGATCTTACTTTGTTTTATAAAAATAAAGAGGACTAAATTATGCACTTGTAATAGGTATTTGAATGATGTAGGAGGTATGGAATTTCTCTCAATCCCAAGAAAAACATTTTTTGTGTTATATAAGGTAAGTTATTAGGACATGTGATAACCAAGGAGGGGATTTCTATGGACCATGATAGAGTAGATGCCATACCCAAGATAGAACCCCCAATAGTAGAAAATAATTGAAATATTTCTTTGGGAAAATAAATTTTGTGAGAAAGTTTATTTCTAATTTTGTAGAAATTGTGAGACCACTAAATGATATTTTGAAGAAATATACCAAGTTTGTGTGGAATGAAGAAGCAAGGAAAGCCTTCAAGGACAAAAGAATCAATAGTGCAGGCACCAGTGTTGATAAGTCCTATTTTCACTAAGGATTGTTATCTTTATTCTTTTGCTTTTGATCATATAATGGTAGTTGTTATAACTCATAAAATAGATGGATGTGATCATTATATTACTTTTATGAGTACCAATTTTAAAAATTTTGAGTTAAACTATTCTTTGATTGACAAGTAAGCATGTGCTTTAGTTAAGCTAGTTAATAAATTTAGACACTATATTCTTAGGAATAAGGTACATTTAATACTATAATACTACTAAGTTTGTGCTTAGTAAATGTGAACTAGGGGAGAGAAGAGGTAAATGGATGTCCATACTTAAGAATATGATCTATAAATCAATACCAGCAAATTGGTAAGGTGTCAAGTACTGATTTGATTGATTGGTAACACC
Organism: Torreya grandis; assembly: GCA_037957365.1. NCBI lineage: Eukaryota > Viridiplantae > Streptophyta > Pinopsida > Cupressales > Taxaceae > Torreya > Torreya grandis. The sequence goes on along the minus strand of JARHVA010001163.1, from coordinate 2,791,340 downwards.
AACCCAAAATTAAGTGTCATATAGGTGGATCAACAAATATTTCAACCCAATGATTGGTATGATTGAATTATTCATCATACATATAAGTTCATATAAGAGTACATGGAAGAACATTACGAATTTGCAAATTTTAGGTTGCTTGATATTATTCAAATAGAGGATGCAAGAGAAAAAGTTGTTTCCAATTTCAGTAGACATCAAACCATAGTTAAGAGATGGTTTGACAAATATTCTAAGATTAAGGTGTTCATTCAAGGATACCTAGTTCTTCTTTGGGACAAAGCATCCAAACCAAAGGGTAAGCATGAAAAATTCACTCCTTTGTGGATTGGTCCCTATTATATTGTTGAAACATTGGGAGACAAAACCTTCATGCTTAAAGACTTGTAGGGAGAAAAGTTTAATTTGACAACAAATAATAAATATCTCAATCACTACTTATCTACTACCCCAACTCAAGTCTACATGGAGTAATTTGTAATAATAGTTAGAGTTGGTGTAGGTAGGCTTGTTTGTAAATAATATTTATATATAATTGTTTGCATGCTATTTTTTTGATTGATGTATGTCCCCCCACCTTTTTTTTTGTTCCCTACATTTAATAAGTCTTTTCAAGACAATTTCCAAGCTCCAATGCATATAGTTACCCAACGGTCAACAAATCAAGAATGTAGGTATGACTTTTAACCAATTATTGATCATGGATTTTAGAAATGTGATATTGATGTTATAATTTAGAGAAAGTGGTAAGGATTGATATCTAGGTTGGTTTTTCCTTAAAATATTAAGCCTTATTCTAATTTGAATCTAGTTCTAATCATGATTGCACATGTTGAGTGAAAGTTTGAATTATTAAGACAAAGTCATGTTAGCACATAAAGAACATTATTACATGTGATGAATTTTATGACCAAGGATGATTGCCTAAAGATAAAACATTTAACTCAATCCCAAAACATGGCTAATTCTAGTTCCCAACCTTTATTGGAAAGATAAATATATATTAAAAAAAAATACAAAAAAATAAGAGCTTTATTGAAAATCCAAAATCTTTCTGAGCAAAGGTGATTCAGGTAACCTCTAGCAGGGCTATGGATGCCTAGATGGCAGTGGAACAAGACCTAGAGTGGAGCTAAATGTATGTTTGTTGGGGCTATGGATGCATGGCTGGTAATAGAGTAATGCCCAAGCCTTCCTTTTTATAAAGCATGATTCTTAAAGAACATATAAATATTCTACAAGTTAATGTTAATGATTAAGGTTATGAAGTCTAAAATTTATTCACTAAATCCCATGGTAATCAGCTAAAGAATCAAAAGTACACACATAACATGACTAAATTTTGGTGTTTGAGCCTAATTTTGCATGTATAAGACTTGTCTTAATCATGAATTGGTCTTAATAATGGCACCTAATCATATGGAATGAGTAATCTGGTTATTATTTCAAACTAGAGTATCTAAGTTCTAACATTTGACAATGTTTCCCCCTGAAGTCTCTATTTGTTGAGACCAACATACCCCTATTTTTGAAAAATGAGGACCCTTGTTTAATTTTTAAAATTGAGTTATAAAATGACATTTAAATTGATCAAAATTACATTATTAAGGATCATGTTTGCTTCAACTTTCATCGGCATATCAACATATTGTCCTTATTTAAATTGACCTAACATTGCTAATGTTTAACTTGTGTGTGTACATGTTACAAGTTTAATAGAAGAATAGTGCCTATATTTTTATGTATTGATGTTAATTTGACCCTCTATTTTGATTAACCCTTGGTCTCTTATTATCTAATTAAATCTATGTTAAATGATGATAAAAACCTTAGTCTAATTTTGTTTAACCTAAGTTTCTTTTTTAAATAAGATTCAAATTTACACTAGTCAAATTACATGGGAACATTTTGTTATGTCCTAGACTTAGTTTAATTTATTATCCTAATGTTCTAGTCATGTTTATCAACATGACCAAAACCTTAGTCTAAAAATTTTATGCTAGGTCCTTTATGTCCTGAAACCTCACCAAGTCTTTTTTTTTGTTCACATAGACTAATTAAATGTAGGAGCACTTTACTATATTTTAAACTTAGTCTAAATTTTTATCCTAAATTCTTAATTGTATTTATTAATACAACTAAAACCTTAAACTAGAACTTTATCTTAAGTTCTTTATATTACACGAGCCCTTACTTGGTCTATTTTCATTACCCATAGGAATGAATCGATGTGAGGATGCCATGTGGAAAGACTTCAAAGCTTAGGTAATAGATCAATGGTATGTAAACACCCACCTCAGTCAAAATGTCAAAGAAATCATATCAAGCATAAGAGTGACAAGTGTCACCATCTTGAAGGTAGCTCAAAGATCTTACGGTGAGTGAAGAGTCAATAATTTAAGTGAAGTGGAGAACAACCAATCACATTCAACCTCATGAATTGAAATAAATGGATCACATTGAAATGTACAATAAGGATCTAATGGCACAGGGTAAAGTTAAAAAGTCAAGGTTCTATAGAAGAATATGAGAGTGTCAAGTGGCATGATCTTAGTAACATAGCCCAAAATCAATTACTTGTATTCAACCTGATAGGATCAAGTGGAATGAGATAGATGGAGCACATTGATATATGCAAAGAAGATCCAATGGTGTAATATGAAGTTAACTTTTCAAAGGGCCTAAAATGAATGCAGTAGTGACACATGTCAAAACCATGATAAATGAGATAAAGATCAACTAATGGCATTCAACCTCTCAAATTGAGATCTAAGGTGAGCTAAGATTTGACAATTTAATGAACTTAGATATAATGAGAGGCTTTTAATTGGTGAAAAAGTGTTAAGCAATGGTTTATGTTTGTAAAGAGCATAGAAGACCCGTGGAGCTACTAAGTTTCATGATCTCAAGAGTTCAAGTCAAGATCGATGATCCATGGTAAAATTCAAGCTTGTGGGCCCCATAGAAAGATCAATGGTATGAATTTAATCAAGCCTTAAGATTATATGATATGGTGACATGTGGCCCAAATGGACAAATGGTCACATTTTGTAATTTAATGCATAGTTTGACATAGTGATGTCACATATGCAAGATAAGTCAGATGAAATATCTTATGGACCCACAAACATGAAAGGTATAAATTATCAATCCAATTAAAATCTAAGGCACAAAGCTCATAACTCAAAATCCATTTCTACCATTGAAGATTTGCATAAACCTCCAAAAATATCCTAAGCATATGAATTGCCCTAATTTCCTTTGTATTCTTTGTAATTAAATTGAGAAGAGCTAGATTACTATCTACAATAGCATAATTCAATTAAATGACAACCCACAAAAACATTTCAAAGGAAGACGTGGAATTATATTTGACAAGAGATGTTAAGGGATGTATTTTCAAGGATATCAAGTTTGTTTCCTCTACTTTAATCATAAGAGACAATAATTGGTTAAAATTATTCTAGATGATTGAGAGTCAATTAGCCATTACCAAGGAAGAGGAGAAGAATCTCTCAGCAAAGAGTCTATATGAAGATAATGTTTTAATTCAAATGACTAATCTTTATTATGCAATTAAAAAGCTTGAGGTACTCCACTACATTGACATTCTTGCTCCTATTTTTAAAGATACTAAGATAGATAAGGACATGATAATTAATGAAAACAATCTAAGAAAAGTTGTTTATATTTATGACATTGAATTTAAGTCATAGTATAAGTTTTTTAGACCCCAAATTGACCTAGCCTCTATCAATTCCTGGGATAAAGAGAAAAAATTGATGGAAACACTTGCCCTTTGGTTAGATTTTGGAAAATAAGTCTTTTCAAACTTTAACAAGAACATCCATATTAACCAATTCAGACCCATCTAAATGATAATGATAATGTTAAACAAGCTATTTGGAAATGTAACTATTGCATATGTAAACCTAGTATTTGTGCCCATAGTTTGATTTATAGCTGAAAAGTAAATTTTCCCCCTTTAGGTGAAATAATAAGTATATCATTAGGTAGACAAATCTATGTAATTAGGCATAAAATAAAAACCTAGTTTTTCATCATGTCATATCTCTTAGATGTTTTTTGTGCAATAAAAAATATTCCAAACTAGAGAGAATGGTCACCTAGTGGAATATAGACTATTTCATAGTATTACTCCAAGTTTCACATCTTTAAATATAGAGACTACATTCATTTTATATGTGATTGTGTCTACCCTATCCTGAGTGAACCCATAACTGGTATCCCAATGATAATAATTAACCCACGTTTTAATGAATTTGTTGAAGTTATTGGAGATATATGGATATATATAGATTGCACTATTATAAGGGTTGAGGTAACTCAAAGTTCTCCTATCACGATACTTGGTCATGTCCTTGACAAGTTAGCTGAGCAAGAGGTTGTATACTAGTTATTCCATGGTATTGATGGTCTATTTAAGACCAAGAGAAAAGACTCTCTCATAGCTTCCCAATGACAATAGGAAAGACTATATTTAGATAGTGGGATAATATTAAATATGCATCAAAACACAAATCATCCTTTAACCTATAGATTGATGAGCTTATGAAATGGAATCCTTATGGGAAATTTAAGGAACATTTAAAAATAAAGGAATTATAAATGTGCCCTATGATCATGAGCCTAGTGCCTTTGATCCCATTTACACTAAAGCATCCTCTTATTTCAAAGTCATAAAGAGATTGAAATAACACAACCTAAGGCTTGAGTCTAGGCTAGAAATAAATCAAAAGGTTCATGATAGGTGGCAATTAGGCCCTAGGGTAATATCATATAATAAGTGGTGATCCTTCTAGACCTACACCAGTTAATGAATAGGTAGATATACAAAAGCTTAAAGAGAATAGACTTGAGAAAATAAGACCAAATGAAATCCATTCAAGTTCATTAGTTCATGAATTCCCCAAGGCATCATAACAAAAAGAACATCAAGAAGATATTCACATGATATCCCTTGATCCTAATGAGACTACTGAAGATGCCTTAAAAATACTATCTAGCGCTTATGAGTCAAATAATGAAGAAGCCCAAGTTTTAGAAAAAAAGAAAGAAAAAGGGAAAGAAGTGGAATTGGAATTAGTTTTGACTGACACCCTTAAGAGGAAGACTGAGCTGGCCATTATTCCTAAATCAAAAAGATCCAAAGTGACTTTCATTACTCCCTTAAGTGAAGTCAATATATTCAGTGAATAAAACTTTTTGTATGGTCCACCCATTCCATAATGGTTCTTGTATGAACCTAGATTATAGAAATTGCATATTATGCATCATCCTTGGACTATGATGAAGGCTATCAACATTCATGTGCATAAAAATCTTAAACCATGGATCATTACACTATAAGAAGAGGAATCAAGGAGATTAACTACATTAATTGTCTTAGCATCTCTATCATAAGTGGAGGTCTCTATCCCATAGGTGACCCAGTCCTCAATTGGGGTGAGGTTTGACCCAAAGATTGTTGGCTTATAAAGAGTGGTAGAGAAAGGGGTCATGATAGGAAGAGAAGAAATGTTATATCAAAAATAAGAACTATTGATTAGTTTGACTCAAAAGGAATGGTAAAAACCATTAGAATGTCTTATTTTTTAGGAGAATGTTCTTGAATTAGCTCAAACACAGTCAAATTAGTTGTAAACAACCATCAAAGGCTTGGAAAAATAAATGAAGAAATTAAAAGAGTAGTCCATTCTATATATTCCTAGGGAGATGATAAATATGTTTGAAACCACTCTATATGATATGTTCAATTTCTTGAAATCAATAAGGTATAGATAGGATGTGATAAGCTATAAAGAAATTGTGGCCATGAACCAAGTGACTCAATTTCATGATTCATACAATAAAGTGAGAGACTTGATCAATATTTTGATTGAAGACCAAATTCTTAGGTTTAGGATAGTTATCCTAGCCCATTTGAATACTGTTATGATCATATTGATAGAGAAGATCAAGGTTTTGAGTAGATGGTTTAAGAGCCTAGAAGATCTCTTTGAGGAGAACAAACATTTAAAGACTAGAATGATGTATATATTGGGAGGTTTGATCATAGACCCAACTACACTTAGTCTTATTGGATTAATCATTGATGAAGAGTTCAATAATAGGGCCAATCAAGTCATGCAATAATTAAAGAATTAGAGCCAAGGTAGAATAGGGGCAAATAATAGTAAGATCTTAGACATGATCCTATCAGCTAAAGAAAAGATAAGTGATGCTTGGAGAATTAAAGAATCTTCGAGAAGGAATGATAAAGAATTAAGAGGCTTGGTGGATGAAGAATATGAAATTTACATGGAACCTATCATCAACCTTAAGTTGATTGATGGGACAACATGATAAGGCAATGAAGATCCTATAAGACATAAAAACAATGTAACCATAAAGGAGCCCCAAATTCAAATTGGTTAACTTAGGATTATTCTCTTGTATAGGAACATGTATATTTTTTAAAAGGAATGTTATTTTTTAAAAGCATTTGCAACTTTATAAATCACATTGCTTATAGGTCAGTCTTTTTAGAAAGTGTCTATTTCTAGAACATTGTAGAAAGACAACTATCCTGGACACTTGTACAACTATCATTGGACATAACTGACTGACATACCTCCTTAGTTTTATTTATAAGGAGGTATTGTCATTTTTAAAGAGGGAGTTTTTGGAGCAAGAAAACTTTTTGTAGATCTGAAGTAATCAATACAAACAAAGAATTCTTAAAATATTATCTCATTTTGTTTGTGTGATTTCTGACATGGTTGTTGTCTCACTTATCTAGTCTAATTTTTAGATTTGAATGGTTCTTATGAATTCTAGATGTTTACCTTTAAATGTAGAGTTGTCAATTTTTGCTAATGCTATATTAAGTGAAGGATCTTTGGTTCATTTTGTGTTCTTTTCTCTTCTTGTAGATGTGTTAATGTTATTTTCTTGTAAGAGTGAATATTTAAAGTGAATATAGTTCTTATTTTCATTATTTCATGATATCCTTAGATGTTTCTTGATGTGTGATAGGATTTAAGATTATGCTATTGCATGTCATATATTGGTTAAGTGCATATTTGGACAAAATTTGAACTTTCTCTTAATGTTTGAATTGAAGATCAATAGTATCTTTATTCTCTACCCTACCATTCCTTTTACTTAATTTTTGATCATTTAACTTTAAATTAGCTTCTATTTTAAATATACATTTTAGATTATATTCTATATCTTAGATTTTGAGAATAATTCATTTCACTTAGTTTGGATCATTTTCATTTTCACTGGTTAGTTATTAGGCCATGGTTTCTCCCAATAACCAAATAATTACATTATAAATTTGTGAAATAGTCCATGTGCTCTGCCATTATTCCACCAAAGATATCAATAATATCACAACCTATAACTCATGCAAGGGGTTATTTTAATCCAAAAATGAGAAGTGTTTCTTAAACACTCTGAACCACCTATGATACTCTTTTAGGCATAAACACTTACCTATTGTGGTTTTGATAAGACTAATCAAAAGCCACTTAGTTACATTTGGATTCCCCTCACAATCAGACCTAATACCATTCAAACTAAGCTTATGGTCCTTGATTTACCCTTATCTTATAATATACTCCTTGGTCACCCATGAACTCATAAAATGAGGGATATTACTTATTTTGATAGGCAATTCATTAAATTATTACATAACAAAAAATGATATAAGCATGAAGTTGATCCTAACCTTTGGAGTGTTCAACTTCCTAATCCCAAATCTTAGTATTATATTCTTACCATTCCAAAGATTAATAGTGCTCCTTTACCTAAGTTTATCAACATCAATCCTAATTTACAATTCACTCTTGTTGATTCATATGATGATGAACCTAATGATTTGCAACATATTTGAAATATTACCAAGCTACCTCCCTCATTTTAGAGTGGATTCCTCCTTTATTACCTAGGGATCATACTATTCCTCTTATTGATGAGATCACTGATTTTCCTCCTCCATGTAATGCTCAAGATATTTATTTAATTTAAAAGGCCTTCACTTTAAATGACTTTAGAGTGGCCAAATTATTTCAAGATCCTCTCATCATGTCTCCATGTACATTTAGTAATATTGGGATTTCACCTTCTAAAACTCCACCTGAATCTCAAGTATGTATAATTACTCCAAGATAAGATGATAATTACATAATGGCCCAATCTCAATCTTGAGACTTGGATGTCCAACATTATCAAAAAACCTTATCTCAAATTCATGATTTTAATCAAGATGTTTATACCATTTCTATAGATCATCAATTAGATCCTGAAGGTTATGTACCTCCTACCATTTATCCACTTTTTGATACTCTTTGGGCGGTAGAAAAAATTATACCTTCCAAACCTCTTGTAATTCCTACATCTTATTCACCACCTATTGATCCCATCACTGCATCTGATCCTTCTCCCACTAATGAAACCATAAACACACCAAACCCTTATGATCCATCTACTTTTCCTTTACCTAAGATTATGTTATATACCAAGGCAACCAATGTCTATTAAATACATTCTAAATATGATCTCCATGGTAATTAGATTCTATATCTTGAAGTAGATGTTGAGTATAATGGTCCTCTTCACACATTACCTCATGATGAAGCTATTCTTAAACTAGTTCATGCCTGGGAACCTCAACTTCCTTGACAACATCATAAACTTGGGAATATTAAAACTAAACCCCCTTATTACAACAACTTCATTTCTAGCATTGATCCCAAAACAAATCTAATTTATACTTTACATAATTCACCATACCATTTCCAAGATGGAAATGCTATGCTTATCCAAGAAACCACTCACATTAAATATGGTATTCCATCATGCCCTCTACCAATTATAGTTTCTCATGAACTCTCACCTACCGATTATGATAAATTCATCTTATTATTTGATAAACATCATGATATATTTGATTGGTCATATGAGGGCATGTATGTATTGACCCTAGAATTATGGTGTATAACATCATTACTTATCATGATGTCAATCTTATGTGTCAAAAACAAAGTAAATTTACACTTGAGGTTTCCACTTTATGTCATAAGGAGATCATCAAATTAGTCAATGATAAATTTATCAAACCAGTGGATTATTCTGAATGGGTTTCCAACATAGTTCTCATTCAAAAAAAGCTTTCTATGGTTATTCACATATGTATTGATTTTCACAATATTAACCTTACTTGTCCCAAGGACAACTTCCATTTACCTTTGATATATGTCATCATTGATTCCATAGTTGGGTATGAAATTTTATCTCTTATGGATGAATTTCTTGGGCTACAATGGATTCACATTACCCCCGAGGACCAACATAAAACAAATTTCACCATATAATGGGGCACCTATTGATATGTCAAAATGCCCTTTAGCCTCAAAAATGCTAAAACATCATTATTAACAAGTAATGAATCACATCCTTTATGATCTTATCCAAAAAAAATTGAAACCTATGTGGATGACCTCATTGATAAATCCAAAAGATGCAAGACTCATCTTTTTTATCTTCCCATCATCTTTGACCATATTCTTAAATATAAAGTTAGACTAAATCCTTAAAAATGTGTCTTTGGTGTCACATCTATAAAATTTCTAGGATTCCTCATCTCTCTCTATGGTATTGATGTTGACCTATCTAAGATTAGTGTTATATTCAACATGCCCATTTTTCATTCCATTCTAGACATTCGTACTTAAGCAAACTTGGGGCAATTAGATAATTCATCCCCAAAATGGCTTATCACATTCATTCCATCAATTCTCTTTTTAAGAAAGGTAATGTTTTAGAATGGATGGACCCTTGTCAAAAATCCCTTAATAACATGAAAGAATAATTTCTTTACTTTCCTACACTTCATACTCCTTATAATGATCGACCCTTGATCCTATATACTTCTTTCACACCCATATCAATTAGGGAAATGCTTGCCAAACAAGATGATACTAAAAGAGAGTATGTTATCTACTACATTAGTTGAGGCCTCATTAATTACAAAAAATTTTACACAAAATTTGAACATAATTTCCTTTCCATCTATTTCATAAATGAAAAACTTCAACATTGTATGCTATACCAGGCCAATTATGTCATCATTAATTTCAACCCCCTTTGTCACTTTTTTTCCAAAGCCTTTCTCCCCATATATAGAATTGTAAAATGGATGATCCTCCTTATTGAATTTGATCTCAGAATTATAACTCAAAAATTTGTCAAAGGACAAGTCATAGTTGATTAACTTGTTTTAACTCATGTGACAGCTACCAATCACCTTTAATATAGTCTCCTTAATTAACAATATTCCCTATATTTAAGGTCTCAATCAAGTTATTTCACTTAAAGATGAATTTCATAACTTCACCATTGATTTTGAATTAAGTAATCTTGATGAATCTACTATTCCCCCTGATACTATTAAACCAAAAGTAGTTATCAAAAAACTTCCTAAAATTAATGTTGACTTACACAAGGATACTTGGAACCTTCACTTTGATGGTTCTAAATGCCTTCAAGGAGCTGGGGTAGGTTGAATTCTTAGAAATCCACTCAAAAAAATCATTCCCTTATCTTTTCACTTAACATTTGATGTCACCAACAATATGGATGAATATAAATCTCCAATCTTAGGCATGAGAGCTACTCTCAATCTAAACATCCAATATATGCATGCTTTAGGTTATTCTTAGCTTATTTTCCACCAATTCAATGGTGATTACTAATTCAAAATTGTTAATCTCATTACTTATCATCAAATTGTAACCACTCTCACTAAAGATTTCATTTTTTCATTATTGAGCCTATTCCTCAAGATCAAAATTACATTGATGATTCCCTTACTTCTTCAACATCTCTCTTTCATCCCCACTTAGTTCTTTTTTATCCCACTTTTACTATACAAATAATAAAATATCCATCTTCTATTCAACCACCAGATTTACTTATTTTCCACATCGAGGATATCACCATTCTACAAAGCCTATGGTATAAAGGCATCATTCAATTCTTGTAACACAAAACCTATCCTCCTAACTTAGATTCTCATGAAAAGACTCCTATCCATAAACAAGATTTTAAGTATATATTTCAATACAACATCCTTTATTATCAAAATGTTTAAGGTACCTTACTCTGTTATGTTATGAAACATGAGGTCCCTCTTCTTCTTGAACAATCAATTGGGGGCATTTGTGGTGACCATTATAATGGACATGTTATAGCCCACATATGCCTATGCATGGGTTATTTTTGGCCTACTATTAAAAAGGATGAAATTGAATTCATTAAAAAGTTTACTACTTTCCAAATTAATTATGATCTAATTCCTTCACCTCCTATCAAGTTTCAAACTATCGAATCTCCTTAACCATTCTCCATGTGGGGATTAGATCTCGTCCACAAATTACCTCGCTCTCAATATGGGCATGTTTTTATCATCATAACTACCAAATATTTTACCAAATGGGTTGAATCTATGCCCCTTGTTAATATAAATATTAAAACCATTTCCAAATTCTTTCTTAAGTAAATCATTTTCCACTTTGGTTTCCCCTATACTATAATTTTTGATAATGGTGGTAACTTCAAAAATAAGGATTTCAAACAGCTTTGTGATAAATTTCAGATCAATCATAATTTTTCCACACCTCATCCAAAATGTAATGTCCAAGTGGAGGCCACCAATAAAATTCTCAAAAAGATAATTTTTGAAACCCACATAGATTGGTGCCTTCATATTTATCCTATTCTTTGGGCATATTGGACTAGCATACGTACTACCATTGGGGCAACACTGTTCTCTCCAGTCTATGGTTATAAATTAGTATTTCAATTGGAAGTTGAGCTTCTCTCTCTTTGTATATATCTTCATGACATCATACCTGATGAATAATTACATTAATCTCACCCTCAATCTCTTGATCTCCTTAATGAACACCATCTTTCTGATTTACAACAAAATCGCTAATACAATGCCCATATTTCCAAATAACATAAGAAACATGTTAAAATTTGCACATTTAATGTTGGTGATCTTATCCTTAAATTACAATACACTCATTATAAAGAAGTTAAATATGCCCAAAAATAGTGGGGCCCTTATTTAGTCAAAGACATTTTTGGTCCAAGTACCTATCGCCTTCAAAATAATGAAGGCCATATTTTCAAAGAGCCTACCAATGCACAATTCCTAAGAAAATATTTTGCCTGAATCCTTCCCTTCTTTTCACGCTTTATATATGATATCTATCTAACATTTTTTGTAGGCTAATCACATGGGTCTCACCCTCTACAATAGTTATTCCTTTTTTTTAAACCTTTAGTCTTTTATTTTTGATCTTCTGGTTTCCCCTTTTCTAAACCATGGATAGGACCCGATATTTCTCATGATTTACCATAGTCTTCTTTATTTTCATACTTTTTTTGAAATATTTTTCACATCCTTAGGATTTTTCTTTTGTGAGCTGTAGTGTAAGAACATGGATAGGACCTGGTATTCCTCATAAAATATCATCTTTTTATTATCTCATTTATTTTTTTCACATGTTTTTTATCACCCTCATGGGTTTCTCTTTTATGATTTGTAGTATAATACCATGGATAGGACCTAGCCTTCCTCATAAAATTACCATCTTGTCATTCCTTTTCTAGAATGTGTTTTTTAATCTTTGTTCTCAACTTCAGCTTTTGCTTATTTTGATAGATGGAATTTTCACAACAATTTATGCTAGCATGTTTTCATCCATTTCCCTCATTAATATTATAAGGAATCACACTTTAATATCATTGTCTACCTTTTTCACCCTTGGTCACATTTTTTATAGTTTGAAGTAATTGAAATTGTTCCATGTGTCATTCCTCTTGATTTTTTTTCCTTTCACTACACATGGGATAAAATAAGGTCAAAATCAAGATATTACTTTTATTTCACCTAGATTTATAAGACTCTTAGACCTATGCTCTTTTAATTTCTCTCTCTTAGCAACTGAAGTCCCAAGTATTCAAATGAAAGTCATCTTTAGCACCCATGTTTAGTTTTCCAAATCTGTATGGAATAGAAAAAAAATCCATCAATAAATTTAAAAGCCAAATCATTTGAAACAAAAGGAAATGATATACAAAATGCAACATACAAATCTCAAAATTCAATATCACACCAAAAGATGTGATTACAAACACATCTCCTATTTCTAATCAAAGCTCAAACTCCATAGTTGTCCTCATAATAAATTTGAGGTCCATTAGGGTGCAGTAGGCTAGTATATTATAATAGGATAATTCAACAAATTCTATGGTTCTACCTACTTTCTCACACAAGTACCCAATCTTTGTAGTAGATCAACGGCTCTTTAAGGGGTCCTAAAGAATGGAAAACACATTGTGGGAAGGTAGGTCTATTCTGATTTTCATGCATATAGCCATCATGGGATGATTTATATACTTCATTTGTTGACCTAATACTTGTGTGGCTAAGAGAAGTTATTCAGATTCCTTAAGGTCTAAAGTCCTCTTATTTTGACAAACCTAATTTGAGTGTCTTGACTTTGATAAATAGTTCCTCTACCTTGGTTTTTCCTTTATTTTACCTTTCACCCATTTCATTTCCCCCCTTGATAGGTATGTGTGATTCTAAATCTATTTTCCCTCTTCTCTATTTCCTTATTCTTCACATCTTAAAAACATGCTATCACTACTTTGTTTTTGGTTTTACCTATCCTTAAAGCAAAACAACATGTTTGAGAAACTATGGATTACTTTCTTTACATCATAGATTGACATTCCTAAACTTTTTTTGCTTTCCTTTCACCATTTTTTATTCTTTTAATACCCCTTTTTCAAGACATTTGAGTCCATTTCTACTTTCATATACTTTTTCCATTATTGAGTGAGGTTGGCTTGTTACTTCTCATTCACCAATGTTGTTTTCCCTTTTATGCACTTTTTTCATTGTTAAGTGAGATAAGGATTGTTATTCCTCACTCATCAATGTTGTTTTACCATTTTTTTGCTTACCCATATTTATTTAAGTAAGGCTTGTTAATAATTTTATATTGATGTTTGATTACCATCTTTTTTGACATGTATCCTTGGTTTTCTTGATGAGTTTGCCTTTCTTACTTAAGGTTTACTTATTTGAGTTTTTTGGTCTTTAGTAACTTTGGTTTTTTGGTTACCTAATTTACTCTTGTTTTTTTACTTGGTTATTTGGTCTAACATAGCACTTATCACCCCAAATTACCAAATTTTTAAGTATATCCCATCCTCATGGCACTAGTTATCTTGGCTTTCCTGCATTTATTTATTTTTTCTCTTTGGTTTTATATTCTTGGGTTTGTCAAAAATAGTCTCTACACCCTCCATAATCAAAACTACAAACACAACAAAAAATCATCTAGAGATAAAGGTAAGTCAAGGTATGAATCACATTTACTTTTTAGTTATTTTCCTTTTAGTTATTTACTTTCAATTATTTTTACTTTAAAATACTATTACTTTTTTAGCCTCAGCATTGTGTGTTACTATGTTCTTTCTCGAAGCACCATACTATGTTTCACCTAAGTGACACATGATGAGATTAAAACGGGGCATATTTATACACAAATTATTTTTAAATTTTATCAAATATTGATGCTTTTTATATTACAAGAACTCTTTGATACTCAATCTCTCTTAGTGCACACCTTAAAGGGTACATCAAGAAAGGGGTGGACACACCATTAGTGATTCACAGGATTATTGTCCCTTATTTAAACTTGATACCAATATGAATACATAATAAAACCATTCCCTAAGCTAATACTCCTTATTTCACACTCCTCTATCCATTTCCCACTTTCTATCCCTTTTTTCCTCACCTTAAGCTCCTTCTAATAGTCTTTTATACTAGGTCGACTAGGTCGACCCTGTACAGTTTTGGGTGAAATTCATTTAGGGTCTAGGTTAACTCTTGGTCATCCTAGCCCATGACCTAGTGAATTTTTGTCCATAACTATACTAGGTCAACTGGGTTGACCCTATCAACCAAAATGTTCATAAGGGTTTAGGGTTAAATCCACCTATATATACAAGATCATTTCATCATTATTTACACAATGAATAAGAGTTATTATTCACTTATGCTTCTTTATAATTTTCTCTTCCACCATTATACTTAATGATTCTTAGCATAGGGTTTCTACTTGGATAATATATTCTTGTGGAGAAGTCTTGGATGCTTTAGCCTTTTTAGTGATCCTTATAAACTAAAACAACCTCTTGCAAATCCCCTTTGGCCAAAGGTGAGATTAAGTCTTGATGGGTTTATCTTTCAAGTAAGTATTCTCTAACTTTGCTCCTCTATTTAGTAGATAAAAGTAGTATAATTTTTGGCTTCAAATAATATTACTCTTCTCTTTTCATGTATTAGGGTCTTACTCATACATAGCTTAATTAAGATTCTCCTATGCATGTTTGTTTGTTTACTAACCCCCATGTTGTGCCACAAGCTTTGGTGAGCACTAGAATAAACTTTTACTTTAATTGTTATTATTTTATTCATATATCAAACATAGGACCTAACTAGGGTTATTATGTGATTGTGCTTGATTGGAGGCTTTGGAACCCTCCCTAGCATTGTGTATTATGATAAGATGTCCCATTATTAGTTATAGGAGATCCCCATATTGGTCATGTTCTCGATTCTCTAATGTGTCCCTAATTAGAAGTGTATGTTATGATCTATCTTCTCTAAGTTCAGATTGATTTATAGACATGATTCATTTATGTTTGCATACACTTAGGTCTTATTTTTTGGTTTTTGGAATATTTTTATTTTTTCATTTTTTTAAATATGTAAATGCTAACCAATAATATAGTCAATGGGATGGTCATGTGAAAGTCCTATATGAAACATGGGAATGGTAACTTATGGGGGGACATATCTTATCCTTATCCCTTATCTATATAGATGGGGAGGGGGAGGGGGGTGCAATATTTATTGACTATTTAAGGTGGCATAGTTTATAGTGATCTAAACTACCATATATAATTTAGTTTAGTTTAGTTTAGTTATACATAGAGGGCCAAAAAAACTCTATCTTTCCCCCCCATATAGAGCTAACCTAGATAAATATATAGGGATTGGGGGGAGACCATCTAGAGAGTAGATTATTTTGGCTCATATGAAGTGAACCATGGAATGGGCACTCTCACTCTACTCTCCACTACACCACACTATAGGGTTTACCTACCCATTTGCCCATCTATATATAATTATATGGCTTACCCACCCAACCTAATTTCTATATGTTGATGTTGATGAATGGATCTCTAGGTCTCTCTATCTCATTTATATAGTTAGTCCAACCCCCTGACCTGCCCCCCAATAAGCGAGTAGTATCATATGTAATTTTATTTCAATATGAAAAATGATATTATGCTATAATGTAAACATCATCATCATCATGACTCATAGCATCATATTTATAATTATTAACTCTATGTATCATAGTATATTGTGGAATGTGTTTTATAATAAGATAAACATGTGTTTATGTTCATTGTGGAACTGGTTAAGGTGTCTATGACACTAGCTTAATGTGTGGTATAGTAGATAATGGTTATTGTGATTCATGTATAACTCTATGATGTAATGTAAATAAAGTTATTGGTCATCTACGAAATATAACTACTTTAATTTTAAGTATTTATTTATAATGAACCTAAATAAATGGATAAATCAACTGTATAGAATGAACCTAAATATAATACTCATATACAATACCTAAAATTATGACAAATCTACTGAAATGTATATACTTGACACATGTATGCAATTAATATGTTACTATACAGATGTTGTGCATCTAAGGGCATCCTAACAACATGTCAAATACAATAACTACCACAACGCCTATATTAAGAGTTAACATAATATATCCTAGGGGGTTATGTTATTGTTCATAAAATCCTTTGATTTTCCTTGTATCCATAAACTCTTCATGTGTGTATCTATTATTATGAATAAGTTTCATTTTACAAATGTTTTCACTTCAACCATGGTCTAACATGAAACTATATATAGATTCCCAATCGATTTAGGCTCATACAAACAATGAATTATAATAAAATTCATCTCCTATAATATCACTATCATTAAATGTAATTATATGACATTTTACTAATATGCCTATAAATGTATCGATGATAACATATAATGTGTGATCATATGTCTAATGATAATAATGTGCATTGTATGACATATGCACCTCAATATTATCCTTGGTTATATTCTTGCATGACTTGGAAAAAGATCATAAAATATTTTCAAAGTTTCATTACCATTAGTTTTTGGTTTGGAATCATTCGTAAAGGTGTTAAGCTCAATAAATTTTTCATCAATGAGATCTTATATCTTATGCCTTGTCTTGAATCATTTATCCGTAAAATTTCTAGCACATCGATGATAGTCACAATATGCATCACTATCATATCTCTTGGGTATAGGGCTACTCATATCAACATCTTATTGTAAAAACTTGTAATATTATTGAATATGTAATGTACACACATATAGATCTATATGTATGTATTAATAATAAAGGCACAAATAAATAAACACAAGAGTTAACATGGATTACCTCAACTGAGGTAAACAACCATGGTGATTATTCATTTATCAATAAATTAAAGTACCCAATACATTCCTTCATCTTCTCATGTCTTCTCTTAGATAAATTCACAAAACTTTTATAGATCTTGCATATAGTAATATATCTCACCCTATTCACAAAATAATATTGCATTCTTTGTATTTTCACCAAGGGGTAAAACCCTTTTTGTATTGAGGTGTGAGATGAAATGTTGTAACCAATAGGTCCAACCTCTCACCAATGAACACAATGCTAAAACTTAACATGTTTTATTGTTTTATTTACATAAGTATTTGACTCATGTTAAATAATAATAACAAAAAATTATCATTTATTTATTTTATTGGTATATTATGTTAAGATCCCAATAATGGTACCACTTAACATTAATTGTTCTAATAATACCCCTTAATTTTAAGTGGGGATATATGCCATAGTCACCTTTAATAAAGGAATTATACTCCATAGACCATCTACAATGAGTTTAGGAGGCATGTAATATTTTAATGATTTAAAATCATTCATATTTCCAATATCAAATTTTGAAATAAAAGGAATTAAATCCATAAATTACTTAGAGTAAGTTTAGGCTAGCATGATAATGAGACTACATCTCATAGTTTTTCATGAATAATAAACCAAGTAATTTGGAGCCTTTTATAACATAATAACCTCCATTACAATATATGATTTTAAGTATTGGGTACACTATAAAATCAAAAATTGTGAAGTTTACCAAAATCACATACATTGACTCATTACAATGCTTTATAATGAGAATAATTATAGAGAATAAGAAGGAAACATGTGGTCATTAAGAAGCAACATTGTCATGCACACTCCCCCTTGATGGAAAGTCTAAGATACCTAGAATTATACAAAACTAACAAAACTTAGTAACACCAAGTGGTTTTGTGAATATATTTTCCACTTGTTCATCTAAAGGATAAAACTACAGATCAATATCACCATTGAGGGCTTTCTCTTGGATAAAATGCATATGAACTTCAATATGCTTAGTTATTTGGTGTTGTGCTATACTTTTTGTTAAATCTATTCAAATTTGGTTATCACATAGAAGGATATTAATTTAATAAACATATGAATTGAATTATTCTAAAAACATTCATAACCCTATGGATTCTTTAGGAGCTTCCATAACACTTATATACTCTACTTTCATAGAACATATAGAAACAATAGGTTACTTTTTGTTGCTCTAAATGATAACACCTGGTCCAAAATTAAACATATATCTATAAGTTTTTTTTTATGATATCATAGCATGGTAAGAATCACAATACCTAAATACAATAATACAAATGATGACATATGTTTATCTGTGATATAACACATTTTAAACAAATAATTCATGTTTTAGCCAAACTATTTCACTACTTTAATTACTAAGTTAGTGATACATATAAATCATTGTATATTATTCATTATTGTATGTCTCTAATATTGAAAATATAGGCATCCCCAACTATCATGTGATGCATACACAAAACTTTAAGTTATCCAAACATTAGATATGTTATTATAAATAACTCTTATTATATTTTGAATCTTATAAAATTTGTAATCTTAATATGATTCTTTCCATTTTTTAATGATATAACAAAATATTTGGCTATTTAACCTCTCACATATCAAATATGAAAATTTTTAACATGATATGAAATCATATAAAATAGTTATGAGACTTTAAACAATTTGTTTCAGACATGTATGAAAAAAATTCTTAGTAAAGTGAATGATGAGGAACCAATTAATAATATAAACTCCATTTACACTTTTCATTTCATAATATATAGTTTTATCAAATGAAGCATCTAATCATGTTAGTATGAACTTTACCCACTTATCAAATGAAACATCTTTAATAATTGAAATGCAAAATCTCATTTCTTATTAAACATGATCTTCTTACCAAATGCAAAACTAAACATGATTAGCTTGTCAAATGAAGCACAATGTTATGTATATAATACATTTCAATGCTAACTCATATAAATTGAAATTAATCACAAATTTAATCATTTTTAAAACAAACTAATGTCTATATATTTTCATTTTTTTATTATCTAAGATCAATATATCTATTACAATATAATTTGTATTTGTTTTTTTCAAGAATCAAACTAAATAGTATCACTAAAAATACCATTATAGTTGAGACACTATAAATTTATTAAGTATATTATTAACATTAAAAAAAATATATTAATAGAAGAAACTTCTAGATTATTTTTCCCCAACACACCATGTTCTTAAGATTTCAAATCGGGGCCCATTTTTATCAGAAAAATATTCATGGTTCAAAAGAACCTTACAAATTATAAACATTGAATTGATCCATGAAACCTAAGGTTAATATTGAGATTAATTTTAAATTTAAAAATAAATTTCAAATCTTGGGAATGGTATTAAAAAATTATTTATCAACCTTGATTTTATTTCAAAAGCCTATTCTAAGATTGAATTTTTGGGCTTATTGACTAATAGAACTAATGAATTTGTATTATAGTGCATCTTAACTCTCAAATGTATGTAGGATTGATTACATGACTTGGGATTATTTAATATTTGATCCTTGACTAAATTCCATGGCTACATGTTCATGTCTTATTGCTTCTAATTTATTAGGGCTAAAGTTTGATACATATCTTCAAAGATTGAGAACCATCTACATGTCAACATCACAGCTACCCATCACATAAATTTCAATAGTCAACCCTAATTTATTTTCCTAATCCCTAATATTTATCTAAGTCATGCAATTATGTCAATATAAAATCTTGTAAACTATTTATGGAGAGTACAATGTCAAATATATCAAAGAACTCTTAAATCCTTAAGATCATTCCATGTGGCATGATCCCTTTTACTCAGAATTAAATGGACCATAGTACACAAGCCTATATTATATATATCTTAAGACTTTTGAGATCCATCTAGATGGCATCATCTTAGAAGCTCAAATCTTTATAAACCAAGTATAGCCTCAAAATGTTCTAAGTTATCTAGATAAATGTGGGCCATCTAAATGTTATCATCTTAGAATCTTAGAGCCTAGCATAAAAATGTACATTATCATGATTCAATTTCCTTTGAATCATCGAGAGTCATCCAAATTTTGTAATCATGATAATCTAGAGACCATAGAGCAAAGTAATTGGTCATTTTCCAAAAAACCTCTAAAATATTGAGATTGTAAACATATGGCATGATCATGTTCACTTATAACCAACCAAGGATTATACATTATAAACAATTGAAAGACCCATGAGTCCCTGAGATCATGATAAGTGGTAAAATATTATTAACTCACAACTGATAAGGGGGACAAAGTAAAAGTATAAACCAAAGACCTCAAGTAAGTGAGATTGTGATAAGTGTCACAATCCCATAAGATCATAGCTAAATGCACATGAAAAATATAAATATCTAGACCAAAATTTTATGCATGAGAATTAAACACGTCTTAAGGCAATGACTAAGCATTCAATGTGAATGAAAAACTACCATATAAAAAAACATACCTACCAAAGCTGACTGGAATATTTAAATTGAAATAAAAAAATTAAAAGTAATTTTAGCATTAAGTATGCATGAATTGAGCATTCAAGTCTTAATAATTTAGAAATATATGTAAATTTGTAAACACTTCGAGTCACCATTGGAATCAATTGAATAAGTACAATCTACAAATTTGCAGTATTATGTTATCAAAAGCTCTATCATTTACCCTAGAAAATTTATAAGAATTTTTAGTCATTTTAAGAAATATTCTATATTTAATAATAATATAGCAATGGCATATTCATCATGAGTATTTCAACCTCCTTATTCATACACCATCACTAAAAACCCCAAATAAATAGTTATAGTGTTTGGTAAGGAATCACTAGAATTTAGTTCCCTCATTATATAGTAATTTGGGAGGTGGTACATAATAGAGAGTTGTATTCATCAGAAGATAAATTATTTTAAGATGAGAAAAGATACATTGATGATTTATTTCTAATTCAGACCATGGGATTACACAATGTAGCAATAAAATCTAAGTTAATTTCGTGTATTGATCTACTATGTGATTTATTTATTTAATGGAGCTATTGTTGACAATTTGGCCTCCTAGGCCAAATTTCAACCCCTAAAATAAAAAAAAAAATCCCATGATAACCCCCCCAAGCTTTCAATGGTGGTCTAGACCTTCTCATGTCTTATTTTCTCATTTTAAGCCTCTTTAGCCTTGTTTAAGTTGTCTATATATGTGTTATAACTTTCTTGGAGGATCCTCATATCATAGTTACTTTAGACCTTTGGATGATGTGTTGAGTCCTCATGATGGTATTTTAATGATTGGAAGATTTTTCAAAATGATTTTAAGGTCTAGAGAGTGGTCTAATCTCTATTTGATAAAGTTAAGGTTTCTTAGAAGAAGTTAAGGTAATTTAGAGAGTTTAAGGTTCATGGTTCTCATATTATATGTGCTTATTTTAGCCTTCTTATGAGAGAGTCCTTTTTATCAAGATAATGGGATGTTCAAACCTTTTTCAAGTTATAATATGAGGTCTAGATGTATTCAAGTTCATTCTTCATGGTTCATTCAAACCAGTTTCAAGCCTTGATTTACCCCCCAAGTCATCAATGACCCTTCAAACATCTCATATGAGTCAAATTACATTATAAAACTTTAGGAAATGGGTTTTTAGGTGTCTCATTGTATTATAAGGGTCCTAAAAATGTATCATTTCAATAATAAAGTCATTTTTGGATGGTTTCATATGCATAAAGGGTTCATTTTAAAAGCTAAATACATTTCTTATTTACTCAAATGGGCCTCACACATGAGAAGTGTGACCTTTTAGCTTCCCCATTTACATTAGTTATTTTTAAATGATATTTAACATCTATTTTCCCTCCTCCTACCCACCAATGGTGTTCTAACATCTAAAACTTGAGAAAATGTAGGAAAATAAGGTGTTTTAAAGGCTTGTATAGATCTATATGGTCAAGTCCATATAGAGGGAGGACATACATTTCATCAGGATTCATGGTAGGTATCTTGGAGAATTTACACATCCAAAACTTGAAAGACAAGCCAAAAATTTATTTCCCTTTCTCCATCAAGCTCTTTGGGAGCCTTGGACAAGCTTTCAAGTTTTTGATCAATCTATAAAGGAGAGAGAAGATGGTCAGATAATATTTTGGGTAGAGGAAGGGGGTATCATTACCTTTC
Organism: Torreya grandis; assembly: GCA_037957365.1. NCBI lineage: Eukaryota > Viridiplantae > Streptophyta > Pinopsida > Cupressales > Taxaceae > Torreya > Torreya grandis. The sequence continues at coordinate 2,768,423 of JARHVA010001163.1, read as the reverse complement.
CATTTTTAGAATTATTTTTTAGATTAATGCCTTATGATCTATGAACAATGGTTAAGAATATGAGCAATCAAAAGTTGCCTTCTTCATCTATGCAGGGGTAAATTTTGGAATAATTTATGTATGTTTTGGGCCTATTTGATGAAACCAATGGTTTTACATGTATTATATAAATCTTGAAGGTCCTTCTATGGAACTCTCAACTCCTAGTTCACACGTGTGAGTCTAGAGATTAAGGAAATCTCTAGGATTATCACATTTATAGGTTACAAGTAATTTTCAGAGTCTCCAAGGCATAAAAATAGAAGTGTGTGGTGATATTAAGTTATATGGTGAGCTTCTTGGTGTCTAATTAAGGTATTAATTTTATATCCTAATCATTAATTTTAGACATTAGATCAAAAAAATCCTTCAAGTTATGTTCTAAGGTGACTATCATGTATGCATTATGTGATCTCCTAGAAAGTATGAACAAGGTCTCACTATAGTGGCTATGGAGAACCATCAAGCTAAGTCAAAACATGCATGAGATTCATATTATGGTCACTCCCTATACTATTAAACTCATAATCCTCACTACCTTACACTCAATACCCATTCCCATCCCTAAATCCTTTTGAGAAATAAGCCTCACTTAGGCACCTATAGGCCTATTTGGGCAGACCAAGCAAATGAAGTATTGACCATTTGGATGGGGATTTAATACATTGAGATACTTCAAGTGTATTTGTAATTAAATATGTGGGAACATGTAATATTAAGTAAATATGGTCCAACAATGATCAACCTTTCACCTTAGCTCTAAAAAAGGTAGGCTTTCATAGTCATTACAAGCCTTTCAAGGTAGACTAAGCAAGTAAGGTAGCCACTTTTGGGTTGAGATGTAAAAGGTATTAAAGAGACTTGTGGAGTCATAAATACTTATGAATAAGTATGGGAGATGAGGCTATCAAGTTTAGATAGATACCAACACCCTTAACTCACCCAGGAAGACAAGCTTAGTTAAGACCCTTATTGCACACATAGGGATGTGTTATCGAATTCAAGGAGCTCCAATGGAGTAATGAAGTAAAAGGGATATATATGAGTGAATAAGAAAATTTAATAACCTGAGTAAGTAACCTCATTATTTTGAACAAGGAAACCCTAGTTATATTTCACACATAGTCACAATAGGCCCAAATTGAGTGCCTATAGGCTTGAATGTGGATAGAGAGTAGGTTAGATAAATAAGCCATTTTGGGTGTGTATTCAAGAGTATGAAGTGATATATGTATGGTAACTCCATGTAAATTTTGTGACCATTGATAAATAAAGATAAATTTTTCATAAAATCAAATTCCACTCTCTCCCACATAGTCAAAATAGGCAGGCCTAATCACCAACTATAGGCAGGGTTATATAAGAAATCTAAAGTATGTTGAACCCTATGTATAAATGAAGTGTTAGAGTGGAAATAGGGGCCTAGGAATTATTTCTCTCAAATATCTCAACCTACAGTGAGATTTGGTCCTTCTAGGTAGCCAAAATGGAGGGATTAACATCCTAATTAGGCCCATAGACCTAGACTAACATGTTCAGGCATATGCATAAAAAATAAAAACATTTGCATGTTTAAAGTTTGTTAGAAGTATGTAGATATATAAGGTGGAATTGAGAGATATGTGACAAGTTTTTTAAGGTGATATGATTTTTAAGTTGATGAAATAAGGTACTAAACCATCTATTAGGGTTATATAAGCTCAATTATTCATAAACCCTAGGTAAGAGGATGAAAAGTATGGAAGGAGCAGGGTTAAAGGAAGGCTTGATCCCAAAGATGATACCAAGCCATGAAGGAATAATAAATAAGTATTTAAAATCCGTCATTATTTTTGAATGGGATAAAAGGATACTCAGGTGACTAACATTCAGGCATGGTAATAATAGTCATACCCAAGGCAGACCTAAGAGAGAAAGGGGATTGATGTGATAGTTTGAGAAGCTAAGTAAAAGTATAAAAGGTTAAAAAAAGTGTAAAGGGATGTTATGATGGAATTTAAACCATTATTGACTACCTATAGGTATCTCAAATCCATGAAGAATTAGTTTAGGACTATCAGGCCTAAAACCCAGCTTAAGGCCTCAAGACCCCACCTCCATATTAGTGACATAGCAAAACCTCCCATGTAGATTGAAGGCCATGAAAATACATATGAGGATTTATTAGGTATTAAATAATGTTTTTGGATGGATTAAAGTAAGAAAGTGTCAAATTTGGTCTTGACACTCTCTTGAGTTATACTACCCCTAGTCTATCATCTCGAACCATCAACTCAAATGGTCATGTCTCACCAAGCATAATTACTCAAGCCTAGTTATCTTAGGTGGAGTTGGCTACCCCTAATAATGAAAAATACATGAAGGAAAGAGTGGGATTCAAGATCTCAAATCTATGAATGATCCCTAATATTGAAACTTATCTATAATTCCTAGAAAGGAGCTTGAGGTCTATAAAATTTCACTCACACCTCACTATACAAGCTTCATGGAACCAATATTATTTCAAGACATTTAAAATTTTATATAGGCTCAACATCCATGGCCATAAGTTTTGGGTTTGAGGCTTATACTTTATGAACCATCATTAAGATGGTAGGCCACTAAAACCCTACATAAACCCTAGTGGAGACCTGATGGATAAAAACATGAGATATTTAAATATAGATGCATTTAAATGGTCCTTAAAACACCTGTATTACTTGATCCACTCAAAGGAGGTCTGATTCATGGTATCACTTTACATGGAAGACTCATCATAAACTACACTTTTGGAAGGTCTTGAGCATAAAATATGGTTTTAAGATATATAAATCAATAAATTACATTGAAAAGGGTAGTATGAGATGTTTTCCAGCTTCTCAATCCATGAACTTATCACAAATATCCTTTAAAATTTTCCTATAGATCTACACCAAAGGCCCAATTTAGAAAGGTTAGTAAAGGGAAACTAAGTCACCTAAGTAAAGTAGAGTTGAAGGTGTGCAATGCTTGGGAAGTAAAAATAATGGTATAATATGTTTTATTATACCTATAACATGCTTATTCACCTATTACTAATCACTTATTCAGGTCTTCTATTAATTCAAATAATTAACATCAAGTCACTAGGCCCAATTTCCTAAGAGGCATATATGGTTAACAAGGAAAGAGGACTAATGGCATAGAGGGGATGATATGGAGGTAAATTCAAAGTCATAAAACCTTGTAAATAAATCATAAATGAAGGTATACACACTTTTAATGTTCATCATGGATGAGAGGGTAGTTTTCAAGTCTAGTCAACATGCACAAAGGATGGTGGACTACTTAATTCATATAGGCCTGATTAGAGCATAATGCACCTTTGTAACTACTAAGGAAGGGAGTGATTGAATAGTATGACATGAACATGATATTTTTGGAGTAAAAAAAGGCCAAATTATCCTTCACCACTCTATCCAATGCTCAAAAAACTCATTAAATAACTTTAAATGGGTTAAGGTAGTGCATGGAGGGAGCATGGGGATAGTTATGTAGGTTATAACTAATTATTAGAGTGAATATATGTCATCATGACATCTCCTCCACATTTACATGCCATACCCTCTTCTCTCTCATTCTCATATTCTATATATTGAATATTTTAGGCCATTATACACATTCCTCTACTGGGTATGAAGATATTCTACCCAAATTTTACTTTGTCACCTCTTGAGCTAATACAAGGACTATTTCATCTTCTTTGATACTAGTTTAGTGTGTTATGCTTGTTTTATTTGCATGTGGTAGGTTTTTATCCCTTTTTAGGTCCTTACCTCACCTTGTTTCTAGTGTATGTTTTTTTTTATGTCACATAGTGTGTTAGAGTGATTAGTGACTAAGCTTAGAGTGGAATCTTGACTAGTAAGTGTCTTAGATCAGACCTTCCCTTCATTACCCTCATATTTTTACCATCTAATACAACCTCTATGTGAAACATTATTGTTTATAATCTCTTGGAGATAATGGGTCAATCACTTGTTTTGTTAACCAATGTTGTTAGAGGTCAAATAGAGTGGATAAGTCATATTGGTGCATGACCTCCATTAGTATAGATTTCCTTTCCTATATTTATAAATCCCTTTTTACCCCAAAAATCATTAGGTTTAGTGATTTTTATCTTAATGGATGCACCAAGGGAGATACCCCCATAAACTAGAGGTTAAACCCAGCCATAGGTCACCCATAGCCTTAGGCTAATCCCATGTTACCCCAAACTTGGAGATATCCTTGAACAACCTCCTCCTAAGGCATAGTTTGGATTTTTAATAGTTTTAACATGCCTAGTGGGATGATCATTCAAGTGAGTTAGAGCATGCACTTACATAATTGTATGATATCAAAGAGATTAAATCACTCTAATGGCATATTTGTAGTCAAATTCCATGTTAGGAGGCATCATAATTTCTTCACTTAGGGGTAATAACAACTATTATTGATAGTACACTTTGATCTTCATTTGCCTTATAATGTCAAATGGTTGGACATGGAGGATATGTATGTCCCAAATTTCCTTATCAACCTTAATATGACCCATACCATCCCCATTAGTATCCATACCAACCCTACATTGACCCCTATTAACAACATGAGAACTTACATCAACCCTATGAGACTCCTTACTACCAAAAATATCATCTTTACCCCACTTGTGAGCCTTATAATCCCCCTTATAATCCTAATTATCCTCCTAATTATTCTATGAAATGCTATGATGCTCCTAGTTAGCCTAACCATGTCCCAAACCAATCTATATCAAGCCTTAAACAAACACGCTTATGTTATGAGAGACACATGATGGGGATTGACACATAGAGAGGGTATGGTTAAGAGGTTCTTAGGAATATTATTAAGAATATGAGAGATTAATTGTATCAATATAAGAGGGAGTGGGTATCTATTATGAGAGAGGATCATTTAGGGCTTAGTAGTGATATGTTAGACATAGGTGGCCTAATCTCTAACATAGAGGATAAACTAGTTGTTCATGAGGGGAAGCAGATCCTATATAAATCCTTTGTTGAGCAGCCCATCCTCCCTCAAGAGTCAAAAGTAAGTGATTATCAAAACCTTCTAAGTTCCTTGTAATCTACTTAATCCTTCCCTACTTAGAAATCCATCTAAGAAACCATGCAAAAGAGAGAAGAAGTGTGTGTTGAGAGGGTTGAGTTTCATTTTTTAGATTAGAGATAGTAGGGCCATTCCCTTCCCAATAAAACTGAGGAGATCTATAATTAGATGAAACTTGAATTTTATTCTTACCTAGATATAAAAATCAAACTTAAAAATTAACACTTATCTCAATCAGTGGCATCTACAAGAGTAATTTAATCTCAAGATAAGATACATTCATTCATTCTTTAAGATACAACACATGTTTCTAGTGTCAAAATCCCAACTTAGAGTCAATTAGTGGATTCATAGGTAAATTAAGGTGATTCAAGCCTACACCAAGAGGTTGAATCCAAAGATAAATATGAAACCACTCAATCCCCATCTTTCCTTCCTCAATAATACAAAGCATTCCTATCATGAAGGTCAATTCAAGACAATATGCAGAAGAAAGATGAGGTGTTGGTTATCAAAATTGAGTAGAAGAATAATAATAATGAATCATACATAACCTCTCTTCTATAAATCTTTCAATGATCTTGCATTCCACTTTTTGAAAAAGATCTTGTCATTGAGGAAGCAAGTAAAAAAGGTCAAGATATGGTGGCAGTTGATGAAGGTGATTTAAGTGAGCTAGTAGAAGAAATTTCCATTCATACACCTCTTGGTGAAAAGAAACACAAATCAAGATTTAAGAATTATAAATATGGTGAAATTAAATAAGATCAAGGTAAATAAGGTGGGTCATAATAAGAGTGCATATCTATCAACTGAGGAAAAGATGACCTTGAGTATTTTCTTGATGACATGGAAAATGTTCTTTCCCATGATAGTACTAAGGAGTGTGAAAGTGAGGTATTTATTTAACTTGTATCATCTATAAAACAATAACACAGCCCTCATGAAGCTTCAATTGGTCAAGAGACATACAAACCATCTTGTGAGGTTGAAGAAAAAGGTAACTTTGATGAGAGACAAACTAATCAAGTTGTTTTTGTGGATGAAGAAGCTTCTAATGATCCATCAAAGGTGGAATAAAGTATCTCAAAGATCCATGAACATGGTTAAGGAGGTAAATTTTCAAATTTTTCCTCAAACTATGTTATGCATAACCCTAAACCAACCCCTATGAAGAAAGACAGTCTAAGCAAACTAAAAAAATGTAAGAGTCAACCAATGGACTTAGTTGAAATCATAAGATCAGTTTATTTTCTGCTTGAAAAATTCCATGATTTGATTTATAATAAATAATATAGGATCACCAAATAATAATAAGGTATCCTTGTAAGTATGTCATTCTAAGAGGCTTTCTTATTTTAGAATGACTTGTTTGAGGTCTTCAAATAAGGTTATAAACCCATCCTTATAATTGTAGATGTATATTCACTCTTGTAGAATGAAAATAAATGTTTTTGGTATCAAAATTCCATCAAATAATAGTCATATATCTTTTAATTCAACTCTCCAATCATGCCACAAGTTCCACCTCAAACTGTTTAGCTTAATCAGGAGCAACATATGACTAATGCATAGATGAGGTTGTTTATGCAAAGTAGAAAAGTGTGGTATAAATATTAATGGATACTTGATTCACATATCCAAACCATGTACTTTAGTATGGATCAATAAGGTCTATTTTATATTCTAAAAGGTTATGAGTATGCTAATATATCTAGATGCAAGTGAAAGTTCTCATCCCATGAATAGTACCTGATTGGACTCTAGTCAATACATGACAATAAGACCTCATGGTGCCATAGTGATCAAATAATTTTCCCATTTGATCCTATAGGAGAAAGGATTTTATTCAAGTTAATTATTTATAGTATATTATTGTCTTGTTTTTATTAAGTGTGTCAGCACATGTCTAATGTGGTAGTTGCCTTAGTTACTTTGTGTCTTAGGTTTTAAGTGTTGTTGATTTTGGAATTGTTTTTTTTAAGTTTGTTACAATAATTTAAGGTGTTATAAGTTAGTATATCTGATTATAATTCAAATAAGAGTGGTCATCTAAGTCATATTTCCATGTATAAGTCATGACTGTCATGGAGAGATAGTGGGTTCCTCTTGACCAGTAAGCTACTCATTCCTTATGAGTCACCAAAGATGTTAAAAATTTGGCTTATTAGGCCAAATTTTAACTCCTACAATAAAAAAATTTCCCAATAGAACCCTTATAATATTTTACATGGTGTTCTAGACCTTTTCATGTCTTCTTTGCTCATTTTAAGCCTCTTTAGCCTTGTTTAAGGTGTCAATATATGTGCTAGAACTTGCTTGGAGGATCCTCATATCATAGATATTTTAGACCTTTGGATGATGTTCCAAGTGCTCATGATTGTCCTTGAATGAGTGGAAGAGTTTTTAAATTTATTTTGAGGTTTAGAGTGTGGTCTAAGCTTTGTTTGACAAAGTTAAGGTTTCCTAACAAAAGGTAAGGTAATTTGGAGAGTTTAAGGTTTATGGTTCTCATAGTATATGTGAATGTTTTAGAATTATTGTGAGATATGCCTTATTAATAATATATGGGGATTTTAAAACCTTATTAAATTCATAATATGAGGTCTATAATGTATTTAAGGTCATTCTTCATTTTTTCCTCATTCAAACTAGTTTCAAGCCTTGATTTAGCCCCCTAAGTCATCAATGACCCTTGAAACATCTCATATGAGTCAAATTGCATTATAAAACTTTTGTAAAGGTATGTTTATGTGTATCATTATATTATAAGTATTTTAAAAATGTCTCATTTTAATTATAATGTCATTTTGGGATGGTTGCATATGCATAAAGGGTCCATTTCAGAAGCTAAATACATTTATCATTCACTCAAATGGGCCCCACATGTGATAAGTGTGACCTTTAATCTTCCCCTTCCCCACTAATTTTTTTAAAATGATATTTTACCTCTATTTTCCCTCTTCCTACCCACCAATGGCATTCTAAGGTCTAAAACTTGAGAAAATTTAGGAAAATAAGGTGTTTGCAAGTGTTTTGCAGGGTTGTATAAATATGTAGGGTTAGGTATATACAAATAGAGGTAAAAAAATTTATCATGGTTAATGGAAGGTGTCTCAAAGAAGTTTCACATTCAAAATTTTTAAGATAATCCAAAAAACTATTTCCCTTTCTCCATCGAGCTCTTTGGTAGCCTTGGACAAGTTTTTAGGTTTTTGACTAGTTCTTATAGGAGAAATAAGATGATGAGATAATAATTTGGGTAGAGGAATGGCATATAATTAACTCTCCATTATTGGAATTATTATTTATATTCATTTCCTATGCTCTATGAATAATGGTTAAGAATCTGAGTAGTCAAACTTGCCTTCTTCATCTTTGTAGGGGTCAAATTTGGAATAGTTTCAGTATATTTTAGGCATGTTTGATGAAACCAATGATTGTAAATTTATTATATAAATCCTCAATGTCCATCCATGTCACTCTTAACCCTTATTTTTCATGTTTGAATCTAGAAAGCAATTAAATCTCCATGATTATCACATTTTCAGGTTGAAGGCATTTTGTAGAGTTTCTAAGGCATGAAAATGGAAGTGTGTGGTGGTTTTAAGTTATATGGTAAGTTACTTGGAGTACACATAACATATTATTTTTATTCCTTAAGCATTTAATTGATCCAATAGATCAAATAACTCCTTCAAGTTTTGTTTTAAGGTAATTGCCATCTATGCATTATATGATCCCCTAGTAAGTATGAACAAGGTGTCACTATAGTGGCTATCGAGAACCATCAAGTAAATTTAAAACATGAATGGGATTAATATTATGGTCACTCTTTATAATATTACCCTCATAATACCCATTTACATACACTCAAGACCCATTCCCATCCCTAAATCCCTTTGAGAGACAAGTCGTTACTTAGGTACCTACAGGCCTATTTAGGCAGACAAAGTAAATGAGGTATTAACCATTTAGATGGGGATTGAATAAATTGAGATAACACAAGGGGATTTATAATTAACTATGAATAAAAATGTAATATGGAGTAAAAAGGGTCAAATAAGGATCAACCCTTCACCTCAGCTCTAAAAAGATAGGCTCTCATAATCACTACATTTAAAGCAGATAAAGCACGTAAGGTATTCATTATTGGGTTGAGATGTATAAGGTATTTAAGATCATTTTGGAGTCATAAATACTTATGAATAAGTATTGGATATGATTATATCAGGGTTACATAGATACCAACACCCTCAACTCACCCAAGAAGACAAGCTTAGTTAAGACCCTTATTACAAAAATAGGGTTGTGTTTTCAAATTTAAGGATATCCAATAGAGTAATGAAGTTAAGGGGATATATAGGATTTAACAAGAAAATTTAATAAATTTATTAAGGAAACTTATATGTTTTGACCAAGGAAACCCCACTTTTATTTCCTACACAATCACAATAGGCCTAAATTGAGTACCTATAAGCCTGACTAGAGACGGAGAGTATGTTGGACAAAGGAACCATTTTGGGTGTGTCTTAAAGACTATGAAGTGAGATATGGGAAGGTTGTGAAAATTTATAAATAGATAAATTTCTCATGAAATCAAATTCCACTCTCTCCTACATAGTTAAAATAGGTAGGCCTAATTACCACCTATAGACAGGGTTATATAAGAAAGCTAAAGTGTGTTGAACCCCATGCATATGTGAAGTGTTAGAGTGGAAACATGGAAATATGACTTGTTTATCTAAAATATATCAGCCTAAAGTGAGACTTGGTCCTTTTAGTTATCCAAAAGGGAGGGCTTAATATCCTAATTGGGCCCAATGTCCTAGACTAACATATTAAGGGATGTGCATAAAAGCTAAGAACATTTGCATGTTTTAAGGTTGTTATAAGTATTTATACAATAAGGGGGAAGAGATATATATGTGGAAATGGTTTAAATGTGATGGGATTCTTAATTTGAGTCAATAAGGTACAAAACCAGACATTAGGCTTGTATAGGCTCAATTATTCATAAACCCTAGGTATGGGGATGAAAAGTATGTAGGGAGAAGGGTTAAAGGAAGGTCTAATATAAAAGATACTACTAGTCCATGAGTTAATACTTCATAATTATTTAAGATCCATCATTATTATTAAAAGGGATAAAAGGATACTTAGGTCACTAACACTTAGGCATGTTAGTAATAGTCATACTCAAGGTAGAACTAAGAGAGAAAGGGGACTAAGGTGATAGTTTGATCACCTAAAGATAAGTAAAAGAGGTGGAAACAAGTGAAAAGGAATGATATTATGGAATTAAAACCATTAGTGACTACTTATAGGTAGTTCAAAGCCTTGAAGAATAATTTTAGGCTTATAAGGCCTAAAACCAACCTTAAGGCCTTAAGACCCCATCTCCATATTAGTGGCATAACCAAACCTCAAAAAATAATTGAAGGCTATTAGAAGACATAGGAGGATTTATAAAGCTATAAATATTGTGTTTTGGATGGAAGAAAGTAAGAAAGTGTCAAGTTTGGTCTTAACACTCTCTCAAGTTGTACTACCCCTAGTCTGCCATCTCAAACCATCAACTCAAATGTTCATATCTCACAAGGCATAATGAATTAGGCCCATTTATCTTAGGGGGATTTTGGGACCCATAGGAACTCAAAATATATGGAGCAAATAGTGGTATTTAGGAGCCCAAATATATGAATGATCCCTAAGACTGCAACCTAACCAAAATGCCTAGTGAGGAGCTCGAATACTTAGAAATTTCACTCACACATCATTTTATAAGATTCATGGGATTATGATTATTTTAATAATTTTATAAGGGTATATGGTATCAACATCCATGGCCATAAGTTTTGGGTTTGAGGCATGTACATTATTAACCATTGTTAATAATGTCAGCCACTAAAACCCTGTATAAACCCTATCAAATACCCAATGGAACAAACCATGAGATATTTTCATCGATATGAATTTAAATGGTCATAAAAATGAATAAATCACATGATCTACTCAAATTAGGTCATATTCATTGTACTAGTTTATACAGATGGTTATATGAACTTATCAAAAATTATACTTTTGTAAGATTTTGAGAAGAAAATAGGGTTTTGAGATATATAAATAGTTACACACCATTAAATAGGGTAGTATGATATATTTTATAGAATCTAAGTCCATAAACCATTCATAACTCTTCCTGAAAATGTCCCTACATGTTTGCACCAAAGGGCTAGTCTAGAAAAGCTAGTAAAGGGAAACCTGGTCACCTAAGTAAAGTAGAGTTGTGGGTATGAAATACTTGGGATATATAAATCATGGTATATTATGTTTTATTATACATATAAAATGATTATTCATGTATTAATAAGATCTTATTCATGTCTCTTATTCATTCAAATAGTTAACATCTAGTCACTAGACCTAATTGCCTAAGAGGCCTTTATGGTCAACAAGGAAGGACTAATGGTGTAGAGGGGTTGTTAAGGAGGTCAATGCAGAGTCATAACACCTTGTGAATGTAGGTATACACATTTTTCATGATCATCATGGAGGAGAGGGTATTTTCCAATTCTAATTAACATGCACAAAGAATGGTGGGTTGCTTAATGCTTCATGGAGGCCTAATTAGAGCATAATGCACCTTTGTAACTACAAAAGAAGGGATTAATTAAATAGGATGGTTTTAAAATTATATTTATAGAGTGAAACAAGGCTAAATTATCCTCCAATACTCCATCTAATTCTCAAACATCTCATTCATGAACATCAAATGGCCTAAGGCAGCAAATTACAGGAGCATGGGGATTGTTATGTAGGTTATAACTAATTATTCGAGTGAATAGAGGTCATAATGACATATCCTCCACATTTACATGTGATACCCTCTTCCTTATCTTTATAATATTCTATATATTGAGGTGTTTAGGCATTTTCACACATCCTTCTATTGGGTATGAAGAGATTCTACCTAAATTTGTACTTTGTCACCTCTTGAGCTAATATAAGGACAATTTCATCTTATTTTATACTAGTTTAGTGTGTTATGCCTATTTTATTTTCATATGTGGTAGGTTTATCTCCATTTTAAGGTTTTCACCTCACCTATTTTCTAGTGTATGGTTCAATGCAGGTCACATAGTGTGTTAGAGTGATTAGTGGTTGAGCTTAGAGTGGAAGCTTGAATAGTAAGTGTCATGGATCAGACCTTACCTTCATTATCCTCCTATTATAACCATATAATACAACCTATATGTGAAAAAATATTTCTTAGAATATTTTAGAGATAATGGTTCAATCACTTGTCTTGTTCATCAGTGTTGTTGTGATCTAGGAATTTGACTCAAGAGAGGATAGTTATTATGGTGTTGGTTCCAAAATGAAAACAAAATGAAATAAACACACTAATAGCATAACATTTCTAGGCCTAGACACTAGGGAGATATTAGTTAATAAATCAAATTACAAACACAAATAAAAAGTTAGGAATCAAACACAATAATTCCTTCACTTCCTTGGATGCTCCAAATGCCTTTGTAGTAGTGGTTTGCTCAGCTTATGCTCATGAAGTCCTTGGAAATATAAGTTTAATAACCTTCATCTCTCCATGGTGCCTTTGGTTGGTGGATTGGTTTGGCTTGGAATCAATTTGGCATGGTAACAATAGTTTCTTGAAGCTTTTTGGAACCAATCTTGCATTATAACTTTGTACAAATTAAGCTTTTGAAATGATGTTGTGAGGCCTCCTATTTATAGATTTTTGGATTTAATCAGAATCAACCTCAAACTTCCATCTCAATATTGAGATGTGTGGTTGAGGATTAATTCAATATTTGGAATTAATTTTGTAATTATCCTCATCATGGCATTGGAATAAGGGGCAATTAAGAGGCATGGAGGGCATCATGGAAGGCATTGATGAGGCATAGAGGGCATGAATCTTGATATTTATGGCATTTATAGCCTATGGATGCCTTCCTAAGTAATGAGATCACTTGATGATGTAGATATTCAATATTCATTTCTAAAAACAAGTATTCAACAAGTTTCCATGGAATTATTAATTATGATTTGATTTGACTTAATTAGCTTTTAAACATGATTAAGCACTTTATGCACAAATTACCCAAATTGATCAAAATGCCTTGTTATTGGTCCTAAATTTGATTGGATTGGAATTGGAAGTCCATATTAGATGTGTTATATGTGTATTCCTTTTTATAATGTTACCAGTAATGAATAACAAAGGCATGAGTCTTGTGAAAAATATTTGATAGGAAAAGGTAATCCAGAGCACGTAAGTGCAAATTTAGCATTTTGCCTCAAAATGGACTAATCAAATTTAGTTGGCCCATAAATTAAATTACCCCATTTATGGATACCCTAGCCAAAATCATCACTTGAATATGTCATTTTCACATCATTTATCATGTTTAGGTGTTTTTTGAGAAAATTATGCATTTTAGATGGAAACTAGCCAAAACCCTAATTGGAGGTTATCAACAACTTGTTTTAGGTGTCTATAGTTTGCCCCTATTTGGGAAGACATTTCAAGATATAAGCATAGTAACATCTTCTCAAAGAATCAAAAGGTCTTTTATACCTACAATTTCAATGATGACAAACTAACTATATGATACCACCTCGAGGGAATGGTTGGCATAAGTGGGTCAATGAACAGTTCCTCGAAAAGAAAGAAGTGAAATGAGGAGACCATAAAAAGGAAAGATGATGGGGTGAAAATATAATGATATTGAAAAAGTAGTCAAAATCATTGAGAATGCAATTGGGATGGTGTACAATGGTTTGCCTAAAGGTGGTTATAAGCATTGTACCCTGATAGTGGCAACATGGTATGATAACAAAATAATTAACCCAAAGGTAGTTATAACCATTGAGAAGATGGATCTACCCCTATTAGGAATATAAAAAAGATAATATCATGCCACTTTATAGGCAAAAAAATTAAAGTGGTGACAACACAATAATTTTACCAAAGATAGTTATAATCATTGAGATATGTAGGTGGGATGGTGTGCAATGATTTACCCATAGGCAATTATAATCATTAGACCTCGATTATGGAAAACATGATAAACTTAGCCAAGGATGATGATAACTTAAGACAGATGGTAATGATGAATTGAAATAACTTACTAATAGGTAAATTTTCATTTGAATTAATAAAGTTTAAAATTCTTTCATCGTTAATTACTCTATTTGGGATATGATTAGGAGTAAATCAGGATGTCAGTGCCGAAGAGAAGTTGCCATTACTGAATAGACTTCTTAAAGCTAAGTTTTTTTCTATCATGTGATGGTAGGATTTATGAAATAACACCATAAATAATTATCCAAAATATGCATGAGGACTGCCTCCCATAATCTATACTCAATAGAAAAATAATGTACCAATGATAAAAACCATGATGATAATGTAAACATATGAATATGGATGGATTTGAGTATAAGTGTGAGAAAGGAATCACCTAATGAACACACATAATTGAATCAAGGCAACAATGTGGAAAGCAAACAAATAGGTAGACAAATAAACTAAATAAGTAGTAATAAACAAATAAATTATTGGGGATCAACCAACAATGTTGATTACTATATGAAAGCAACAAAATGTGGAATTAAACTAGAATGATAAGTAACTAGAATCAGAAATAGCAAAGAATAAGAGATACAAGAAACCACCCTAAAAACTTGTATTAAACTCTTTACAGAAGGAATACAATTGAAGAAACTTCTTTTCTTCCACACCTCTCTCAGATGTACAGATCTCTTTCCAGATCTCTTTCCCTCAAGAGTTCTCTCTCTCAATTACAATCAATTCCAACAACCTGGATTGATACACATATACAATTCTTGTACTATTCTATTCCAATAAGCTATGAAGATCTAATCCTATACATAATATTAGGAAACATGAGCATACAATTACAGCCATTAGATGCACCTCCTAATCAAGGACTCTAAAAAGTCTTACTAAAGATAGAGATGCAGACTTAAGACTAACACTTAATCCTACCATGCAAACATTTTGTTCTATCCATGAAAATAGCATTCTAGATGCACATGTGACCAACGTCGGTCCCTACCTGTCTGCACTTGACCAACGTCAGCCGAACATAACCGACGTTGGCATCTCCTAGTCGACTCCTGACCGACGTTGGTCGCTCCTGACCGATGCCGGTGACTGTGTAATTCTTGCAACTTGCAAAATACTCATTTGGTGAAGCTTTTAGCTCCACACCTTAACAATCTCCCACTTGGAGATAAATAGCTGCACCAGTACCTGTACAGCAACATCTTCTAGCTCCTCCATCTTCAAACTCAATCATAAAGACCAACAAAAGTTGAATGAAGATTCAACTTCTCCTTTGTAACTGGCTTGGTTAACATATCAGTAGGGTTCTTATCTGAATGGATCTTCTCTAGCTTCAACTCACCATCCTTCAATACCTATCTAATGAAGTGGTACCTAAGCTGTATATGCTTTGTTCTTGAATGAAAGGCCAAATTCTTAGCCAAATGAATTGCACTCTGACTATCACTGTATAATCTGTAACTCTCTTGCTCCTTTCCTAGCTCTTTCATGAACTGTGTCATCCATATCATCTCTTTGCTAGCCTCTGTGACTGCAATATATTTTGCTTCTGTAGTTGACAAGGCAACAACCTTCTGCAACTTTGATATCCAGCTAACCGTCGTTCCACCAATAGTGAAAACATATCCTGTGGTGCTTCTCCTGCCATCCAAATCACCTGCCATATCTGAATCTACATAACCATGTAGAGAAGTATCTGAACCTCCATAGCACAAATGCCTACTGCTGGTCCCTCTCAGATATCTAAGGATCCACTGAACTACTTTCCAGTGCTCCTTCCCTGGATTGGCCATATACTTACTTACAACTCCCACTGCTTGGGCAATATCTGGTCTAGTACAAACCATTGCATACATTAAACTCCCTACTACGGAAGCATATGGAACTTTACTCATGTACTCTACCTCACCATGTGAATTAGGAAATTGCTCTTTACTCAACTTGAAATGTCTAGCCATAGGTGTACTTACTGGTTTTACATCCTGCATATTAAACCTCTCCAACACCTTATTCACATAATCCTCTTGAGACAAAATCAACCTATGATTTTTCCTGTCTCTCTTAATGCTCATGCCAAGGATTTTATTCGCTGCTCCCAAATCCTTCATGGCAAATTTATGAGCTAATTTCACCTTAAGCTTAGAGATATCCTGCATGTGTGATCCTGCAACTAGCATATCATCTACATACAACAATAGAATAATATATCTACCATTATCCAATATCTTAAAATACACACAATGGTCAGATTGACACCTACTATAGCCATTCTTAGTCATAAACCTATCAAATCTCAAATACCATTGTCTAGGAGCTTGCTTAAGACCATACAATCTTTTCTTCAATCTGCACACTAGCTTCTCCTTACCTTTGACCTCAAATCCTTCCGGTTGTTCCATATATATTTCTTCATCCAAATCTCCATGAAGAAATGTTGTCTTAACATCAAGCTACTCAAGATGCAAATCCTCAATAGCAACTAAAGACAATATAGTCCGTATAGAAGTCATTTTAACAATAGGAGAAAAAATCTCACCAAAATCAATACCTGGTTTTTGTGCAAATCCTTTCACTACCAATCTAGCCTTATATCTCATCTGTCCATTCTCACCTTCCTTCAATCTGTAGATCCATCTATTCTTCAGTGTCTTCTTTCCTATTGGCAACTCAACCAAATCCCATGTTTGGTTCTCTCTCAAGGAATTAATCTCCTCATTCATGCCTAGCTCCCACTGATTCTTGGATTCCACCTATATTGCTTCATCAAAACTCTCTGGTTCTCCACCATCAGTAAGTAATAAATTAAATAATGAAGGGGAATATTGAATCGGAGGTTTACTTACCCTTTCTGACCTCTTGATGGGTGTCTGAGACTCATTCACAACACACTGTCTGCCCAAATTCTCTGACAGTGACCGACCTCAGTCACTTTTAGGCCTGTAACTGGCCGACGCCAGTTCTCCCTGACTGACATCAATTCATGCCTGACCGACATCGATCACTATATGACCGACATCAGTTCCTGTATTGCCGACATTGGTTCCTTTTTGACTGACGTTGATCTCTGTGTTTTCCTGTTTGTGATTAATTTTTCTTGTGAGCTCATTTTGGACCGTCACCTCATCCAATTCTCCATTGCTCTGCCCAGATTGATTCAGCTTCTTGAGCTGATCACTATACATCACTTTTTCATTCAAAACATCATGGATCCTAATTATCTTGTTAGTTCCTAGATTCCAAAACCTGAATCTGAAATCATCAGAGCCATAGCCAATAAATGTGCACCTCACAGACTTAGCATCTAGCTTCTTTCTATTTTCTTTATCAACGTGCACAAAGGCTTCACAACCAAAAACTTTGAGAAATGAGAGATCTAGCTTTTTACCTATCCATGCCTCTTTTGGAATTCCACCATCTAGAGCTATAGAGGGTCCCATGTTAATCACGTACACTGTAGTATCCACAACTTCTGCCCAAAACTCTAAGGGCAAACCAGCATGCAATCTCATACACCTTACACACTCTATTACTGTTATGTTCATCCTTTTAGCAACTCCATTTTGCTGAGGTGTCCTTGGAACCATCCTTTGCCTACGTATTCCATGCATATAACAATACTAGTTGAACTTATAGCTCTAGAACTCACCACCATTGTCAGATCTCAGGCACTTTAATCTCCTACCTATTTCATTCTCAACCATAGCTTTCCAAATCTTAAAAGTGTCAAAAACATCAGATTTCTTCTTTATACAATAGACCCATACCTTTCTTGTAGCATCATCTATGAAAGAAACATAGTACCATGATCCTCTAATAGAAGTAACTTGAGCTGGCCCCCACACGTCTGTGTGAATAAGCTCCAATTTGTGCTTCTTCTTTGTTGACCCAGTCTTGAGAAAACTTACCCTCTTATGTTTTCCAAACACACAATGCTCACAAAAATATAGATCTATGCTTTTCAAATCTGAAAGCTTACCTTTTGACTTAAGAATAGACATTCCCTTCTCACTCATGTGGCCGAGCCTAGAGTGCCACAACTTTGCATCCACATCTAAAGTAGATAATACAGAAAGAGAATTATCAGTAATACAATTACATAAATAGAGAGTACCTACTCTCTTACCTCTGGCCAATACAAGTGCACCCTTGGTCACCTTCCAAGATTCAGCTGTGAGAGTTACTGTACAACCCTCATCCCCTAACTTTCTTACAAAAATCAAATTTCTCTTCAAGCTGGGAACATGCATGACATCTCTCAACACCCATGTGTTGCCATTCTGCATTTTTAGCTACACTTTTCCTTTGCCAACAATTTTACAAGGCTCATCATCCCCTAAATAAACTATTCCAAAATCTCCATGGACATAGTCACTAAAATATTCTCTATTAGGGGTTGCATGAAAAGAGGCACCAGAATCTAAAACCCAAGATTCTATATTATTATGCAAAGAGAATATAAGAGCATCTTGTACAATACCTGCAACTTTTGCTTCTTCTTTACCTTCGTGCTGATTGTCCTCTTTAGGCTTTGACCAGCAATCTTTGCTTATGTGCCCTATCTTTCCACAATTCTAGCATTGTGGCTTCCTGCCACTTTTGGATTTGGATCTACCTCTCATCTTTGACTTAGAACTTGATCTCCCTTTCTTGCCCTTCTCTTTTTGCCTTCCCCTGCTCTCAAAACTTAAAGCGTTCCCTGATGTTTCCTCTGTGCTTTTCCTACAAATTTCTTCATTCAAGATTACACTAACAACATCCTCTACTTTTAAAATATTTGAAGCAGATGCAGTATTACTAACTTCCATTACCAAGCTATGCCAGCTTTTAGGCAAAGAACACAATATTAAAAGAGCCTTAATTTCATCATCAAACACTATTTTGACTGAATTTAATTGATTTACAATTCCATGGAAATCATTTAGATGATTAGATACAGATCCACCTTCCTGCATTTGCAAATTAAATAACTACTTCATAAGATATACCTTATTTAAAGTTGAGGGTTTTTCATATAAATTTGCTAAAGTAGTCATCAACTCTACCATTGACTTTGCCTATGATAAATTAGATATCACAGTAGATGCCAGACTCAATCTTATAGATCCAAGAGCCTTTCTATCCAGAACTTCCCATTCTTCATCATCCATGTCTTTCAACTTCTTTGAAACCCCACCTAACAGTAATTATATATCTTTCTGATACAGATAATCTTCTATCTGCATTCTTCAATGTTGATAATTCTTTCCATTAAACTTCTCCATTCTCAGTTTACTTTCTTCTACCATTGCTTTCTCCCACTCAAATAGAAATCCATGTGAGTAACCTGTAATCAATACACACTAACCAGATCTGAAACACCTGTTAGTCAACCTGAGCTCTGATACCACATGTTGGGGATCAACCAACAATGTTGATTACTATATGAAAGTAACTAAATGCAGAATTAAACCAAAATGATAAGTAACTAGAATCAAAAATAGCAAAGAATAAGAGATACAAGAAACCACCTTGAAAACTTGTATTAAACTCTTTACAGAAGGAATACAATTGAAGAAACTTCTTTTCTTCCACACCTCTCTCAAATGTACAGATCTCTTTCCCTCAAGAGTTCTCTCTCTCAATTACAATCAATTCCAACAACCTGGATTGATACACATATACAATTCTTGTATTGTTCTATTCCAATAAGCTATGAAGATCTAATCCTATATATATAATATTAGGAAACATGAGCATACAATTACAGCCATTAGATGCACCTCCTAATCAAGGACTCTAAACAGTCTTACTAAAGATAGAGATGCGGACTTAAGACTAACACTTAATCCTACCATGCAAACATTCTATTTTATCCATGAAAATAGCATTCTAGATGCACAGGTGACTGACGTCGGTCCCTGCCTATCTGCACCTTACTAACGTCGGCCAAACATAACCGACGCCAGCATCTCCTAGTCGACTCCTGACCGACGTCGGTCGCTCCTGACCGAGGTCGGTGACTGTGTAATTCCTGTAACTTGTAAAATATTCATTTGGTGAAGCTCTTAGCTCCACACCTTAACATAAATAACACAATAAAAATGCTATGAACATTGCCCCTAGAAAATAGGTGAAAACTTAACAAATAAACTAAATGGGGGAATAGAAGAAAAGGAAGGGGATGGCTGAGTTGTCTCCATATACACTAGGAAAGTGGATGATACCTACATATTTTCATGGATGAATTAGCCAATAAAAAACTTTAGGCCAAATGTAGTTCTCCCAGGGAATGGGAAAAAAATGATAACTAATGGAAACAAATAGAATAGATGTGATAGAAGAATAGGAATGATCTTGAAAAATTACAAGTGCATGAGAGAAAAGGATAAAAAGGATGGGGAAAATAAATGACAAGTGATTTTATTTTAACTTAGTAAGGGTTCCCAAAATCCTTAAGGCAAAGAAGTGGTCAATGTTTTTGTTCTTTTCTACCAATTTTACAAATGTTTTTGGAAGTGTTTTGGCATGTCACAACTCAATCAAGAATGATGAGATACTAAATGGTTCAAGCTCATAAAATGGTGAGAGTGTGGCTTAGGTTTCTCACAAAATGGTGAGAACATGGCTTGGGTTACTCACAAAATGGTGAGATCATGGCTTAGGTTGCTTATAAAATGGTGAGAGCATAGCTTAGGTTTCTCAAAAAATAACAAGAGCATGGCTTAGGTTGCTCACAAAATGGTGAGAGTGTGGCTTAGGTTGCTCACAAAATGGTGAGATCATAGTTTAGGTTGCTTACAAAATGGCAAGATCATGGCTTAGGTTGCTCACAAAATAGTGAGAGTGTGGCTTAGGTTGCTCATAAAATGGTGAGAGTGTGGGGAAAAGGGTGACTGAGCTGACCTTAATAAGTATTGAGTGCTACCTACATAGTCTCAGAGTATGACCTCAAGTCACTATATTTCCACCATTTTAGTGAAGGAATTTGATGAGCATAGTAGCCAATTCAAACAAAATAGGCAGTCTATAAAAAGACACAGTATGGCATAGGAAGTGGTAAGTTGACATGTTAAGCTTTAGTGTCACCCCTAGTTTGCCCATAGGTAGTTATAACTAGGACATAATGACATAGTTTAAAGGTACTAATTTTCCCAAAGGTGGTTATAATTAGCAGAAAGACCAGTGGTTAGAAATAATAATAAACAAAGGATGAAACTGTCAAAAATCTTGTCACTCTATCCTAAAATATGATATCTATCTAAAGTTCTTGAATAAATTGATGAACTGATTAGATACCTTGATGCTAAAACTACATAATAAATGATAAAAACCAAGGTCAAATGGGATAGGTTTTAGAACATGAGAGAGGATAGGTTATAAGTGGAAAGTGGATATGGAAAAGAGGATGGACAAGAATGGTATGTGTATAAAGAAGAATAGTGACAAAGAGGCATAACTAAAATAATCCTTACAAACAATACACCTTAGCATTCAAGGATAGTACTGCTTGAGATAAATAATATTCATTAGATCTATAAGTTCATCGCCATCAGGTGTGTTAAGCTTGTATGCTCCTAATCCATAATCTACAATGATGATGAAAAGCCCTATCTAGTTGGGTTTGAATTTCCCTTTATGTTTCTTATCATCCATGGTATTCTTTTAGTTTTCTTTAAGAATAAGATCACCAAGTTCAAATGTTTGATACTTCACACATTGATTATAGTGGCTTTTGAGTTAATTATGATATGCTTGAAGATTATTGAGTATGGTTGTGCATTTTTCATCAAGTAGATCTAGCTCTTGTAGGTGAGATAGTCATGATCATCTAGGACATGCTTGAAAGAGATGCATAGTAAAGGCAAATTTCCCTCAATAGGAAGGATGACTTCAATACCATAAACAAGTGATTATGGATTGGCTTCTATGGGCGTATAATAATTGGTATGGTATGCCCAAAGGGAAAGCAATATTTAGAGGTGCTAATCATGACCAACATCATTGACAATCTTTTTGAGAATGTTGACAATGGTTTTGTTGGATGCCTCAACTTGGCCATTACCTTGAGGGTAATATGCTATAGAAAAATGTTGGGTGATGTTGTATTCAATACATAACTAGTCTACATCTTTGTTCTTGAATGATCCTCCATTATCAGATATAATGTTAGAGGGAATACCATAGTGGTAGATGAGATGGTTGAAGATGAATTTGGAAATTTACTTTTCATTCATGTGAGGGGTATAGCTTTAACCCAGTTAGTGAAATATTTGGTGGTGGTAAGGATATGTTTATGGCCATGAAATGAAGTGGGGTTAATCTTCCCAATGAGGTCAAGTCCCCATGTATAAAATGGCCATGGTGTCAACATCAATTTCAAAGTTTTTAATGGGGCATGAATCAAATTAGCATGTTATTGACATTTGTCACATTTATTTACATATGCAGTGGCATTTGTGTCCATTATGGTCTAATAATAACCAGTATGCAAGAGCTTTTTGGATAGGACTACCCTGCTAGAATGGGCTCAACATACTCCTTTGTGAACTTCTCTTAATGTTAGCATAGACTCTACCAAATTTAAACAATTAAACATATTTCCATAAAAACTACAATGGTAAAGAGTGGATCTAAGTAAAGTATAACAAGTGGAATGATGAATGAAGGCTTTGGTTTATTTTTAAGATAGGTTAGGTGGTAGAAATTGGTCATGAAAGTAGTTATAACGGTTTGACTACCAGATAAAATTAGGACCAACAATTTCACAAATCATGGCAATGTTTGAAGGTTCATGAGATGGTGATAAAAAATTCTCAATGAGGAACTAATACTCTCTAGCTTTATCTATATGTCAAATCAGTGAGCCAATAGTAGCCATGGCATCTACAGTTTTGTTACTAGCCCTCGATATATGCTTAAACTTAATGTTGGAAATTTGATTTTTAAGAGTGTCAACCATGGCTTTATATGAAACTAACTTGTCATCTTTGGTCTGAAAATGATGCATGCCCTAATTGATGGATTAATTGAGAATCACCATAAACTTGAAGATGAGATATATTCCAATGCACTACTTATCAAAGTCTTGCAACAAGTGCTTCATACTTGGCCATGTTATTTGTACAAGGAAAGCTGATTATAAATGATTTAAGGATTAGATACCCCTGTGGTGTAATACATAATAGGCCTAACCTTGATCCATGCATAGTGAATGAACCATCAAAGTATAGCTTCCAAGGCTACTCCTCAAGGGGTGTATCAATAACAGTCATGATGGATTCATCAGGAAATTTAAACGTGAATGGTTGGGTGTCCATGAGAGGTGCTTCAACAAGTTGATCTATAAGAACTTGTCCCTTGATTGCTTTCTAATTGACACACCCTATGTCAAACTCACTAAGAAGTATGATCCATTTAGCCATTCTACCTTGCAAAGCTATTTTAAATAGTATATACTTGAGTGGATCTACCTTTAAAATGACCATGGTTTTATTATTCAACATGTAATGATGTAGTTTCTAAGCTATGAAAACCATGGCTAGACAAGGTTTTTGAATAAGTGCATAGTTATGTTCATATGTAACCAAGGTATAGTTTAGGTAATAAACAACATGATCATTTCCATTGTCATCATGTTGAGCTAAGAGTGCCCACAGGGCATGATTAATAGCTGATAGTTATAACAAGAATGGCTTTCTTGGCATAGGAGTTAATAAAATAGGTGGATTGACAAGATAATCTTTGAGTTGTTGAAAATCTATTTGGTAGTGATCATCCCAGTGAAATGCAAATCCTTTATTTAAAAGGTGGATAAATGGATGGCACTTATCTACTAATTAAGAGATCAAACATTAGTTTGATTGGATCTTAACCTACAAACTATAGATTTGCTTCAAATTGGTTGGTGGCATCATCTCGATTATAGCATGGACTTTAGCTGGATCAACTTCAATACCTCTATGAGACATGATTAATCCAAGTAATTTTATTGAAGTTATACTAAACACACATTTATTTGGATTGAGTCTAAATTTTTACTCTCATAGTCTTTCAAATATCTTATGCAACACTGTTGGATGGTTAGCCCTAGTCTTGGATTTTCCTAATATGTCATCAACATAGTCTTTAACAATATCATGCATCATATCATGGAATATGATAGTCATGGACCTTTGATATGTATCTCTAAAATTATTAAGGCCAAATGGCATCACCTAATAATAAAATGTTCCCCATGGAGTGGTGAACACTATTTTATGCTAATCTTCTGGTGCGATTTTGATCTAATTGTATCCAAAAAATCCATCCATAAGTGAAAGCATTTCATAACCTATCATGGAATCGATGATCATGTCAATATTACGCAAGGGAAAATAAACTTTAGGAAAATATTTATTAATGTCTCAAAAATAAGTACAAATTCTAATCCCTTTAGGCTTTTTACTAATAGGTACAACATTAGAAATCCATTTAGAGTAGTCAATAGATTGGATACATCCTGATTGTAAGAGTTTTTCCAACTCTTTCTTTACTTATATAGCAATGTGAGGATGCATCTTATCGAGATTTTATTTTATTGGTTTGAAATTGGAATTAAATACAAAATGGTGCAGAACAAAGGCAGGGTCTAAACCTAGCATGTCAGAATAGGCCCATGCAAATATATCCACAAACTCTCTCAATAGAGCTACAAAGATGACACATTCCTCCTCAATGAGAGATGCTTCTAATTTTATCCATTTTAGGTTTGATAAAGTCCCAATGTTTACCTCTATTTTATCTTTAACTAGGAGTGTTGAACTATCTTTTGGGATAAAAGGTAGTGACTTGAACTATTAGACTATGTCAGTGTCCTCTATTAGGACTTGCTTTTTAATTTCTCCTAGGCATGATAACTTTGAGTCTCCTAACGGCAGATTTGGCCATGTAACAAAAATAGTCAAAAATTCATGGAGAATTTGATCAAATACTTGTTGTTTCTTGAAACTAAACTTAGATCCATAGGCAAGTTCATCATTGGTGGTCTCTTGGTCTAAATTCAAAGAAGAATGAACACACCCATCTAATGGCACCTAAAATAGGTTTTCACCACTAGACTGGCCTGTATCTTTACTTTTTCCCTAGTTAGAAAGTGCCTCAAAGAGGTTTTCACTTTGGGACCTCAATGTTTTACTTATTTATTTTTGGCTAAGGGTGTTCACTCACTATCCAAAATAAGCTACAGGATCTAATGTGATTGAAAATCTTGATTTGTGATCTCCCAATGGAACATTGTCTCTAAGGCCTAAGGAATCATAGAATGCCTCATCATTATAGAGCTCATCAATTATAAAATTATATTCTTGTTGGTCCTAATATATTAGTTAAGGATACTATAATGGTAATGGATTGCAATGAATGGCTTGGGTAAGGTCACAAATGGCATTTTTATCAAATAGGTTGGTTTTAACTAGGTTATAAAAGGTAAGGCTATGATCAGACTCTACTTTATTGTCAGAATCATCATCACTAGTCATTGGTGATGGAGTTTGAATAAGGTAGGTGGGGTCACCACCAGGAAGTTTAAATCCAAGTCAATCAGGTTTTTCATACTTAGTCATGGAAATTGGCTCGATGGTTCCTTATTGATTCAATCTGAGGCCTCTTCTTTCATAATTGTGATGCTCCATGATCCTATTGGGAATAGGATACTTTACATTTCTATAATAATAAGCTTGGTTATCATTGTATAACCATGATTCATTTCATTCAAGAGGGTCAAGTCGTAGGCTAGATGTTGGTACAAATATAATAGGTCCCTTATCTTTGTTCTTTCATTGACAATACATATGTGGGATGACCTTAGGTCACCCAAAGGTTTTCAAATTCTGAGGAAGATTGGTAAAGTAAAATGTGTCATGGGTCACATATTCTCCTAGTCCATTATCTAAAATGGTGAAATGATTAGAAGCTTCAAGAGGTGGCATGTGGGAAAGGGAATCTAAGGTATTATGATATATGCAATTATCTGGTGAAGGATCAATAAATATAGTTTTTCCTTTATCTTTCTTGGAATTGGGATTCATACCATACTGATAATTATAGATTCAAAATTTGGCCTCAAGATGATTGCAGTGTTCATATGGGTGTAAATATCCTATAATATTCACTTCCATCCTTGAGTGGGAAAACTTGATACATTAGTGCAGTGATGATGAGACTGCATGAATCTCATGTAACCAAGGCCTACCTGGAAGCATGTTGTATGATAACTCAAGATCTAACACATGGAAAAGTGTATCATGGGTCAAAGGCCCAATAACTAGCAAACTATGGTACCCTATGATTCTCTTTCTTAATTATCATAGGCTTTAATAGTTATTATTTTTGGCTAAATATTGGTCATTGTGTACCCAAAAAGCTTGATGAACTTGAGAGACACTATGTTGAGGCTAGATCCATTGTCGATAAGGACATGTTTCACTTTATGCTATCTAATACAAACTTTTATGTATAATGGGTTATTATGGAGTGAGCCAAGGGAAGACATCTCACTTTGGTTCAATGTGACTTGTTGGGCTAGAGCTAGGTGTCTAATCAAAGATTGAAATTTATCAAGGGATATGTCACTAGCAATAGTGGATTGGGTCAAGAACTCATTCAAAATGTTCTTGTGGATTATTGACATATTTAGCAAATCTAAAATAGAAATTTGTGATAATGTCTTTTAAAATTATTCCACAATATCAAACTTCATTTCTTGGTTAGTAGTGAATGGTTTATTCCAAGGTTGAATGGTTAGTTGGATGATAGGTAAAGTTGTAGATGGTTATGGGCCTAGGATAGTAATCTTCAACCTTTGAGTTGTGATTTCACAATCAAGATTAAATACCAGACCATTACTACTAACTGATGTTGGAAATGGTGTGGGACCAGATAGCACAAGTCTCGATTGCCAATGCACTTGCATGTTATCATGTGGCAAGAATGAGTTATCACTATAAGATCCAAAAGTGGGAATCCTAGTTTGCTTATTTCCCTGTATGCCTTCCTAGGTCAAAGAAGGATTATCTATGTGATTTGGCTAAATATTGTTGTTTACCAATGGTCTAGGTTGATTAGTGTTTGGTATAGGATTAATGGAGATGGTATTAACTCTACCTCCTACAATATGACCTACAACCTTATTGTAGTCATGTGCAACTACATGGTAGGTTTATTGGTTATTACCATTCTGACCTTGGTTTTGTCTATTATTCTATCATTGTGGGTTTTACTGTTGATTTTGTTGATTATACTAGTTTGGCCTTTGATTATGATACTATTTATTTTACTAATGTATTGGTTGTTATTGTTGTTTTTTATTATTATACTATTGTTAATTTTTATGTTAGGGAAATGGGTTTTCATTGATCACAAAAGTTTAATGTAAGTGCAAGCACCATTATCCATTTTTATCTCCCCATTATCTAACATATTCTTGATTAAATGCTTGATTTGGACACATCTTCTTAGATTATGCCCATGGACCTGATGATAGTCACAGAATTTATTTTCATGGTACCAATCAAGGTAAGGAATGCCTTATGGATAATGTTTTGGTATGGGCTAACTAATCAGATTAATAGTAGTAAGCTTGAAAAATACAAAATCAATAGGTTCTCCTAGGTCACTAAAGACATGACATGTAAGGATGGCCCTTCTAATAAAAGTGGTTTACAATGGTAAAGGTTGCTACATTTGTTGTATAGGTCTTGGTTGTTATTCTTACATCATTGGTTGGAGAGGTTACTAGGTAGGAGTAAGCTAAAAAGGTGGTGTAGATGATGTCTGCATAGTTTAGACATAATAAGATTCATTTATACCATTTCCTATAACATTCCTATTATGGTTGAATTGCTTCAATCTTTCTTGATTATTGGCATGTGCCAGTTGTGATGCTTGCACTTGATTAGGATGTTGTTATTGGCTATTTCCTTGATTTTTATAATTAAGTTTGATGACTCCTTTATTGATGAGTACTTGATCGATCAATAAACCTTTATCAATGATCTCTTTGAATGTATGTGCACATTGTAGTTCTAGATGATAGGCTATCTCACTATGTAAATTTTTATTAAACACAGTAGCTAATTATTTATCTGGTAAACTATGGTTGAAATGTCTTGCAAGGGCTCTCTATCACTGTAAATAATTTGTAAAACTCTCCTCATCTTTTTTCTTTACTTGTGTCAGGTCCACTAATGAAATCTCATGCTCGAGATTATAGGAAAAGTGCTACACAAATTTATCATAGAGATCATCAAAGTCTGTTACTAAATTCTTTGGCAACTTTAAAAACCACTCAAAGGCTTGTCTAGCTAGGCTCTTTGGAAACAAGAATAAAGGGTATATGTCACTATATGCCCTTAGTTGGCATGTGATAAAGAATTCAGTCAAATGGGCCTTAGGGTCACCTTTCCCTTTGTACTTATCAAATTTGGGTGGTTTGTATCCTAGAGGAAATGGTATCTATAAATAATCCATGTTGAATGTATAGGAACAAACATCATCCAGTTTAAACTTCTTAGTCTACTTCCATGCCTAAATGGTAGCAATCACCTCCTTCATCTCTTGTAATTCTTGGGATATGAAAATGGAAGGCATATTGGTTTGAGGGAGAATATTGGTTTGGGTAAATGGTTGGGAGGTCACAAGTGGGACACTTTGACCAAGATATGATGGATAAACCTATTGGGGTACATTGGATTTGTTGGGGAATGGACCATGAATATGCATACATGGATTGGGATGTACTTGAAATTGCACATTTATTTGCATGATATTCTTGTTTGGGTTAGTGATAAAGGTTTGACTTGGAAGATTTTATGGTTGGGATGAAGGGATATAACTATACTTTGCTTGTTATGGTTGAAAAGGGATATATTGCTAACTAATCAAACCTTGTTGTTGAGTGGAAACTTTTGGACCAAAACCCTTTTTTTGGATTTGTGGTACATTTTTAACTAATGGTTATCTAGTAGGTACCTAAGAAACATGAGGACCTATTTATTGCATAATTATTTGAGAGGAAGTGAAAGTAGGTTGTAGATTCGACATTTACCACTGACCAATATTGGCATGTTATTGACTAGTCATTGCTTGGTTTTGGACTAGCACATTAGTCTATGACTAAAAATGTATGTTCATCATTACTTGGTGGGGTAGAATATTAGTTTCCCCTGATTGAGGTGGTAATGTATTCATCCTTTATTTCATTGATACACTAGATTATGTCTGTTATTGTGAAATACCACTCGCTACATATTGAGGGGGAGTAGGATTCATCATATATTGTCATTGAGGTATAACATTAATTATTATTTAATTATCTAATCTTGTAGGTTGTATACTTGAGGAAGTGGTTAGTTGAGGTTGGGGTATAGAAACTCCTATTCCTTGGTATGATGATTTTTTCATGGGATTAACTATAGGCACACATTGTTGGCTAGTTGTTTGTATGTTAGTACCACTTTGATTAAGATTGGATGTTGTTTGGACATTTTCTACTACATTTTGCTTACTATTCAGTGTAGAATCTAAAGAGACTTCTTTTAATAACTGGAATATGTATCAAGTTATCTATCAAAGCATTTTGTATAAATGGGTCAAAACTTAGATTCTCTTGTCCAGTTAATTCCATCAACACTCCTATTGAAGGTACTAGGTTAATGAGGGGCTTACTCACCATGTTCATATAATTGAAATCATATGCTAAATTCAAGTAGGTTTGGTATGTTGTTTGCATTTGGTTAAAGTGATCTTCCATAATGTTTTTTCCTTGATTAGATATATTGGGGTCTTGGTACATTATTTGGACTAGATCCATAGGATTTCTAGAAGAAGCTTGTTGATCATAAATGATATTGTGGGGCACTCTTAATAGACTTGGTAAATTTTCATGGGGAAAGTCTACTAGAAAATTGGCCCCTACCTCTATGGCTCTAACCAAAATCTCATCTTTGTTCTCTAACAAATGTCGCTCAAACAAAAATGGATCATACATGGAAGATGAATTAGTAGATTATAATTATTGAAGTACTGGCTCATCCATCGTGGGTATTGTAGCGAAGTATTGTATGATTTATTCTTGGTCATGTTCTGTGTAAGGTGGTGTGTTAACCAAATAGTTAGCTAATAGATCTTGGCTTTGTGCCCCTGATTGAGTATTATAAGAGGAATAAGAATCCATCTCATAAGTAATGTTATTTGCATAGGGGTCTTGAACCATTTCTTCTTGTGCAACTATATTACTAATCCTTGGATTGTACATGAGTCCACTATGAGTGTAGGAATACATGTTGGGATCCATATTAAATGCTTGGTGATAAAATGTTGAAGAGTTATACAAACTCTAAAAAGGACAAAATCTAGAACAAATGATGCCTTCAACTTAGTCTAGATTTGTCAAAAGGATCAAAAGGTTTATGTAAATATTTGTGAGGAAACAAGCTAGAGTGAAGTATCTAACATTTCACTATTCACACAAAGATAAGCAAGTAAATGGATTGAAAAATTAAAATGCCAAACTCTACGGTCAAAGTGTTTCAAATCAGTCTAATCTAGGAATTTAAAAGTTGCTAGGTCTTTTGGCCAAATGTAGCATCAAAAACTAGGCTCAAATAAGGCATGTGCTAGGACTCTTGGCCAAATGGTGTCAAAAACTAAAATTTGAAAATAGATGAAAGTTTAAATCTAACATATTTGAAACACTTCTAAAAAACACTAGGCATTTGATTCTTGGACATGAACTTGGTCAACTAGGTATAAGGTATGAAACAAAATGAATTTTTATCAATAGTTTATCTTCTCACAAATAATGGTATAAAACTTGGTTCCTTTGACAAACAAGCTAGATAAAGGTGAATAGTATAACTGTGCTTTAGATAAAGCATCAAAAGAGTACACTTGGATTGGTCTGATTTTATAGGAACAAATTTGGAACTCTATGCAAGAGGGTATATGAAACAACATTTGAAACGATTTGGGCAATGTAATGATGTTATACTACCCAAAAGGTACGAAAAGAAGGTTTATTTCAAAAACTCTCTTAAGGCAAAGATGTTTTCCTACAATTTTGACAACATAACAATACCTTTCTTAATTCAAAATGTTGTGGTTCATAGACTTAAATTGTAAGTGTTTAGCATAAAATGGCTTAATTCTATCAAGTGAGGATAATGATTATATGTCTTAAATGACCTTCAACCTAAATTGGAAATTAAACCTAAGTTCCCTCAATTTTAGTGCAAATGGTGAACCCACTTAACACATCAACCCTATGAACTTGTAAATTTGTAATTTTGAATTTAAATTATAAGTGAAAGACTTAAACAACTTTGGTAAAGATCTAGACCCAATTGGGTAGCATAATTGTGCCAAAGTATATAATATGACTCTCAAGCTTTTGATGAACTTTGAACAAGGCAAATTGATGATCTCACATAGGTAGCATAGTGCTTCTTTGTTTAAATGAAAATTTTGACTATGTGTTTATTTTGGGATTGTTTGTTTATACCAAGTTTTGACTCTAAATAAGACTTTAATCTAGGACAAGACCAAATATTTAATCACCCTTAGATCCTAAACAAACAAGGTTTCTTGGTACAGTTAGAATCTATCAATATAGATCATTTTAGAGGATTTTAAGTGTTCATCCAAAAGTAAATATGCATTATATAGTAGGGTTTTTACACCTCCCCCTTATCTCAAATGATAGTACTATGATATGGACCTTGAGGTGCACCTTGCACCAATAATACTTTCAAAGCAGGTGGGGATTTGTCTAAAATCTAACAAGTCTCTAAATGATCTAGGGGAATCAATTACACAATGACTTTCACACCAAATAATTCAAAATAAAAGCATGGATTTTGGTATGTTTCACTTGGTTTGTTGTAAAAATGTCTAGTCTTTTTCGTAACCACTACATCATATTATTCGCTCAGTGTAGTGTGATGTCTAAAGTACCACTACATCCCAAGTGTAACTCTAAAAGAGTCAAATGAAGTCAATACTAAGAGATGAAACCTCAGGTCAAAGATTCCCTAAATAAATTCTATAAGGTGATGAAGTCCCCCTCACAAACCAAGATGCATAAATAAATAAAACATGAAGTTAGAAAGACTTTAGGGTCATTTTCAAGATCACCCAAACTTTGATGAGTTTTTGGGGAGTGCTTTAGATTAATTTCTTTCTAAGCCTTGGACTAGGATACTTTCAATATTAATGGTGATTTTAATTCCAAGAATTCCTTATAGGGTACAAATGGAAGAGCATACATGCAACATTCCTCTTTTTTCCAAACAAAATTCAACTAAACAACTATTGTAAGAAAAATTTGACAAGTGTGTTCAATTTTAAACACAAATTAAATGTTTGATGGTGTTCATTTGACCCCTTGGTCTTAGTTGCAAACTTTGAAAACATTCACCAAAATATCTAAAAATTCTTTTTTAAACACCAAAAAAAGGTTCCTAGTCAAATTTTAAGAATGCAAAAGTGATTTAAACATGTTTTGAGCAAATATTCTGCTTGGTCCTACAGAAAAATTATTAGCATGTTATTTAGCTTTGAAGCTCTTTTGAATTTGAAACACCAAACTTTAAAAAAGGTCTCGGGTCTATGTTTTTGGAAAAACATAGTGACTGACATTGGTTAATACCACTAATGTCAGTTACGGCTAATTGAGATGTAATCGATGTCAATTCTGCTGACCAACTCCAGTTAAGGCAAGTAACCAATGTCAATATTTTTGTTGATGTTAGATACTATGTAAAAATTGTGGTAACAAAAAATAGTAAAATAAAGTTAGAAAATCAATTTGCAAGAGTTTTAAGAGCTCAAATAAATATTTTAAAGTTGTAAAAGGATCTCCTTCATGTGTAGGATTCATCTAGTCCCACTGGGTGTGCCATTATGTGATATAGGAATTTGACTCAAAAGAGGATGGTTAGTATGGTTTTAGTTCTAAAATGAAAACAAAATGAAATAAACACACTAATAGCATAACATCTCTAGGCCTAGACACTAGGGAGAGCTTAGTTAATAAAATCAAATGACAAACACAACTAAAAATCAAGGAATCAAACACAAGAATTCCTTCACCTTCCTTGGATGCTCCAAATGCCTTTGTAGTAGTGGCTTGCTTGGCTTGTGCCCATAAAGTCCTTGGAAATGGAAGCTTGGTAACCTCCATCTCTCCTTGTCACCTTTGGCTTGTGGCTTGGCTTGGATTGAAATCAATTTGGCATGGTAACACTAGTTTTTTGAAGATTTTTGGAACCAATCTTACATTATAAATTTGCACAAATTGAGCTTCTAAAATGATGTTGTGAGGCCTCATATTTTTATATTTTTGGATTTGATCATAATCAACCTCAACCGTCCATCTCAAGATTGAGATGTGTGGTTGAAGATTAATTCAATTTTTGGAATTAAGTTTGTAATTATCCTCATCATGGCATTGGAAGAAGGGGAAATTAAAAGGCATGGAGGGCATCATGGAAGGCATTGATGAGGCATGGAGGGCATGAATCTTGATATTTATGGCATTTATGGCTTAGGGATGTCTTCCCAAGAAATAAGGTCACCTGATGATGTAGATATTCAATATTCATTTCTAAAAACAAGTATTCAATAAGTTTCCATGGAATTATTAATTATGCCTTGATTTGAGTTAATTAGCTTTTAAACATGATTAAGTACTTTATGCACAAATTACCCAAAATGATCAAAATGCCTTGTTATTGGTCTTAAATTTGATTGGATTAGAATTGGAAGTCCACGTTAGATGCATTGGATGTGTATTCCCATTTAGAATGTTAATAATAATAAATAACAAAGGCATAAGTCTTTTACAAAAGATTTTATAGGAAAGAGTACTCCAGAGCACACAGGTACAAATTTGTCATTTTGACTTGAAATGGACTTATCAAAGTTAGTTGGCCCATAAATTGCATTACCCCATTTAGGGATACCCTAGCCAAAATTGGCACTTAAATATGGCATTTTCACATTATTTAGCATATTTTTAGGCCAAAGTGTGTGTTTTAGCTGGAAACTATTCAAAATCCTAATTGGAGGTTATTGACAACCAATTTTAGGTGTCTATAGTTGTTATAAATCAAATAGACTGGATAATTCATATTGGTGCATCACCTTCAATAGTATAGGTTTCCTTTCATGTATTTATCTATCCTTTTTAACCCCAAAAATTAATAGGTTTAGTGATTTTGAGATTAATGGATGCACTAGGTAAGCTAGTGCCATAAACTAGATGTTCAGCCCAGCCATAGGTCACTCACAGCCTTAAGCTAATCCCATGATACCCCAAACTTGGAGTTAGGCCTAAACAACCTCCTCCTAGGGCATAGTTTCAAGTGTTAATAGTTATTATTGGGTATTTACTTCACTTAGTGATTCACATGAATGCATTAGCATGTGTTTATAGGGTAGTATTTTATAAATATATATAACTCCCCAACCTAGAAGTAGCTTATGACCAAGTGTCTACAAATGTTTGGTTAGAGTATAGCACATTTGAGGGGAAACTTAAGAAATTAATTTATAAGAGAAAAATTGACCATTTAAGGTGTTATTTCCTTTATATCCATATTTAAATTTAGGCCAGGAGTTCAAATCACCATGGAATTGATGAACAAGCTCTACAGTTTCCCTAGCACCACCTATGTGCATGTTGAATGGGTGCCCCTCCTAGATATTATTTGGAATACTGAAAAGATTATTACACTTACAAATATTATCATTATAAGGTTGAGGGCACAAATAATTTGATTTTATCAAAGTCCCTCTAATGAAAAATTCTATATGATGTATTATGTAATGAATTTAATGATGGGAACACTGAACAAAACTAATGGGTAGCCCTGGGAACCCTCTATAGAATATATTAAAAAAAAATTGTGATGATTTCTCAATACTACATGTTTATAATTTTAGGGTGAAATCAAGAATATTTTAAAATGTATTTATCCTAAGGTTTATCAAGACATTTATGGGAATCAAATGCCTATACTTTATGAGACATGAGGAGGATTATTGAGAAAAAGGGTGATTATTGGTACTATCTTGATTGTACCATAATTCATATAGAAGGAATTAGGGAACCTCCAATGTATTTTCCCTAATTTTGCCATGATAAGGTGGTATAGAAATATATTTCACATCATATATATAATATTTTATATGAATACCTTGGTACCAAGCACTAAGACTATTACCATTAAACCCCTCTCAGCATAAGATAAATTTAGTATTTAGTGAGGAGGTACCTAAATGTAGTTGGCAAAGTCAAGTCCCACTATGGCTTGGATGAAGCACCATATAGAGACTGGGACCCTACAGGGAGAGTCATGCATATTTAAATGACCTTAGGATGAATGGAGCCCAAGTCCCTTGTGCCATAAAAGCTTTGAACATCATGAGATTTTCATCAGTGTTGCATATGATTATGAATTTTATATGAAACTGAATAAACATAATATACTAATGGTAGTGGCACAAAAGATTCAATATGATCTTTAAATTATTCAATATTATGTAGTTAGAATCATGGAGGAGGAAGACATATCTACAATCCATCAATTGCCTCAACCACATACTAAATCACCAATAAAATAAAAGCCTCCTCCCTCCCCTTAGTAATAACAAACTATCAAAGAGAAGGATAATGCCACCCAAAGGGAGATGGACCCCTAAATTATAAATAACATTCTTAGAGAACTCCCAAGGTATCAACAATATCCACATGTCAATATTATAAAAAAAAATAAGGGCATCATCTCCTACAAATGGGAAAGTAATAACATTCTCTTTGTCACCTTTACCTCCTTTGACTATGATTTAATAGGTAAGCATTCCTAAAAAAATGAAAAATATTTTGTAATAATGCCATCTATGGTGGTAGTATTCCCATCACCTCCAGCATCTCCATTATGAGCACCTACAATTTTAGTACTTGTACCTTCATCACCTATATCCCTTCCACCTATTTTGCCTCCTATCACCCCTTTCATTTCCACTCTAACTCCATCTACTAATGTTCCTTAATCTTCCATTCCATCCACCTTATGGAAATCCCCTATTTCTACTCTATCACCCATAGCTACTTATCAAAGGAAACCTACAACCATTCCAGTCTCTCTAAAGATTGCTCAAGTAGAAGAAATACCTTCAGGGGGTTTATCTATTTATTAATCTCCTCTTGATGAGGAAGAATAACATGAAGAAGCATTATCATTGATTATTATACTATTGATGAGGAAGAGGAAGAAATAGAGGCTATTAAAGAATAAGAATAAAGGGGTGAAATTAAAACAATTGATATAATAGAAGATACAGAGTCATAAGATATTGGTGATGAAGAAGACAAACAACCTATACACAAGAGAGAGATATTATTTCTAAAGAAACAAATTAGGCCCTTAAAAAGGTAGTGTCTTCTTTCACCTCTTTTTTACATTTGTAAATATTAGTGTTGTTAAATTGCCTCCTATTAGTTCAACTACTACACACCTATATCTCTATATGAATCATTATAAGAGTATTGTTTGAAATCAAATCCATTATATTACCATGCAAATATTGAGGGAACTAGGCCACAAATTTTTGATTATTTTAATTCTTTAATTTCTTCAACTACAGCTCCAATAATGGCTAAACCCCAATACCCAAAAAGGAAAGTTTGTTTTGAGAACTTAGTAACTATTTCCATTTTTTATCCTCAATAACCACCTAGGACATCTACCC
This sequence comes from Torreya grandis, assembly GCA_037957365.1. Classification (NCBI taxonomy): domain Eukaryota; kingdom Viridiplantae; phylum Streptophyta; class Pinopsida; order Cupressales; family Taxaceae; genus Torreya; species Torreya grandis. Next base: position 2,731,411 of record JARHVA010001163.1, on the reverse strand, counting down.
AATTGGACTTATTTATCCCTTAATTCACAATTGAGTCATCTATAATTACTATCTCAAAGACTCTAGGATAGATTGAGTATGTGGTAGAAACTATACCTTATAGATATATCTTAAGATGGATCAGGGTTGGTCAGCCACCTCTTTAATTTCCTATTCAAATAAGTGCCTCAATGATTCCACCTAGATCAATTTATTGAGAAGTGTTATCACTAATGTCAAGGTTTGTGTCATTGATGTGATAAGGAAGCCATGTGACTACAGAGAATTTGAAAGAAACCTAATGTCTCTTGTGTTAGTTGATGTCAAGGTTAAATGCAACCTAAGAGAATTTGAAGGAAAGAGAGAATTTAAAGACAACATTATGTCTCTTATGTTGGTTGATGTTAAGGTTTATGATAAGGTTCAAGTCATCATGAAGTTGTTAATGTTGTCATAAAGAGATATGATGGTCAAGTAAGCATTGAATCTTGGTTATGAGGCTCTAGGTCTGCTTGAGGACATGAGATAAATTTTATCAAAAGGATAATATTTCAATTTTGTGAGTTTTTTTTAAGATTAATCTTGTTTGGAGGTAATCATGTTTGAGTACTAGTTCTTGAGTACAAGGTGTCTTGAAAAGCCTAGTCTAGACCCTATGAGAAGATGTGCATAATGAAGTTTGGTGAAGTAAGTAAGCACAATATTATGATATATTTTTTTAAAAATTTTTATCATGTAAGTAAAGTATATATACTTTCATAAGTTTTTTAAGGTCAATTATCAAGTTTCAATTGCTTGAGAAGCCTAGACATGGCACTAGTTGTGGCATGTAAAGTCCTTGTGAGAGGGTATGAGTATGGTGACTTAGTAAGATGGATTCAAAAAATCATGATACATTGTATTAGTTTTATTGAACATATTATTTAGGCTTTTAATCACTCATGAGAGTCTCAGGACAAGCCTACAAGGGTAGAAACTTTAGACCAAGTCTACATCTAGACCACTTACAGACCCTACCTAACCTAATGAGTTATCACAATATATTTTCAAGGCACATGAAGGATATATGATAGTTTTGAATCATTTATTAGGTTTATTTATTATTTAAAAGTGGTGGATAGTACATGGAATGAGGCATGAAGGTCAATTTTAAGGCCTAATGTAGTTTGCAGCTCATGGTCTAAGCAAGCAAAGAGAGAGAGTGTGGCCTAATAAGAGGTCATGATGATATTTTAGAGTGTTTTATATTATGTAAGAATTTTAAGAGGTGAGGTATGTTTTTTAAAGTGTGTTAATGTAGTTTTAGGTCATATTTTGAAGGATAAGGCATAAAAAATGTGTTATAAGGTCTCTCAAGTGCACAAAATGAAGGGTTCTCAACTTGAGAAGGATCTTATTATGATCATCATCTCAAAAAAAAATTAAAGGGAATCTAACATTTTAATTTTATATGGGTAATGGTCCTAAATAAAAAAATTATGCATTATTTTTCGGATTGAGTGGATATGCTTTATGAAAAATCATTAATAGTAGAAGTGTGTTTAAACCCTCTTAAAATCCTAATAGTGACCTAATATTGAAGATATTATTCAAAAGTTATCAATATGGTTTATAATTATTATTTAAGTGTTTTTATCTTCTATTTAACTCTCTTTTTTACCTCCATGTGGTGGTGGTTAGAGAGAGGAGAGAGAAAATGTGAATACATGGGCTTGTTTATGAATAAGTTGACGTAGCTATAAAAAGTTATATTAGATAAAGTTTAAAAATTGATGAAGGGTTAATATTAAAACTCATGTTTCATGTCCATAAATGTTTATGGGTATTTTATATTCCTCAAGTGTGATAAACTTGTCATCTAAGTTAGCTAGTCGCTAACAAGCCTAATGGTGCAAATAGTAAAAAGCCCAGGCAACAATGAGAAGATGATTAGGAATGTGTTGTCATGATAGAGTGATGAAATCAAGTGAATTAAGATTTATTTTTTTTTAATTTCCTATTAATTATTTTTATAAATATTTAAATTTAGGTACAGTGGTGAAAATGATGAAGTCAAAATGGTTTGTCTAGCTAAGTGAGGTATGTTTACAGTGAGGTCATGATATTGGTCTGCAAGACCAATATTTTACATTTGAATATATTATATTTATATCTAATAATTATATAATTATATTATAATATAATATGCATGCATAAAAATTATTTTAAATTTGTCATACAAGTGTTGAATATTAATTTCACCATGATTGTGTTTTAAGGTGAACTAGAAGTTTTGGGTAAGCATGTTGTAGTGATGAGTTTGAGACATTATGCCCTAAGTTGAAGTATATAATATATATGGTGTTTTTTTTGTGAATTTAAATTCCTATTCATGATTTTTTAAATATTTTAATTCAATTTAAGAGGTTAAAATTTTGAAACCAAAATGGCTTGTTTGATTCTGGTTTGACTATGTGTAGTGAGGTCAAAATATTGGTCTATAAGACAGATATTTGACATTGGACCTTATTATTTTTATATTTTATAGTGTTACATATATTTAAAAGGATATTTTATAAGTTTTAATATTTATGTTAAGTTTTATTTTGTTAGGTTGTGGAGCTAAAAGCTTCAACTATTTGCAGACATGGAGGAGTTGCTGAGTGTCACAGTAACTGATGTCGGTTAGGCCGATCGACGTCGGTCAGGGGTGAATGAAAGGGCAACCGACATCAGCAGGAGTCAGCCAACATCGGTCATCTCCAGTTAGATAGGGACCGACGTTGGTCACCTGTGTGTTCTAGAACTGTTCGTTGCATGAACAGTTAGTTTGTTGAACTGAGTGTTTGCATGTAAAGGCTATTTCGAGTCTTGAGTTGCATGGATAATTATAGTAAATTAAGAGTCTAAGTTATTTTTTAAGTATGGGATCTATTTATAGACCCATTGACATGTATTGTAATTATGAGCTAAAAAGGAAGGCAAGGAAGATCCTTCCATTGTAAGATCATTTGAGTTGCAAGTTGTTGCAAGCTCATAGGAGATCTACATGTGTAAGTAATGTCTGTTGAATTGTAGGTTGTTGTAGGTTGATGGGAGATCTACTTGAAGTACTTTAGAGTACTTGTGTACTGGTAGGGTTATTACTAACTGGTTGGAGGTGAACACCAATTTTGTGTGTGAGTTGTGTGTTGGGACCATTTTTGGTAGGAGAGTGAACTCTTGATTGAGAATTACTAGGATCCCTTGAGGTGTGAGAAGCCTCTGAGAGGTGGAAGAAGAAGTGGCATCTTCTTTATTGTATTTTCTTTTTGGATGAGTATTAATACAAGATTGTGTATTGTCTCTCATATTCTGTGATATTTGTGAATTCTAGTTACTTGTACTTCTGGTTAATTCTGCATGTTTAATTACTTGTATTTGGTAATAATATTGTGCTCTTTCTGAGGAGTAAGATCCTAACAAGTGGGATCAGAATAGGTGTGTTGTTTTGGATTCCCCATCAATTGGTATCAGAGCTTTTGGTTGGAATACTAACAGGTTGTATCAGATCTAGTTAGTGTGTGCTGATTGCAGGTTACTCACAGGGGTTTCTATTTGAGTGGGAGTAAAGCAATGGCAGAAGAAAGTAAGCTACGAATGGAGAAGTTTAATGGAAAGAATTATCAATTATAGAGGATGCAGATTGAAGATTATCTATATCAGAAAGATTTGTACTTACCGTTGGGTGGGGTTGATTGCAAGCCTCGGGATATGAAGGATGAAGAATGGGAGGTTCTTGATCGGAAGGCTCTGGGATCTATAAGGTTGAGTCTTGCATCGTCTATGATTTCCAACTTATCACATGCTAAGACAATGGTAGAGTTAATGGAATCTTTGGCAAATTTATATGAAAAAACCTTCTTCTTCGAATAAGGTATTTCTTATGAAGAAATTATTTAATTTGCAAATGTTGGAACGTGGATCTGTACATAGTCATCTTAGTGATTTCCATGGGTTGGTAAACTAGTTAAATTTAGCCAATATTGTTTTTGATGATGAAATTAAGGCTCTCTTAATCTTATGATCATTACCTAAAAGTTGGGAGAATTTGGTAATGGTAGTTAGTAATACTGCATTTGCTTCAAAAATCTTAAAAGTGGATGATGTTGTGAGTGTAATATTGAATGAAGAGATTCACAGGAAAAGCACAGGTGAATCATCAGGGAATGCTTTGAGTGTGGAAAGTAGGGGAAGGAAAAGAGAGAAGATCGAGCATGGGAGATCAAGGTCCAAGATAGGTAGGAGATCCAAGTCTAGGTATGGTAGAATAACCTGTTGGAAATGTGGAAAGCAAGGGAACTTAAAGAGAGATTGCAAGTCGGTTGAAGATCAGCATGAAGGACATGAAGAAGAAGCAGATGTTGCAGAGTTCGTTGCATAGGATGCTCTGGTATGTTCCTTGGATAAAGTAGAATCTTAGGTTTTAGATTATGGTGCCTCTTTTCATGCATCCCCAAATAGGGGATTTTTTCATGAGTATGTCCAGGGAGACTTTGGAGAAATTTATTTAGGGGATGGTAAGCCTTGTCAGATGGTTGGCAAAGGAAAAGTGAAGCTGAAATTGTAGATAGGTAACACATGGGTGTTGAAGGAGGTCATGCATGTCCCAGTTCTAGAGCAAAATTTGATTTTTGTAAGAAGTTTGGGTGATGAGGGTTGCACAGTAACTCTCACAGTAGACTCTTGGAAGGTTACCAAGGGTGCACTTGTTGTAGCAAGAGGTAAGAAAGTAGGTACACTTTATCTATCTACTTGTATTACTGATTCTCTTTCTGGGTTATCTACTTCAGCTGTAGATTTGAAGATGTGGCTTAATAGGCTTGGTCACATGAATAAGAAGGATATGCATGTTCTTGAGTCAAAGGGTATGCTTTTGGATTTGAAAATCATGAATCGAGATTTCTATATGCAGAAGAAGAAGGTAATGTTTCTTGAGAAATCTGATGTTCGTGACAAGAATAGGAAAGCCTTGGTTTTCAAGGAGAAGGTGATAGACAGAGATTAGCAGAAGGGGCTAAAGAATTCTGAGTAGAGCAAGGGTGATTTGGACAAGGTTTTGATCCAAAAGGAGCTCACGGGTAGAAGTCATTTATCACAAGAAAAACATAGAGACTGACGTTGGTTAGAAAACTGGCGTTGGCATCCAAATAGGGACCGACATCAGCTACGTGTAGCCTGACATCGGTGACTCAAGATAGGTAAACACTAGCATTGGTCAGGGGGAACTACCATCGATGATGAGGCAGTCGCATGGAACCAACATCGGTTAGGTGTAGACTGAGATGTGATTGGTATCGGTCACTGAGATGGATTTTGGGTAGACAGCATGCTGTCAAGGAGTCTCAAGCACCCATATGGAGGACTTAAAGGGTAAGTAATCCTCAAATTCATCATTTCCCTTCTTTACACTACTTGTTGCTCACTGACAGTCAAGAACCAGGAAGTTATTAAAGAAGTAGAGTAGGTAGATCTAGGAAACAGTGGGAGCTTGGCATGGATGAAGGATGTGATTCCTTGGAGAAGAACCAAATGGGAGTTTTGGGTGGAGTTGCCAGCTAGAATAAAGCACTGAGAGATGAATGGATTTTTAGGATGAAGAAGAGCGGGAATGGACATGTGAGATGGAAGGCCAAGGTATATGGTCTTGAATAAGCTGTAGGACAATGGAGGTTTGACCATTGTGTTTCTCTTTACCAGGTTGGATAATATTAGCTACATTATCCTATTACTGTATTGTGTGCTTGTTGTAGGGTTACACTTACAGGGAGTTGCTAAACTAAAGGTAAAGTTAGTTTAGAGGTATGTCATGAGGAATCTGGGAGCAACGAGATTCTTTGGCATGAGTGTGTTCTAGGGACATGGAAGGTCACAGGTTGACTTTGTTTTAGGATGATTGTGTGAGACTGGTTAGCACGTCGATGGTTGGATAGTTCTATGAACAGTGTCTTGATTCACATAATGAGGTTGAGTATATGTGTACTAAACCTGAGTTTTTCCAAGCAGTGGGAGTTGTTAGAAAGTTAGGAGCCAATCCGAGAGAGAAGCACTTGAGGGCAGTTCAGTGGATTTTCAGGTATTTGAGAGGGATCAGTAGCAGGTGCACATGCTATGCAGGGTCAAGTTATTTTCTACATGGGTTTGTAGATGCGGATGTGGCAGGTGATTTGGATGACAGGAGGTGCACCATAGGATTTGTGGTGGTTGGTCTTCAAGGGTGATCTTGAAGAGGGATACAATGCCAGGAAATAAACTAGATGATGTATAAGTATAGGTACAGTTGCAGTTGTTTATCTCCAAGTGGGAGATTGTTAGGTTGTGGAGCTAAAAGCTTCAAATATTTGCAGACATGGAGGAGTTGCTGAGTGTCACAGTCACCAACATTGGTTAGGCTGACTGACATCGATCAAGAGTGAATAGAAGGGCAACTGACATCGGCAGGAGTCAGCCCACATCGGTCATCTCCAGTTAGACAAGGATCGACGTCGGTCGCCTGTGTGTTTCAGAACTGTTCGTTGCACGAACAGTTAGTTTGTTGAACTGAGTGTTTGCATGTAAAGGCTATTTTGAGTCTTGAGTTGCATGGATAATTATATTAAATTAAGAGTCTAAGTTATTGTTTAATTTTTGGATCTATTTATAGACCCATTGGCATGTATTGTAATTATGAGCTAAAAAGGAAGGCAAGGAAGATCCTTCCATTGTAAGATCATTTGAGTTGCAGGTTGTTGCAAGCTCATAGGAGATCTACATGTGTAAGTAAGGTCTATTGAATTTTAGGTTGTTGCAGGTTCATGGGAGATCTATTTGAAGTAATTTAGAGTACTTGTGTACTGGTAGGGTTATTACTGACTGGTTGGAGGTGAACACCAATTTTGTGTGTGATTTGTGTGTTGGGACCATTTTTGGTAGGAGAGTGAACTCTTGATTGAGAATTACTGGGAGCCCTTGAGGTGTGGGAAGCCTCTAAGAGGTGGAAGAAGAAGTGGCATCTTGTTTATTTTATTTTCTTTCTGGATGAGTATTAATACAATATTGTGTATTGTCTCTCATATTCTGTGTTATTTGTGAATTCTAGCTACTTGTACTTCTGGTTAATTCTGCATGTTTAATTGCTTGTATTTGGTAATCATATTGTGCTCTTTCTGAGGAGCAAGATCCTAACAAGTGGGATCATAATAGGTGTGTTGTTCTAGATTCTCCATCATATTTCATGTTTTTAAGATCAAGTTGTTTATAACTAGTTTTTGGAGTGTTCAAGTTGTTCTAAGTGGGTTATTTGCAAAGAAGTGTTTGAGTCCTTTTGCCCTAATTTATGGAGTATAAAGAACATGGTTATGTTTTTAATTTAATGTTTTTTTTTCATATGATTTATTTTCATTTTTATATAAGTAGATTATGTACACGCTTCAATTTTGTTTGGTAGACTTTTTGTAGATTCATAGGCTTAATTGCGAACAATACTAATGGTGTGCTTCAAGTGGTGGTTGGAGATAAAAAGTGTCATGGACATAATATGAGATTATTTAAGGTCCATTTTAGTGGTATATAATATTTCACTTATATTTTTTTCATTTTAATGTGTTCCAAAGAAGGCAAGTATAATGTGTCCCAAAGAAGACCTTATGGAATTAGGTCTCCATGAGACCTAAAAGTGAGTTGCGGTCTAATAGAGTTATGAAAGACCAAAAGGGACTCAATATTCATTTGAATAATGTTTATTATATTTTATAAGATATATTTCATGTTATACCAAAGATGTTAAGGGTTAGTATCTGATTAAGTGTCATATAAATAAGGAATGGTATATATACAAGGCAATTTTGGGCCTATTTGAAGATGGAAAGAGAATGTGAATAAGATAGCACATTGTTGAGAATAATAAGGTATTATAGACCATATTAATAATGTGTATAAATTATTATTAATATTTTATATAGGTTATATGTATTAAAATCAAGTTCATATGACCTAATCAAGTCAAGAAGAGGGGTAGTTGAGTAAAGAAGCCTAGAAGATAGTTTAAGAGGGGTAAAAGAGAAAGAAGATATGAAGAAGGTTATCATCATATGTTTCATTATAAATAAGGTTTTATAAATGTGATAAAAGGTTTTATGTGGATAATTTTTTTATAATTCATCTATGGGTTTGGTTCCTCCTTACAATTTGGTTCTTGTTAAAGCCTAGCTGAGTTAGTGCTTAGCTAGTTGGGGTTGGTACTCCGTGTGGAGTTGGTGCTTCACAAAATTATGATATTTCAACTTAGAGTATTTTTGTCCATTTTTATGTATTATTGGGTTTTCTTCCCTTGAGGTTTTCCCACATATATTATGTTTTATCTTATGTAATCTTGTTTCATGCTTGTATAGTTGATTGTTTATTATATATGTTGATGTGATGGTTCATGTATACGGAGGAATTGAAAGAAAGTTTTTTAAAGACACTTATTCACTACCCCCCCCCTCTCAGTGATTTTAATTCCAACACCATTTGACCTTATAACTCTTTAGATATCATCATCTTGAATAATAATAACTCATTATACCTTTTTGGATCAAAGATTCTCAAGAGCATTAGAAATAAAAAATAGGCTTAGTCCTTATAGAAGAGCCAATAATAAGTACATGTTTTGATAAGAAATTTGGCACTATTCTGATAGTGAGGAAGATGAAATTAGTAGATATTAGAGGGGAGGAAATAATATTTGATTAAATGGATAAATTATTTCCCTTAGTAAAGAAATAAAAAAATAACCCCAAAAATCTTGATGAATATGAGGAATGTTTTTTCACTTTTGTGGATTCAATGGGGGAGGCCATGAAGGAAATGTACAAGACCCAATATTAGAATAGATATAGGTTTTTTCAAAGATATATTATTCATGCTCCAAGATAAATAGTAGATAATTTTCAAATCACAACCAATAAATTGTAGCATATTCTTAATATAATAAGGGTTTCAAGGGGTGAGTCCCAACCTCACTAGGGAAAAGTATGAACTTTCTAGAAATAGTTGAATGAATCGTAAAAGAGGTTAAAATTTTTGGTATCTTATGTGATAAAAATTCTTACAATAATTTGAATGTAATTACTACCTAGGAAGTTGTACGGGATTTAAATTATGTTATTTATAAAAGAGATGGTACCTTTAATTAGCACTAATAAATAAAGGCCTTGGTAGACTAGTTTGTAATCTAAGAAAGAAAAGATATAGAAATTCTAAAAAATATGAGGATCATAGGTGTGATTACCTATATAAGTAAATTGGTGAATAGTCCCAATTTGTAAGAATTACTTAAGGCAATTTCAAATTTATATAAGGTTAAAGTGGAAGGGATACTGTTTAAAACTAGTGGATAATTTTTATATCTGATCAATTTTTCAAAACATGAGGTGACAAAGCTAGAGGCCCTTAAGGCTAAATTCCAAGCTTTAAAATTTGAGAATATAAGGTTTATGGATGAATTTTCACTAATATTTAGTCCACATATGCTCAATATTAGTATCATTAATGGTTAATTTGAAACTATAATTTCTTTATATAAACAACTCAAGGTTGTTGAGAAATTTACTACTAAAACACAAATCACACTATCAGTTCCTCTTGCAAACACTCAACCTTAAGTTAAATATCACACAATGGTGCATTTTACTATTGGGCCTACTTTGGTCAACACTTCACATGCAAATCTTTAGTTTATTTTTCTACTACATCAAACCACAGCTACCATCCTCTCCTAGTAGTGCCAAGATGGCACCATATGTGTATATATGTATGTATTTATTGTAATGTAACAATACTTGGGTATCTATTATATTTTTGGAATATATATGTATTTATATCAATATTATGCAATTTTGGACCATTATTTTATGAATATCTTATGCATGCATACTTTGCATGGATTATAACACTTGAGTCTATAATTGGGATTGTAATATTAGACTTTTCTTGGAGGATGAGGTAATCCCTCCCAAATATACTTGTACTTATATCTTCTCAATTATAAAATGAGCACAATTTTTGGTAATCAAGGTGAATAATAAATTTTACGTATTATTTTACAAGTTAATCTTGATTTGAATTCTTCATTATTCTCCAAAACTATGATTCATTAAATAAGTTACATTATTATTGTATTTTAGTAATTGGATTGTGTATAAGTGTTATTTTTTATAGTTGTTCATATTTTACAATAACTAATTTCTATGCTTTGTGTTTAAATAATCATAATCTTCATTCGAAGATGTGCAATTGAAATCTTACATCAATAACAAACTTTGTTATGATAACTTAATTTTACTATGTTTAGTTCCCTTTGAATCTTAATTGTGTTTTTTTTTTTATAACAATAACTTACATCAATCATTAGTTCTTTGACTACTTGTCCAACCCATAGTGTAGGATCCAATTTAGAAGGGTATAATCTTCCTTTGATTCACAAACATTTTTTTATGATGTACCCTTCCATGATTTTGAGCTTATTTTGATCTTAATAACATTATATTAGATTCACCCACCCATCTCAAGTACATATTAGACTCACATAATATCTAAATCATCCAAGGTAAACTATTTCTCTGCTCACCATTATTCCATCACCAAGTTGTTTACAAAATAAAAAACCTTGCAACTCATGCCTTGGATTGAATCTTTCATTGATATTAAAATGTTAGAGGCTAGCTCATAAGATTCCCTAGTGTGCATAGAACCCACATCAACATAGATGCACTCTAGCATCATTATGAATAACCTCTAAGGGATAAGAGGAGTTAGCATCATGATTTTTGTGAAAGAGTTTAGTGTGTTGTTTACCACATAAGAAACCCTCACAAGTTTCATGAGGAAACATGTCATATAAACTTATAAAATTAACATGACCTAATATTCCATGCCATAATTGTGATTCATTTCTAATATGGGATAAAAATACATGTATAAGAAGTAAAAAACATGTATAGACCTTTATGTTGAATTCCTTCATAAATTAGAGAACCACATTGATTTTTAATAGACCATTTATCTCTAAGAAAATTTACTATGAAATTATCATTTATAATCTAATAATAGAATAATAGGATTTTCTTAAGTTTAGGAATATATAAAATTATAGATGGTATTTATGAATTATATAACACCTTAGTCTTGTGCACTTAGATAATACAGGCCTTGGTTATTCCTCTCATTTTTAGACCTTTCTCTCTTCTATAAGTCTTACATACACTATATATTTGTGCCTAATTACTTATCTCCTAGTCAGACCTATGTATTTTGATGGCTCAAACATTCTATCTTAGCCATAATTTTATAAACATGTTTATCTTCCATCTCTACAAGTTCTAGACCTGTACATGTTTTCTAACTATTTAAACACTTGTATCCTAATCAGACACTTGTGTTGATGCAAATTTCCTACCCTAATATAAGTGTCTAATACCCTAAACTCATTCTAATTTACAAATTAAACATATCCAAAAGGTTGGCATAAGTACTTTAATGTGAGATATTTTCCAAGAGGATTGATATGAATATAAGGTCAACCCTCATTCATTATTCACTTAGAAATGACCTAAAGAGACAAAGGCAACTTATAAAAATCATTATATTAATCACTTAAGTGATCAAAATCTTCCCTATTTTATCTTATTTCTAGATCAATCATAAGTAAAATACATATACAGGTCTAAAGTGTTGAAGGATTAGCCCAAGTTTTATATTTTCCAAGTTACAAGTTAGGCCACTATTATACTTGCCCTCCACATATTTCACCCATGTGTACACATATTCCAATACACTAGGGGAGAGCTACATCATTTTGAGGCCTTATTCAAAGTATTGGATATGTAGGCAACACTCATTGATATAAGAGTATTTTGGGTTATCTCGACACCATGATCCCACTACCCATTTTTCCCAATGTCACTATGAAGATGAAGAACTAGGGTTTTATAATTTGACAAGGAATGGTAGTCTATGACCTAGATATAAATACACCATAATGAAGGAAACACATAACTGATAATCATCCAAGTGGTTGCATCTAGTTTTTGTAGGTATTTTATACTAGACACCTACATTTGATCCATACAATAGTGTCAACACAACCATCCCAAGTTGACGCATGTGTTTGAGACCATAGAGGCACTTAATCTTAAAATTTGGTGACTATTCTAGACTATCTACTTCTTTCATGTTCTATATCTAGATTTATGTATTATAACTAGCTAAGTACTATGTTTTCATTATGATTTTAATATCTTGAATAGTTGTGTTTCCCTATTTTTAGCATATCTCAGCATAATAAATTTATTATATGTTTTATCTAAGTTTTAATATTATATATATGTATATATATACATATATATATACACACACACACACATATATATATATATGTATATGTATATATACATATATATATATATATATGTATATAGGTATATATATATATATATATGTATATATACATATATAAACACATGTATATATATATATATATATATATATACATGTATATATATATATGTATATATATATATATATGTATATATATATATATGTACATATATATATATATATATGTACATATATATACATATACATATATATACATATATACATACATATATATATACATATATATACAATATGTACATGTATGTATATATATACACATGTATATATATACATATGTATATATATATATATATATATATATATATATATATGTATGTATGTATATACATATACATACATATGTATATATATACATATGTGTGTATATGTATATATATGTACATATATGTATGTATATATATATATATGTGTGTGTGTGTGTGTGTGTGTGTGTGTGTGTGTGTGTGTGTGTGTGTATATATATATATGTATGTATGTATGTATATGTATATATATGTACATATATATATACACATATATACATATATACACATATATACATACACACACACACACACACACACACATATATGTGTGCGTGTATGTGTGTGTGTGTGTGTGTGTGTGTGTGTGTGTGTGTGTGTGTGTGTGTGTGTGTGTGTGTGTGTGTGTGTGTGTATGTATATATGTATGTATATGTGTATATATATATATATATATATACACACACACACACATATATATGTATATATATGTATGTATATATATATATATATACATATACATGTGTGTGTGTGTGTGTGTGTGTGTGTGTGTTTATCATCCTTTTTATTATTCATTTCTATATTAATAACCCTATCTATCACTTTAAGATCAATATCTAATTTAAGTTTAAACATTTCATGAACCCATTTCATGTGAATGCATTTTTTTCTAATTCCCAAGGTTTTTAGTCAAATAGGGTTTTAGATTGTTGTACCTTTTCATTTATTTCTTATATTATTTTATACGCAACTTATGTGTATCCCTAGATTAGGTGGTCTGCCTATTGAACACATTGATCTTCCTCTTCTACCACCTAAGATGACTAAAACCAATGAGGAACCTAATATTATGGATCATGATGATACCAATGTTGAGAATGAGTAGCATATTGACAAGGTTATAATAAAAGAATATTTTGATAATGAAAACCATTAGTCTAATGAAAATGACGAAAATAAACAAATAGATCATAATTAATTTCAAGCTATTTCATTGTTTTAGCATATTCATCAAGATCCTAAGAACCTTGATGAGATCCTCAAGACTATATTACAAACTAAACAGTCCAAAGGCATAACTAAAACATTTTTCCCCTTAGATACTTTATCAATTAATACATCTTTTGGGTGCATTCATTATGTTTTCATACCATTGTTACCTAAAATCCAAATTATTATTGCTACATCTACCATGGGGTTACCAAATGCTTCAACTTAAATACCAATTTCTATGCCTATTCAAACCATGTTTATTTCCCCTTTGATAAATACTCAGCTTACTAATCTAAATGCTAATGAGTCTATAGTTTAAACACTCCTTAAATTTATAAATATATTGGAGGATAAGATTACAAACATTAAACAAAAGGCTTTAAAGTCTCCTCATGTTATTGATTTGAAAGATGTGTTTCATAACCCCCTTGCACCTAAGATATATTTTAACCCTTTGTCAGTTGGTTTGATTGAACTTAATTTCACATTTTATGATGGTAAGGGTGATCTTGAGTAACATATTTGATCCTTGTTTATGGCATGCTCTGATTATTCCTCTAATGATAAACTTTTGACTAAATTATTTCTAAGGAGCCTTAAGGATTATGCTTTGAGGTAGTTTTATGATTTACCTCTTCACTACATGAAAGCATTCATACCTCTTTTAGATCAATTTTTGGCACATTTTTCCATTAATATTAGTTAAAAGGTTTCGTATGTCCAAATTACAAAAATTAAACAAAAAACTAATGAACCTATCAATGAATATGTCTAGAGGTACAAGACAATGTTGGCTAAAATGACCAATCCAATGGTAGATAAATAACTTCAAGACATTTTCAATCAAATTTTTCTTTCTCATTTACATGAGTCTATTATTTTCAAAAAATTCAAATCTTTTGATGACTTATGCCATGTTATTAGGGACCATTAAATGAATCTTATTTCATTGAATAAGCTTAATTATGTAGAAAACACACTAGCTACATCTATAATCAATACCAAGTTCAACATCAAATCAATTTATAATTTAAATCATCCTTAACCTAAAAAGGAAATAACCACCATAGTTAATATAGCTTCATAGTAACCTAATCAGTTGGTATTATCTACTGTACCAAGGAGAAATTTTACACATTTGCCTTAGCCTCCTACTTCATTACTCCTATAGCATGTAGAGTGTTACATTATATATATCCTTCCTCCTATAGAGGTTTATTATTAGGCCTTTACACAAAGGATATGATGTGAATGCTTATTATGACTATCACCAAGGCCCTAGTAATTATAAAAATAGATGTTTTACTTTAAATCATAAGATCTAAGATCTCATTGATAACCAAAAGATTACATTTGATGGTCCTCTAAAGGACTCAATTTCATAACCTAGTGATCACTAGATGTATAAGACATTTAACAATCATTTGTAAAACTATTATAATAAGGATGTGGAAATACAAATGGTATATAACTCACATCCCCCTCCATCACACTATGAAAACCCACTATATGGGATTATTTTTAAATACACATGGCATACATCTTATATGTTTTAGAAACATTCTATTACCTTTGATAACATTGAGATTAAGGATGATGAATCAGATCTTCATTTTTTATTCAATTGAGAATACCTTGATAATCATCCTATATAAATTGTTATGATTGATAATGGTGTAAGTGAGACATTTTCACCATGACATTACTATATTCATGATGATTTTCATCCTTCTACCATATCAGTTAAAACATTTTATGGGACCTCCTAGTATATTCTTGATGAGATTAGATTGCCTTTATAGGTGGGTGTTATGCATGTGGTTACTACCTTCTCAGTTATACCTTCCATAGGTGTATTTGATATATTATTGGTATGAACTTGGATACATACACTTTGATTAGTACCTTATACATTGCATGAGTGTGTTAAATACATTCATTCCAATTGAGTAATTATAATTCCAAATTTTCCATATGTTTTGGGGCCCTTTTTTCTTATGTATGGACCCATACCAACTCAACAAAAATATCAAAACAAGGTAATCATTGAGGATGATTGCTATTTTTGATATCTTTACACCAGATGGAAGAATTAATGTACTTTTTGCACTAGATGGTAGGTAGCTAACAAATTTTATAGTGATTTGGGCATCTTCAAGGAATGGAAGCATGTGTCGATCACTAAGAAAAGGGAACAAAGTAATGGATCCAATAGAATTATTGAGAAAAGATCCATCTTAGAAATCAACATACATATCTCTACCCTAGAAGAAGGTGCTCCTTTAGGCTATAAAACAAGCTCAAACTAGTATGCAAATACATGATGAGGAGATAGAGAAACTATGCAAATTTGGTTCCAAAAATAGTGAATCGACCACCATTAAAACTTAAGATTAGCATGTATACCCTTGATTTTCCACGTTGTATTTCCCAAGATCACCTATGATCCTTTGGGACTTTAGTATTTTAGATAATCTATTACTCTATTTTGACAAATAAATTGTACTCTATATTTAGAGCATTAAGTATATGAATAATGGTTGAGGTAATACATGGTGTTATGAGGTTAATATATTATCTTTATTATTGAAATTCATAAATAATGCTATGATTTTAATGATATAAATTTAATTTGAATGATTTTATTTAAAATATATGATTCATGGCATTCATGGCATCCTTGTGTTAAATAATGACATCAATCTAAACTACAAAGTAGCCTAGGTGTAGGAAAGGGCATGCACCCAAGCTTTGACACCTACACTAGAAGTGTTAAAGTAGAATGAACCATTAATCTAAGATATCCCATTAAACCCTCCAAGCACTTGAAGGATGCAAAGCATGATGAAACATAGGATTGCACCCACAAGACTATAGAGCAACTTGATATAGACTTACACCCATATTCTTATAAGTGGCTACCTAAATAGGCTTTGCACCTCATCCTAGCCTAAAAATAGCTTACACTGATGAACTTACAAATGTAATTATTGTAAATTACTAGGTCCCTTGAATAATGAGTTGTGTCATGGCATGACTAGCCCACCATGGGCCCCAGTTATTTCTTTATTACACTTCAGGTGAGTGTATAAGGCTTGTTATTTATGTGAATTGATGTTGGTGTATTTGAGTGAAAAATTTTGAGTTTTATAATTTTATTCCATGTGTTCACCTAATTTTAATAAGTCTAAAAGGGAAATGGATAACTAGATAAGCACCTGAAAGAGTAAATGAAATGAGACAACCACCCCTTTTCCAAAACATTTTAATTCCATTGCTAGGACCTTGTTGAATTTTGTTGTTATAATGGTGAAAAATAATAATGCTTTGACTCTCCTTTGAGAACATCAAGTTCTTGTTGGAATAGGTGGAAGATATATTTATGATAAATCATCCATCTTGTAAAGAATAGAAGCTAAGGAAGTGGATCCAAAATAACCTATATGATGCTCTGTATGAGGTCTTCTTTTATGAATTACCTGAGCATGTCTACTGATGGTTGGTTTCTTATGCAACCCATAAAAGATGAATCTATGGACATCAACTTGAGTGGATGAAAGAGTGCTTAGAAAATATTGAGAACCTTAATTCCACCTAGACTAGAACTATAGATAAATTGTGGTAAGGCATGGTGAATAGTTACATGTTTGATTTTTTAGTATCAACATACTCCTACCCTAAAAAAGTGGAGTATCAATTATTACATGAGCTCAGAGGTGCATTTTAAAAGAGTTATGCATAGATCTTTAAAAACTAATGGTGGAATATAGCTTTAAAATGATAAGAATGGAAAGATAAATTCCTTTCACATATGAATAGCACAATGGGGAAGAAGGGGATGTGTAGGTAAAGCATAATGGAAGGGGATGATCATATTGGCACCCAAATCTCAAAGGATAGACTTATAACAATAGAAGGCATAGACTGATGGAATATCTGTAACTTAGAAGTGATAAGAGAACCCGTAGTGAGTGGGAGGGGCATGGGGAAAGATCTCTTGAATTGTAACAGTGTCAAAAAGAGAGAAACATTGAATCCATAAACCAATCTCATCAATTGATGGGTGTATAATTTTCTAGGTTCCTATAAAATTTGACCATTGAATATGTACCAAAAGTGCCTACTCCCTTTAAAATTATAGAATAAGCTCATGCACTGGATCCCCCATAAAAATAAAGAAGAGTGATAATTGACCCTATTATAAATATTGACTTTGATCAGTTTACAGACTTAGATTAAAAAATTTTGATTGAACAAGTTGTTCATTACAAAGAGCTCAGTGAGGAGACCTCAAGACCTTTGGGTGATAATTTAACAACACATAATGTAAGCAAAAGTATTCCAATTCAACAAATATTAGCTTCATAGACTAGGTAATAGCCCACAGAAGTGGACTGGTACCACAAGTTGATAGTACAACACCTTCATCATCTTCAATGTTGGTAGTTACCATAATACCAATACCTAATCCAATGTCTAGAGGCTTGGGAGGGCCACTACCAATTCAAGTACCGAGGGGACAATCACCTTACATGTTATCACCCCCCCCCCACATCAAATATATTATGAGATGGTAGTGCACCTACCAGAAGACTGTGTCATGGAAAATGCCACAGAACATGTGTTAAAATGTGAGCTTAAATGGTGTGCTCAAGGTATAACCCAATTGGAGTGCAAGGCAATGCAATTCATGACAACTTTACTTGATCACACTCATACCTACTATAAAAAATTTGATCCTAACCAAGCCATGATTGATTATGATATTTTGAAGGAATTCAATATTCCAGAGTTTCAATATTAGAACATCACTATGCTTAAGGTAATTAGCTAAATGTTATTAAAGAGCATGCACTTATATGATGCTAGGTTTAAAACTCTCCTTTCAAAGCTTCCCTATGACATCTACCCCTCCCAACATGTGCAATGGTTTTTTGGGGGCTTGTTATTACCCTTTAGAAGAGCATTATCTATGAATACATTCACAGACCCTCACGAAGTGCTATAAGCCATGTTCTAAGCTAAGGCAGTCATGAGTGTTAACACAAGAATCAACCCTTTCATGAAGGTGTAGATTGCATCCATGGCCTCCCAACTATAGAAGTTGATAACTAGTTCATCACAAGATATTCAAAGTAGATTGTGGTATGTTGACTATGAGATGGAAGGCCATAACAAAAACACTTACCCTCAAATGAATGTGCACTCATTAATTCTAAATTATGAAGTTTTCCATGAGGGACATGATTCTCATAATAGTTCATTATTTCAATGTGGTAATCAATTTAATACAACCCTCTATTGAAATTTTTATGGTGTCTACACTCATGCCACACTTGACTACTGATTAATAGATGAGATGTGTGAAAACATGAAAAAGGGTGCAAAATAGGCAACTACAATAGATGGAGGGTAGGAAAACCAAAAAAATGATGGATATGTCCATCAGAATGTTGGCTATGTGATGTAAAGAGGCACCAAAGGGTGAGGTGGAGGATATGGTGGAGGAATATTCTTACCATGATCATATTACAAGTGTGGCTCAACTAATCACTATCAACACAACTATCTGAAACATACAACATGTGAGTATTATCAAGGACCACATCTAGTTGAGGAATGACTTGAATTATATAAAAATTTGACCCAAGGTTTACCTAACATATACAAAGGTGAAAGAATGATCTGAAGTAGAGAAATAACCTCCATAGGTGCAACTGACCTACATGGATCCAATCAAAGAGAAGACAACTACTCATAGTGAATTCACCACTCAAGTGCCAATTGTGCCAGTACCAAAATTACACCTAGAATATGGGGAACTAAGTCACACTAAGCACATCATGTTGTTAGAACCCAAATTTATGCCTTAACCTGACCTTAAATGTTAAAAGGATGTCTTTTAATAGGCCATGAGTGTTATTCAAAACCTATAAGGATAAATCCAATTATTATGAAATATAGAGGCACAAGCTAATACCTCCCACAAGAATCAAGATAACCAGTAGGTTGAAGTACAAAAGCTAATGGATATCTTTTACCTCTTACAAATAGAAGGGATGTTTCCCCTATTGAATAATTTGTTTTTAGATCATGGTAGGTGAAATCCAATTGAAATTTTTGTGCCCCATAATGTTGAAATTGTTATACCATACATGAAAAGGGCATGAGAGGTTAGGCATACATAGAATGTAGAGTATGATCAAGAGCTCTTGGTGAATGCCACCATTGATGGATGGTGAGGTCCTTATGGACATAGGTGATAAGGTCAATATCTTGATAAGGAACATATGGGATAATATGGGTAGGCCAACCTTGAGGCCTTCCGCTCATATTCTATTCATGGCCAAAAAATATAAGATGCAGCCAATAAAAATTCTAAAATGCATTATTATAGATATTATGGGCACAAATTTCTATGATAACTTCAAAGTTATCAAGTTAGTCAAGAAATATAATTATCCAGCTTTCCTAAGTAGGCTATGGTGCTACACAAATAATAATGACATGTAATTTAAGTGTTATATGACCTTTTAAAATGGAAAGGAGAGGGTCTTAATCCCCCTCTCAAGTGACCAAGGACCCCCTTATGTAGAAAGTTTTGATATTGAAGATGAGATCAACCATATCTATAATATCATGGCACAAGGCACCAAAACTATCCACCCCAATGACTAAGGAATACTTTCTTGAGATGATGGATAATTAGCCTCAGACACTATCCATGTAACTTGCAATTGATGGGTCAAAGAAGATTACAAAACCACTGATCATAGGTGCCATGTAGTGATCACAAAGGTGCCAAAACCTATGAAAATTGGCTAGGTCCATATCAATCGTACTTCATGAAGAGGGGTCCCTTGCAATAGGAATAAGAGAAATAGGGTATTTTGCCTAAGCAAAGGTAAACTTATGGTGCTCCCATGATATGAGGGTAGAAATCCTATAGAAGGGTATGTCTACAACATAGAGTCATACATCCCAAAGGAGAAAGATATAATGGGTGCAATGGTGTATACTTTAAAGAACACTATCACTCATTAGTGGATAGTGAAAAATCCTAGCTTTCTAATTTGGTAAGATGTAAAAACATCCATATGCACTAGATTCATAAAAATTAATCAGGATCTAGACATCTCTACATACTTTAGAGATTCTAACCCTATAGCACATGTGCACTTAAGTGAATAAACTTGGATTGAGTGCAGCACAAATGCCCCAAGGAACCTATGGGTGCACACCTTCTACAAAACCTTAAAAATTGTAGGCATGGGCTTGGTATGTGTTCAACAAAATATGTTTTGAGATAGCTAATTGGGATGTCTTGAAGGAGAATTTTATGCACACCTTTACCTTTCCCTCACATAACCTAGAATTGATTGAGCCATTACAAGTCACTCAAAGGGTAGTGTTTGAAGACACTGTAATCTTAGAGGAGTGCTTAAAAGATATGTTTAAGGAGAAATGACTAACACTCTCAACTTTATTCAAGGAATAAGCACTCAATAGTGACTTGAATTATGAAGATATGGATTTCTAAACATCTCAAAATTGGACATCCTTGATAGTAGAAACGAATATCATGTGACATGTGGATGATAGTTCCCTTGAAGAGGAAGGCCCTACTCATCTCCACATTGAAACAATTAAGGGGAGTAGATAGTTGAGTACACACATTAGGAGACAAATGAGCCCTACCACATGATTCTCAAGACCACCTACATTGATATTAGCATAGAAGTAAAACCAAAGGTGGCTACTCTAGGCACATATTGGTTTGATATAAAGATAGCATGAATTATGGATCTCTTGAAGGAGTTTCAATATTTATTTCTGCACAACTACTAGCACATGAAGGGCACCCACCCATACCTTGGGAAAATGAGCATAAAATTAGTGGAGGGCATGTGACCTATCAAAAATCACCCCTATATAATGAACCCCATTATTCATGTAATGTTCAAAATGGAGATTGATGATATGTTAGCCATAGGAATGACTTACCCAGTACAAGAGTCATAATAAGTGAGCCCAATGGTGATTAGCATAAAAAATATGGGTAAATCTACATTTGTGTGTATTATCAACTATTAAATTCCACCTATATCATTGAGCCCTTCTTGACTCTATTCACTAAAAAAATCTTGGATAGATTCGTAGGCTACAAAATCTATACTTTTACTAATGGTTTCTCTGGATACCATCAAGTCTAAATTGAAGAGGAAGACATGCCTAAGATAACCTTCATAATAGAATGGGGTTATCTTTCCTATAATGTAATGCCCTTTGGACTCAATAATGTACTATTCATATTCTCCAAAGTGGTCATCATTATATTCAAATATTTTATCATAAGTTCCTCTAGGTGCACCTTGATGATCAGACTGTATATGGGCTTGTAAGAGACCATTATGACAACTTATGCCTCATGCTAAAGAGGCGATGACAACTAAAAATATATTTAAACCTTAATAAGTGAAACTTTATAACATTTTTTAGCACATTTATTAAGCATATCATCTATAAATAAGGTCTACCTGTCGATCCCTTGAATATTTCCATTATCATTCAGCATCAAACTCCTAAACAAAGAGACATTCATGCCTTTTTGGCCATTATGGCTATTATAAAAAATTTATAAGAAGCTATGAAAGGATCATAGTGTTGTTAGAGAATATATTACACAAATATGACCCATTATAATGGGGTGAGACATAAGAGGATGCCTTTGAAACTTTGAAGCTCAAGTTGGCTAGCATGCCTATTCTTCAATTTCTTGATTGGATGACTCCTTTCCACATCCATGTCATTACATATAGATCTATAATTGGCACCATTATAAAACATCATAGTGAAGGCAAGATGGATCATCTTATCTCCTTTTTAAGTTTCAAATTGACCCTAGTAGATCAAAATTACACAACTATCAAGTGTGAGGCACTAGCTATGGTCTATACCCTCCATAAATTTAGGAATACTTGTTGGTAACCCCATTAATCTTTTTCATTAATCATGAGGTACTTAAGTACCTTGTGAATAATCCAATTATCTATGGGTGAATTTTAAGATGGATAGGTTTATTTTCAATAATTCTAGTTCTCAATTATGGAGAAACTTAGGAAGTAGAACTCGG
Source organism: Torreya grandis (assembly GCA_037957365.1). NCBI lineage: Eukaryota > Viridiplantae > Streptophyta > Pinopsida > Cupressales > Taxaceae > Torreya > Torreya grandis. Next base: position 2,708,629 of record JARHVA010001163.1, on the reverse strand, counting down.
GACCAAACCATTTGTCCCACATTGACTCTAGTGATGTGATAATTCCCATCTAAGATGAAATATCAAATGCACAACTCTATATATTTTAGGTCATTACTGATGACTTGTAGAAATAGCCATATTTTTAACATCTAGGTTTATGCCCCAAACCATGACAACCAAAGAGAAGAAATAGCTCACCATTTGCACTACCCCCTTTCAGATCATTAGTGGGGAGTGGTATAAATTAAATCAAGATGCAGTCCTACACCAATGTGTTTTGGAATATGAAATAGACTCCATTATATGAGAGGTACATGAGGGGATCATAGGAGACCATTATTTTGGAGATGTAATGGCATGTAAAGTGCTATAATGAGGCTTGTGGTGGCCAAGCTTGTTCTAATATTCAAAGGATTATGCTAAGGCATGTGACATATACTAGCACACAAGAAAGCCAAACTGATGGGATGACATGCCTCTCATCCCCATTCTTTATCAAGCACCATTAGATAAATGGGCCATTGATTTCATTAGGCTAATCACTTCTATAGTAAGGCACACAAGTATAAGGTATATTTTAGTAGTGACCAACTATTTCACCATGTGAGCCAAGGTAGTGCCTACTAAAAACTACAAAGTTTCCACAACTACAAGGTTCTTATGGGAGAACATCATAAGTCACTACAGGTGCCTACTCAGTTCAACTAGTGATAGAGTAACACATTTCCTTAATGAAACTATGAAAATATTTTAAACTAAGTACATGGTGGTGCACCACAAGACCACCTCATATCATCCCTAAGAAAATGGTATAATTGAGGCATTCAATAAAATCTTGGGAATGTGCCTCACAAAAATATGTGATGTTGGTCAAAATGATTGGGATGATTGAGTGTTAGTGGTATTATGGGCATACCACACAACCTATAAGCATTGAAACAAAGCTACACCATTCCAACTAGTGTTTATTACTGAGGCAATTCTATCGATGGAGTTCTTGGTACCATCATTACACATTGCATGAATTGGTTTCTTGGATGACCAAGCTTCATTAAGTATAAGGATAGAGGACTTAGAGAAATTGGATGAGATGCATGCCCAAGCACAATAGATATAATATATCAAGAAAGCACACTATAAGTTATGGCATGATAGGCACATTAAGCAAAAATATCTAACTAAAGGAATATTGGTATTACTCTATGACTCCAAGTACCTAAGGCACTTAGACAACCTACAAATAAGGGGGATGGGCCCATATGTCATCTAGCACATATTGGATATAGGTGCATTTAAGTTACATAAGTTAGCTAAAAAAATACTCCCTAGACATTTCAATGACAATTGATTGAAGCTATATCAATAATAGAATGGAACTTGTGCTATGAGACATCAACTTCTCGATCATGATTAGATTATGTTGTGTTGACCAAAATAAAATTTTGGCATGATCCAAATAGTTCCTTATGATTTTTTTATTTTTTATTTTTATGATGATTGAGTTAATAAGTGGTTATTTAAATCCTATCAATGAAATATTCTAGTATTTATATGCATAACTCTAGTTGGGTGGGTTAAGTACAGATGATTCCCAAAATGATTGAGGCCAGACACCTAAGTTTTTGGGCACAAGGAGGTTGCCAAACTTTGAAAATATGAGCCCTAGGGGAGAAAGAGAGGTAAAAAAGGTTTTTCATGTATATTATATGAAACAAAGGTGCAAAATATGACAGTGCGTAAAAGGTATAATGAATATGCATATCTTAATTGTGTGAAATAAATCAAAGGAGGGTGAAACACTAAAGGACCAATGCAAGGGATTTGTATGGGGTGGGAAAATCTAAGGCAAAGAGATGAAATTATATAAAAATTGACCAAGATAGGAAAGCCCACTTGAAATGGAAGTGTAAAAGGAAAATAAAATGGAACCATGGAGACTAAATTTCATGCATGTGAGGTGTTTCACCTAGCTTTCCATAAGGAAGGTGAAGGCTGCACCAAGTGAACAAAGTGTAGGATAAAAATCATCAGGACACATTGGCATCCACCCAAAGTGAGGCAAGAAGTGACTATTTGAATTACATGTCACTTCACCAAAAATATTATGAGATGAGTTATTGAGGTGATGATGGAGGCACAAAGATCTACATTGAATTCATAGGTGTCAATGGATTTTCATAGATTTCACAGTATTTTGTACATCATAAGAACTCTAGACACCACCATGCCATTAATCACCTATAATAAATAAGGTAGCTAAATTAAAGGTATAAAACATCAAAGGGATAACTATTTTAGGTTAAAAACCTTGAGATAATTTACACCCAAAATGTAGACTAGTGAACCAGAGCTGAAGCACATAACTACTACTAGAGTGAACCCTTGAGCACCCATCAACACCAAAAGTGAATGATTGAATAGAAAGAAATTGTATTCACTTTGAGATTGGTATAGAGATGTTAGGGGCATGAATTGTGTAAGAACCAAGTAATATAAAATTGGAGTGACACTGAGGCCACCATTAATGGAAATTGAAGCTCAAGAGCTAAAGACATAGTCGTAGACCTCATGATTGTGAGAAGTGCCAACAAAAATTGAAGGTTTGAAAAAGATAAATAGATCATACTTTAACACCAATCAGTTCTAAATGGGGAAAAGTGCATGATTTTTGGCCCACCATAGGTGAAAAAGGATGCTAAGAGGGTGTAGATGATTTAAGAAGTGACTACAGCAAAGAAGAAAGTGTAGCTGGTAGAGGGAGTTAGCGTCATCAAGGTTGATCCTAAATTGTTTATAAAAATGTCCTACTAAGAGATGCATTTCTCTAAGGAGGTCTTGATAAGGGATAGATGGGCATCCTTTGTGCACACCTACTATCTCAAAAAATATAACAACCATACCTCAAGCAAATCACAAGACCTAGTGCAAGACTAGATAGTGGACATGGGGGCCAAAATAGAATCATGCATGATGTTGTTTGATTTCACCATCTGAGACAAACTTTCAACCACCAATGTAACTCAACTATATGAGTTTTCATATTTAAAGAATCTATTAGAAATTATATAGTTCCTCTTCTTATATATCCATAGAGATTGTATCTATTTTGTAAAGAGGTATATGTGGATATCAATGTGCTTAATAGGTAGAATTATTAAGATCTTAGACTCCAATGTAGACATCTACTAGATGATGGTGGATGATACTAAAGTTGAAAGGGTCAAAAAACTTAAGGGGTACTATAAGGGAGGTTTCATGTTCCCTATAAAATACATCAATGACCCTAAAACGAGGTTAGTTACATGCCTCATGAGTGCAAAACTTTGCCCCAGTGGTTGATGGGAAGTTGTCATGAAGGCCTACCTATGCATCACCTATCATAAAGCATAGGGAGTTAAATTTAATAGATCAAAGTTCATAGCATATGATATGGTGAATAATGCAATTGAGTGTTATATAATGTGAGAGACCTTATGATGGGGTCTATATTAATTATAATTGTTATAGAGGAGATTGGTGTGTTTGATGGTGATAAAGACAATATTTAGGTCTTTACAACATACCAAGACTCCTTGGTGCATAAATATCAAAACTTAACCTACCCTCTTACCTTCTCCCAAAATTACAAGACTATAGTAATGGGGTGGTGCACCTAGTATATTGAATCATTCAAGGAGGAATAGCACATCCCAAATGATCTCCCCCCAAAATATGTTTGAAATAGTGACCTTTGCCTTTATAAAACACTTCTGAGTAGTGTGCTTAAAACTAATAGATGGTGACCACTCAGGATGGCTCAATATTCCTTATGTATTCTATATGAAATACTTTAGGGAGGTGCTGAGAAGGATCCTTAATTCATAGCAACTGGGCATCCCAGTGAAAACTATGGACTTGGAACAAAGCAAGTTACGACACGAGTATGTGTGCCTAGGGAAGAAAGTGACCAAGGATGAAGAATATCACTCAGATCACATTGACATCCATTCCCTCCAAAAATAATTAATTTTCTAGCACATCTATATGATCTCTTATGAGATGTAGCCAAGGAATAATGGTGCAAGTGCCAAGAAGGATGATAACCTCCCCTTCCAGGTCAGTGATGAAGGGAAGCTAGTGTTGATGACATTAAATAAATCTCCCCTAAAGAAAAGGGGAGAGACACTTGAGGAGATAGATTGCATCTAATTAAGTATCACCTCTAATAATGAGGCCACTCCCTCTACACTAAATAAGAAGCATGTGACTTTCATGCTATGGATTGCTTCACCTATGCCAAGGTAGAAGAAGAGATGGATAAAGGGGATAAGTTCGAGGAAGAACCCCTACAAGATCAAGAAGAGGAAGTAGACTCTAATGAAAGTGTGGAAGAGATCACTAATGCAAAGGAAGAGGAACAAGAATAGATAAAGCTGGCCATCATTGAAAAAGAGGATACCAAGTCAAGCCTAAGAGAAAATGTGGAGAAGGGGTGGACCAATGAAGAATATTATATGTTTGAATACATTCCCCCTAGATCTGTCACAACAAGGATGCACTAACAACTATCATTTTTCTTTGACATTTATATGGATGAGCCTCATTTTGGGGTACCATAGAAGACTTTACTAGGCACATATAAATTAGAAGAAGGACAAGATTTCCTTCTTGTAAACCCTGCATAATGAACCTAGCCATGTTGGCCAATGCACTCATTTGAATGGAATTTAAAGTAGTACAAAATAACATCATCAATGATGTTAGGGCTTTAAAGTGGAATAAGATTGCACTAGATGTAGAAGAAGAAATAAAGGCCATGAAATTCAAATTGTAATAATTGATTGAGCTTGTAGAGGAAGATGAGCCATCCCTCTTAGATGGCATTAACACTTCAAACTTCTCAAAGGTTGAAAAGGTGTGCGTGATAGTGGAGTAAATGATCCATAGGTTAAAGGAAGATATAGTGCCAGAAGAAGAGGAGGGCCCTTGCACCACAATAAAGTAAGAGCTAGCTACAAAGATTGAAGAGGTGGAAGACCTCTTCTCAAAACTAGAAGAAGGCATAGAGGCAACTGATTTCATCTTCATGAGCTTATCCAACCAAGCATCAATCATCAAGACACATCTCAATCAGAAAAAGGGAGAGAGGGAATATTTGAAGGCAAAGGCATACACTGTTAATAGGTCTAAGCACACATAGATCATGGCAAAGGTCAATACCTTAAGCGGCCAAATCAAGAACCAAGAGAAAAACCTAGAAGAACTCTTTCATGCCTAATAAACAAAGGTCAGTGAATAAGGATTAATTTTAGATGGAGGAGTGACAAGGGCAAAGGAAAGGCTAGAGACCTTTAGAAAAAAGTTAGTTAAAATTGATCTGATCACTCTTATTACCACTTAAATAGAGATTGCTATCACCATGAAAGAAATCAAGCTTGTCATTAAGGTATTTGAGGACTTAAATTCTTAATTAAAAGAGAATGTACTAGATTTCTTGCACACCTAGGGTGTTAAAATACTAGTCTGAGGATAGACTAGTAATTTTGTATGGGGGTAATGTTGGGTGCCTTTTTACCTATGTATGAACTTGTGCCATATTAGTAGACATTTTGGCATGAGGCAATCATTAAAGATGATTTTTATTTTTATATCTTTACACCAATTGGAAGAATCAAGACACTCTTTGAGCTAGTTGGAAGGTGGCTAACAAATTCTATAGTGTTTTGGGCATCTTCAAAGAATGGAAGCATGTGGAGATCACATCCCAAAAGTCACAAACTAATGGATTTGATGGAAAGATTAATAAAATTTATAGCTTGGCAATCAATGTGTGTAGCTTCACCCTAATAGAAGGTGTTCCTTTAGGCTATAAAAACAAGCTTGAACTAGTATGCAAATGCACAATAAGGAGATAGCAAAGCTCTACAGAATTGGTTCTAAAATCAGTGAAGTGACCACCATTAAACCTTAAGATTAGCATGGATACCCTTGATGCTCCACTTTGTAATGCCCAAACTCTCTTGTGAGCCTCTATGCCTTTAGTAGTTTAGATAAGATAATACTCTATTTCAACAAATGAACTGTATTCTATATTTGGAACATTAAGTATATGAAGAATGGTTGAGGTAATACATGGTGTTTTTGGGTTAACATATTATCTTTGTGATTAATATATGCAATGAATGATATGATTTTAATGATATAAATTTAATTTAAATGATGGTATTTGTAATATCTGATTTATGGCATTAATGGCATCTCTATGCTAAATACTAACATTGACCTAAACTAAAAAATAGCCTAAGTGTAGAAAAGGGCATGTGCCCAAGTTTTGACACCTACATTGAAAGTGCTAAACTAGCATGAACCCTTGATCTAAGATATCCCATTAAATTCTCCAAGCACCTAAAAGATGATAATCATGATGAAACATAGGATTTCACCCACAAGACTATATAATAACTTGATATATACTTATGCCCATATGATCAAAAGTGGATAATTAAATAGGCTTTACACCTATAGATCCTCATCCTAGCCTATAAACAACTTGTGATTATGAACTTGTAAATTTTGTTATTGCAAATGACTAAGTCCCTTGAAGAATGAGTTGCATCATAGAAAAACTAGCCTAATGTAGGCCCCAATTATTTCTCTACTATGCTTTAGGTGATCACGTAAGGCTCATTCCTTATGTGAATTGGCACTAATGCAGTCGAGTTATAAATGTTGAGCACCATGGATTTACTCCATATGTGCATCTAATTGTAACAAGTCTAGAACCAACTTGTAGAACTAGATAATAACCTAATTGAGTAAATAAATTGAGACAACCACCCCTTTTCTACAACAATATAAGTGTCCTCTTGAGAAATAAATTTATACCCAAGTAGTTAATTATCAAACCTACTAAGGTTAATCCACCACAAAAAGGTAGGCAATAGGCAATCCCCTTTTCTAGGTGGTTGATAATTGAGATATAATTACATTAGATATCCATAATGGGTTCCACAAAATCCAAATCTACTACACACCAAATTTAGATATCTAGAGAACCTACAGATTTTCCTCTTATCGTTGTTCTAAAGAAACCATAGACTATTCAAGGATGGGTTCCACAAACCCCTACTACTCATACTAACCCTTCATGACTGTAGAGTCCTATCATACATACATAAATCATCATAGATACTATAGTGATATATATTCCACATATGCATGCTCCTTGGTAGTACCACTAGTTTAATACATTAGGTACTGAGTGGGGAGATACCCATGAGCATCTATTGGATGAGATCATATAGAAGTCTTTCTAGTTTTAAATATTCCAAAAATAAAAAATGAAATAAAACATTCAAAACTCTAAAAATATATTTGAAATGTACTTATCTTATTATCTCATGGTGTCTATGTTGTTAATTCCATGTTGATGGATATCATATCAGTTATTTCTACATACACATGTTTCATGCTTTTATTCGAGTGTGATACAGGCATACACAGATACATGATTTATGCTCTTATGGATTTTGGGCCTTATTTATTCTAACACCACCAAGATGTTGGTGGCATCCACCTTTGAACATGATACATCTAGGTTATATCATTATCTAGTCACTTTACATTATCATGTTTGAGCTTATGTACTTACACATGCCTTTATCCATGCTATCATCTTTCACAGTGTACTTGATATACTATGTACTTACTTTTTTTTAGTAACACATTTGATCCATGGGCTTGTATGTTATATTTATGCTAGTTTCTTATGCTTTAATTTATGCACTTCTTTTACTGACTTGCCTTGTTATTGGTCTTGTGTGTTTGAGCATTTGAATATCTTTCATAATCCCTGTGCCTCTATTTATTTCTTTGTAATTTGATATGTCATTTTTTTTTGTGGACATTTGAATATTTCATCCTTGATTTTATGGTCATTTAACTAAGTCATGTTCATTCGATTGTGAGGCATTTGAACATGATCCTTTTTTGTGATCTCATTATACCATTGTCTTTTGACTTACTTTCGAGTGCTCTTATGTGTTTTATTGGTTCATATTTATAGTTTATTGTTAATATGTATACATTGACATAATCTTTATCATGCATATTAGGCATTGATGTAATCACATTATGGTGCTTTAGCGTTACATTTACATAGACATGTTCCTTATATATGCTACATGGTTCATTCATAGTTATATGGTTATCTTATCCTTTTGATGTGAGGTAACTAATAATTTATATCTTCCCTTACCTCAAATTGGTGGAATATCAATAGATGCATGTCAGAGAGGCATGGATTTCACATTTTCATAGTTTTCGATTTAGTGGGGTCATATTTTTGAAACATGTTCTTTACATTTACCCAATATTCAACACCTCCATATTACAGTGGGGGAATGTTCTGGAAACATGTCCTCTACATTGTAATGTATATAAAATTTTAGAGTTTCTCCATATATATTTAGGGCATGTTATGGTGAAATTTCCTCCACAGTTTTTAAAATTTGTAAAATTGGGCAAATTACAAAGTTATATGATTTAGATACAAATTTATGAAATAATTATATACATTGGTACCATTATTATACAAATCTTTATAATGAGACATATTTAAGGTTTATATGTTATGAAATGCACACCTAATATTAAAAAATCCAAATAAAACACTTATATGTGTTGCCATCACCCGTTAGGTTGAACTTTTACATACTATATTGAGCCAATCTACTGTAATAGTTGGTTCACTTTTTGGTATGGTTGAGGTGATCAAATAACTCAATATTAAGAAGTATATAGGTTATAATTTATTTCATCATATAGCCTCACTAGTTTGATAGTGTGAGTTAACTTGGTTCACTCACACTCATGAGGTTATAAGCATGATTGGGTTGCATGGTTGAGCTAGTCTCAATTTCTAGGTGGTAATCTACCTTTTATCCAAGGTTAGGGGAATATTCTCTCTCTCTCTCTCTCTCTCTCTCTCTCTCTCTCTCTCCTCTCTCTCTCTCTCTCTCTCTCTCCTCTCTCTCTCTCTCTCTCTCTCTCTCTCTCTCTCTCTCCTCTCTCTCTCTCTCTCTCTCTCTCTCTCTCTCTCTCTCACACACACACACACAGATATATGCACTTTCTATCTTTATCTTTGTCCTCATCTCAATTTTAGTGATTTATAATGATACATCTTTTAAATTAAATTGCCAAAAGTCAAGACAGCTACATCGATACACATATGTGCTCCTAAAACTTACTCTCTTTAAATTTCAATACTTTCAATTTCATATTATATGCATTGATTATATACTATAATAATATCTTAGTTTTAGGTTAGTCATTAGTAAAACACTCAATTTGGAATCATGCAAAGGCAAGGTGTGTTATACACACCCAAGTACGCATTCTTTCTCCTTTAAATTAGAAATTTCATTACATGATTAATGGGGGGTCAAATATATATGATATTTATGAATTATATAGAAAATTAGTCTTGTACACATGGAAAATATAGACCTTAGATATTATTATTAATTTTAGACCTTTCCCACTTCTGTAAGCCTCATATACGGTATCTCTCTATGCCTAATTACGTATCTCCTAGTTTGACCTATGTATTCTAATGACTCAGACCTTATAGCTTGCCTAGAATGTTATAAACCTACTTATATTCCATTTTTTCCAAGTATTATACCTATACTTTCAACCTACCTAAATACTTACTTCTCGGTCAAATGTTTATATCAACATAAGTGTCATATCCTAATGCAAGTATCCCATGCCCTAAATTCATTCTAATTTACAAATGAAATAGATCCAAAAGGTCAACCTAACTGATTTAAATGTGAGATATTCTCCAATAGGATTGGTATAAATATAAGATCAACCATCATTCATTCTTTACCTAGAAAAGACCTAAAGAGACCAAGGAAACTTATCAAAAAGAATTATATCAAGCACTCAAGTGATCAAAATCCTCCTTATTCTCTCTTATTTCCATATCAGCTATAGGGACAAAAATATATATGTCTGAAGTGCTAAAGTATCATCCCAAGAGCTATATTTTCTAGGTTACAGTTAGGTCATTATTGTACTTGTTCTCCATATATTGAACCCTTGTGCATACACATGTTAACACATTAGGGTAAATATAGACAATATATATGGATTATATAACACCTTAGTCTTGTACACTTGGAAAACTCAAACCTTGGTTGTTCCTCTTAGTTTTAGACATTTTTCGCTTCTATAAGTCTCATATTTGCTATATATTGTGTTTTTTGGTGTATATATCTTATTCTAACTAGTCTTATGTTGATGACTCAGGGCTTACATATTTATAATAATGATTAAAATGTACTTATCTTTCATCTCTACAAGTTTTGAGCCTATACCTACTTTACTAATCCCTTAACACTAATGTTCATGATAGACACTAAGTATCCTGACCTAACACAAGTGTCTACTGCATTAAATTCATCCAATTTACAAATGAAACACATCCTAATGGTCATTTTAAGTGATTTAATGTGATTTATTACTCTAAAGAGATTAATATTAATAAAATATTAACCCTCCTTTGTTCCTCACTCAACAAAGGACCAAAAATACTAAAACAACTTACCAAAATCACTCTATAAAGCATTCAATTGAACAAAGTTTCCTTATTTCCATATCATCCATAGGTATAGCATATTTATAGGTCTAAAGTATTATATTATTATCCCAATAACCTAATTTTCAAAGTTACAATCTATGTAGCTATTATACTTGATTTACACAATATTACATGATTCATACATAAGCCAACACATAGGGAAAGATACATGAGTCTAAGGTCCTCTTCTAGAGAATTAGCTATGTAGGTAGTGCCCACTAATAGTGGGGTCTTTGAGGTCACCTTTACACCATGTGCCGACTAACCCATTTTTTCCAATGCAGTGACTATATAAGCAACACTCATTAATAAAGGTGTCTTTCGGGTTAACTCAACACTGTGAGCCCACTATCCCATTTTTCCCAATGTCACTATGAAGATGAAGAGCTAGGTTTCTATCATTTGATAAGGAGATATATTTCATGACCTAGATATTAATGTATTATATTGAAGGTGACATGTAAATCATAAGAATCTAGTTGGTCACATCTAGTTTTAATAGGTATTATTTACTGAACATCTATATCTGATCTATAAAGTAGCATTGATGTAAATTTCCCAAGATTATGCATGTGTCTAAGGCCACATAAGCACTTAATTTTGAATTTAGTGATTTTTCCATAATCTTAATCTTTCATCTTCCAAATATAGATTTATATTAGCATCATAACTATCTTAGTACTCTATTTTAATTATCATTGTAATATCTAACATAGTTGTTTTTTCCTATTTTTAACATATCTCAGTGTAAACAAAATAGTATATGTTCTAATTTTTACAATTATTTATCTTGATATAGGTATTTTTATCACCCTTGTGCTTATTAATTTCTATATTCTTAACCATATCTACCCCTTTAAGATCAATATCCAATTTAGGGTTAGACAAAAACATATTTTATAACAACATTTACAAATTGAGCTTTTCCTTTCTTGGTAGCTTCTAAATATGAATTATTACATAAATAGATTATTTAATATATATCTTTAGTTTCAAATAAAATACTTGATAAACAAGACACATAATGAAATTCAAACAAGCAAACAAGGAAACTTATAATTTATTTTCATTAAAAGTAAATAAGGTAGCTTATAAAGTAATAATGTTAGTATTTTGATCATGATTATTGTCTTGATTTTGGTTTTTATTTTTATGTTGATCTTGATTATAACCTTTCTTCCCTTTTTTATTTAAAGAGGTTTTATTTTTATATCATTCTTCCCTTCTATGTCCAAATTTACCACACATATTGTAATTTCCATTAAATTTGGCTTTATGATTCTTATTACCATATTGTTTGTCCCTGGTTTGTCCATTGGCAAAGTTAGGGTTAGATTTATAGTTTATATTATTTTTATGAATAAAATTAAGCATGATAAGTGACTGAAAAACATTCTCTTTAGAATCAAAATTTTACATCACTTTCTCTTCTTGAATAAGAAGATCAGAAAGGGTAGTGAGGTTAGGGATGTCTTTCTCTATTTGGTATTTTCAATTAAGAATTGAAATAAAATTGAGAAAATTTTCATGAATATTTCATTAAATTATGAAATACAATAAATGATATTGAATAATATTACAATTACAACCATCTAATTGAGATTTAATGTTTTTAATTTTTATAATAAAATTAACAACTTCTTCATCACCTTTCATGGGTATAGTTATCAATTCAAGAACCAATTTAATTATCTTAGAGAGATGAATGCCCTTGTGCATAGACTTAATGAGTTTTAAAACATCACTGAGAGACTCTCGATTATCAATACAGACTAGGAATTCATCCTTAACACTACTCAAAATAATTGACATAGCTTCTTATGATCTCTATTGAAATGCATTGGTAAGCTCAACCATGACATTTCTCCCTGATAAGGGTTTTCAATCCCAACTATAATATTCCACAATTTATGAACCATAAACTCAAATTTAATGTGGATATTCTATATGTTATAGTTATATTCATTTAAAATTTGATATTTATCTAGCACAAAATCAAGAGAAGTCGTTACTTCCCTTTGAAGTTGACACTCTAAAACTAAAAAATATATAAAAATAAACTTTTTTAAATGTATTTTTACACTCTATTTGATAATAAATCAAATTTATAGTGTAACAAAACAATAATTATTCAATTTTATGTAAAACAATGCAAAATATTATGACTAAAGGTGTCTCAAGTGTCACGCAAACTAGTTATGTAAACACAATTATTAAAAATGTTGAAAAACTATTTAAGGAGGATTCAAATCAGAAAATTGACCACACTAAAGTGTTCAAAATGGGAAAAAAACCTAGAAAATATTGGTCACATGACCATGTTTGACAAAGGATTGACTAGGTCAAGTGTCAAAAGTGTCAAAATTAGACTAGGGTTTTAAACATGAGTTAAGGCATGCAAACCAAAAAATATTTTATAATTAATTATTTGAAAATAAATTAGTTTTGAAAAAAATTGAAAAAAAATAATTAGGGTTGGAGGGGTTTGAACTTAAGACCTTGTTTTAACAAGTGTCTTGCAAAATAATAATTACCAACTCCACTACTACAATTTTTGAACTATCATAGGCACTATATCAATTTTAAATTTTATTTTCTAATATTATTAAAATTATATGTATGTATGTATGTATGTATGTATGTATGTATGTATTTATGTATGTATGTATGTATGTATGAATGTATGAATGTATGTATGTATGTATATATGTATGTATGTATATGTGTGTTTGTGTGTGTGTGTACATACATACATAAACACACACACACACACACACACACATAAACATACATGTAAACTTATTAGATTTTTATTTTTTGGTTATTTAATAATTCCAATTTGGGGTCCACTTGGTTTTTTGCATTGAAATTTTAGATTTAATAAATAAACTATTAATAAATATATTATGAAAACTATTGACTTAAATTTTAAGCTTTCTAGGTTGAAGCACGACACACTAGGTGACCCAGACACAACAAAGGAGTTGAAAGAGGCCTTTTGAGGTTCTAAAATGTGTCAAACAATCTTCAAATCTTATAACTAATCCTCCAAGATCCTTAAAATGAACTCTTACAGCTAAAAACTAAATTTTCATAATTTTAAATGTTTCTCTAGCCATATAATTGTGCCCAAGGAGGAAAAAAATCATAGAATATTTGAACATCCTTCACATTGTCTGTAAATGATTCTATGAGACTAAATTAATGTTGTAACAATCAAAAAATAACCATAGAAAACCTAAAGCTTAAAAAATAAATCCTGATTTTTTCTAGCAAAGATAATTTCAAAAGAAATAAATGAAAGATATGTATTAGGTGTCTCTCATGGTCGTACAAGGCTAAATGCAATTTGAAAAAAATAGCCAAAGAGATCTCACCAATAAGTGAAATCATCCTTGACACTAATACACCACATCACATATCTTTGGTACCATGTAAAACCATGTAATATGTATTAAATATGCAATGTACACAGAGATAGATATAGATGTAAGTATTAATAATAAATGTATAAATCAATGAACACAAGATTTAACATGGAAAACCTTGATTGAGGTAAAAAAACATGGTGATTATTCATTTGTCAAGAAACTCAAGTACCCAATACATTCTTTCAACCTCTTAATTTTTCTCTTAGAGAAATTCACAAAACCTTCAAAGAGCTCACATATAATAATATATCTCACCACATTTACAAAATAATATTGTGTCCATTATATTTTCATCAAGGGGTAAAACCCTTTTTATATTGAGGTGTGAGGTGGACCATTGCAACCAATGGGTCTAACCTCTCCTTGAGGAACAAAACAATAAAAATTAATATGTTTTTTTATTTTATTTACATGAAGATTTAACCCATTTTAAATGATAATAATAATAATAATAATAATAATAATAATAATAAAACATTATTATTTATTTAATTCACTGATATAATATGTTAAGAGCCCAATAGTGTTACCACTCAACATCAATTATTCCAACACTTGTGGTGAAGGAAGAGACATGAGGTTACACTCTAGTAACTTTTGTAATAGTATATGAGAGGTTGAGGTAATCATGAAAATTTCCTCTTTTGTGGAGTTGGTAAGACAAACTGATTAGTAGATTGTGATAATGCATTAACTATTATTTTTTCATTATTATTAGTATCATTATTTTAAACTTGTAACTTTGTTTTATTTGAAATATTGTATTTGAATTAATTTTTACATTAGGAACATATTTTATCTTGTTCAAATTTATGACCATAAATTATCAATCTCTAATTATATGGCATAATCCATAAATTGATTTAAATTTATTGAACATAATAAATTCATGGAGTGGTGCAAGAAACCTTTTCTTGAAGATATATTGTAAGTCATTGTCGGCCATTATATTTTTCATATTAGAGAACATGGTCTTATACTGAAGCACATAGTCACTAATTAGTTCATTATATCCTTAATTTTTATAATTGGAGTATAAGATAATTCTCATCAATATTAATCAAAAAATAATGTGTTATAAACTGATCTTCCAAAGGATTAAATGCATGAATCGATTGGAATGGGAGGTCATATAACCATCAAAAAGTGTATTTCTTAAGGATACATGGGAATAACTTGGTTAACTACTTTTCATTGGATGCATTGTCTTAACATGTTGAATGAAAGTCACGAAGGTATTGTTATGGATCATGTTTACCATCATATATGTAAGCTTAGGAGCTAAGAAACCCATAGGTAAGGGATAAGATGAAATATCTTGAGCTATTTTAATATGAAGTAATGAATGAGAATTGATAAAATTCTTTTCTCTAGAATTACCCTAATCTAACAACACCTTAGCATAAGGAAATATAAGTCTACTTGATGGATTGTGCAATAAGCAAGGTTGATGATATAACATGAGTATCAATCATAAGATGTACATAGGTTATTTGTGTAGGAATAGTCATATAAATTTTATGAAAACCTTATGTTTCCCCCATATTATGGGTGGACATCACATGTGTAGCCAAAGGTGTAGACATAATAATGGTAGTAATAGTGGTAGAATTATGAACACCTATGGTATAATTAGTACCTCCAAAAGGTTAGGGGATATTATTGAATGGATCATAGTATTCTCAAGATGTGGCAATCTTACCTAACTTTTTATATTCATCTCTCATTACATATAATAGTGTATCATGCATTTGTGGGCTCATTTCAAGATATTGAGTTAATTACCTTTAATTTATGTCATCAAAACCATAGAGAAAAGTCTAAATATTCATTTTATTTATTAGCATCCATATTAATTATTTCTTGTTCATGGGAATTTAAAAATCAAATATCCATACAAAGTCCATCAATAGGGTGTACTCTATTTATTCTAATAGTCACATCTTGGATTACAAAATCAAATATAATCCTTGGGTGAATAATGGCAATGAGATGGTAGGTGGTATAACCTTGAGGTCTAGAGAGAGGAGGACTAAAAAGATTCATGTATTCCTTTTAGCATATTGTGGTAAAAGGGAGAAACTCATATTAAATGGTATAATAGTATGAATTAATAAAGGCTAAAGATTGTTTATTATGAATTTCAGCCTTAACACATGGAATTACATATTTGTTACAGATTTCACATAGTAAAGGGAAAAAAAAACATTTAATGATTACAGTCATAACTTGCCTTGGAAAATACATATCATATAAATCCATTATAACCATGTGTAATTTGTGAAATAAGAGAAAATAAAAAATCACTCTAAAAATTATATATATATATATATATATATATATATATATATGAAACCCTAATAACAACATAGGATCTCTTTTATGTTTTAGAAAAAATGCATATTCACCCAAATGTTTTAACTTATTTTGAATAATATAAACCTTAATAAGATAAAACTATGGAATTAATTCAAATTATTTTAGGTATGAAAATAAACATGAATCTAAACAGAAAAAATAGAATGTGACTAAACAATTCCACTTGTTAATTATGGAAAGTACTAAGATATTTAAATACTTAGTGTGTTTTCATTTTGTGTAGGGTTGATACTAGATGCAGGTGGTATAACAGGTTGGAAACTAGATCAAGAGTATCTTGAATTGTGAATTAAGTATATGGATGTGCTTGGATGGAATCATCCATTTTTCTAAAGTATCTACATATATTAACATCTATATTATATCATATTTTTTTTGGGAATAATATGCCTCTTTGATTCTATACAGGTTTTTGAACTACTTGTAATCCATCTCTCTATGTGATATCAAGGCTCATTATGTGCACAATATCTAGGAACCTACCTCCTCTTTAAAATCCTATGTCTACTTTAGAGACTATGTTTAGGCCTAAAAAATAAGAATAAAAATGGGTTGAGCTAACCCAAACCACTCTCTAATGAATGGTTGAGTATTGCTTACATATCTAATACTTTGAAGAGGCAATTCAAACCATGTGTAGTTCTCCTTGGTAGGTGTATATTTTCAATAGTTCTTCTTAAATGAATGCAACTTGTGATCTAGCTTTTAGCACTTGGAAGATAGAAACATTGGCTTACCTTGAGTGATTTAGACTTAGGCTAGGACCTACTCCTTATAATTGATGCTTGAATTATAAATAATATGGAATTCCCTTTTAATAGGCAAGCAATTTATTATGAGTGATAGATGATTGATAGAGAGGGAATAATCATAGACTTATTGTGTATATATATGGGACTCTTTAGGTACTTTTTTAAAACACTAGCATACAGAAAATATGGATCGACCCATGAAGATAATTTAAATTTTTAAAATGATCATTTCTTGGTGTGTGGATGAGTTCCTCATATTTGGATGCCTATGGAATATGCAGGCATTTGGGACTAATAAAATTTTCTAAAAAGATGGAATATTGATGATAATCTAAAGATAGTCTAAGTATGATTTTAAGTAGGCTATACATAAATTAGGAAATTATTATAACTAACTAATAACAAATTGCTTGACCCTTGGAAATATTGTGGTTGTGAGAGGAGGACATGTAAAATACATATTTTTATTCACAATTCATGTAGGATGAATGTAAGTTAAGAATTACATTGCCAAGTGTTAAATACCAAATTTTAGTGTTTATAATGGCCACACTCTTCTAGTTTACTTTTTAATTAATTAAATATTTCATAATATATATAGTCATTTCTTATGACATTTCACTTAAGTATATTGGTAATAATTATATAACAAGGGGATCCAAAAACACACTAACAACTCTATGTGATATTAGTATCAAAGATAATGGATATGGTAAACATCAACCTAGGTACTTGTTGACCATTTTTAATAACCATGGAATAATATCACCCAAATTCAAAATTTTAGGGGTTCAAAATTCAATCGAAGTCCACTAAGAAGACTTTATTTTGACTTAGAAAGATTTCAAGAGAGGTTGGTTTTTTCACCTTTTATAGAATCATAACTTTCAAATGTCATTTTGATGTTACTCTTCAATGCCCATCCTACTATACAGCCTTCTATGCATACCCTTTATGTAGAGTGTGGTTAAATATTAAATTTTTTGCAGGGTAAAAAGATAAGTAAGAACACACTTAGAGATAAGAACTCAAGAACAGTGTTTGGATCAGTTCAGGGCTTCAGAATCACCTACAAGTTTTCAAAGCTCTAAGGAGGATCAACAAAAAATGGCTAAGGTAGAATACTTAGAAAAATTCCCAATAAAATTTCCTATAGCCCAAAGGAGTTAAGAAAAAAAACTTAGATGATTCTTTATGTTTTCCCAAATCCACACATCACTTTTTCGCTCAACAAGATAGTCATTTCTCTTCAAATGTTTCCTGATGCAATGTATCATTATCTCGATAGTCTTAGGAATATTCAAAATTATTTTAAATACTTGGTCAATTTTTAAGAATTTTATCAGTGAAGTAATGATGTCAGTAAAGTCCTGAGCAAGTAGGCAAGAAAGATGCTTCCACATGTCACAATACTAGCAATTCAAGGTATTAGAATAGTCAGTATAGTTCAAAACCCTTTGGGTTAGAGGTTTAGTGGGATGATCATATGTGGCATAATCCTTTTGCCCCACTATCCCAAATATTTTTCATATAACCCAAATAGTCAAATCCCTAGGCTAGTGGGTAAGAGAGATTATGCCACATGGTGAAATCTCATTGCCCTATAACCTTAGGGTAGTTTGTGAAAGTCCAATAGTATATCTGATTAATAGGTAATTAAGATGATGCCATGTGGGGAAATATCAATTCATCATAGAAATAATACTTATAATTGCACCTAAAACCTCAACCTAGTAGAAAAAATGTGAGGAGAATTCGCATGGCATGGATCCATCTTTAAATCTCAAGGTCCATGTCTAAGGCAAAAAAATTAGAATAATTGACTAAGTGTTGAAAGATGCCCAAAGGAAATTTTGATACTTAGAATATTTTTGGCCTTCCTAGCCTTTCCCAAACCTTCTCAAGGTTGGTAGAGCTTTCTTAGTCCAGATCTAATCAAATAGTGACACATGTCATCCCTTCAAAGAATGTATAAGCATGGAGGTATTAGTAGCATGAAATCTCAAGGGCATTAAAATCTCATGCCAAAGTTTAATACCCTCGTGGTCATAAGGCCCTAAGAGGATGCCATGTGTTATCTTCCCATAACCCTGGGGGATTGGATAAATTAAATTTGGTGTATTGGCCGAATGGCTAAGATGCCTTGAGTCCATGAGTTCTTGAGGATATGACATGTGGTTATGATAGAGGCCAAAGATATAAAGAAACAAGAAGTGTTAAGAGAGTGACATGTGATAACAACAAAGTCAATGAGCTAAATCATGTAGATGTGCATAAGTTATAGCCAAATAATAAATAAGATAACAAAATAAATAGTGCCACATCATTAGTCATCAAGCCTAAAATTAATGGCCTATCCAACTATCAAAACCATCATAATCAAGATTTTTAAAATCAAAATATGGTAGTTTAAGGATCATAGAATTGTGATACAAATGACTTAGGAGGACATTGCAATTAGCACAGTATAATGAATTACGCTTGAATATGTAGAATTTAATGATATTATAAATAATATAATTGAGACATGAGTAAGACTATAATGATGAGATCATAACCAGAGTATACAGGACAAAGAAGTGTCTTAATGAAAAGTATGGAATGAATGTCTCAAAAGAGTAGTATTGAAGGATAAGTAGTGGAATTAGACCAAAATATTCCAAGCCGGTAATTCTAAAAGATCTATAGCCATATTCTTACACAAAATCTTACAAATTAAACTATGACCATTGAGTGATTAAAATTTGATTAATATAAAACCAATATAAGAGTGTGTTAAGATGACATATTTAATCCCAATTCAATCATCACCATACCTTGAGGATGTAGTTAGAGTCCTAATTAATTTTGTCCACCCATGTCTGATTTACAAAGAGATTATGCATCTCAATTTTTTATCTTCAATTTAATTCTCTCAATCATATTTTTTATTGTAATCAATGACCCATGGGATTTTTATTACCTATAAAATTCTAGGTCTTTCATTGTAAAAGGGTCAACATATCTAAACACAATAATGCTACCAAAATTTTCCCTATAGGAATCCCTTTACCACCTAAACCTTACATTTTAATGTGAATTAAGTTCACCTCTCTCTATTATTATGCATCCTTTTTGCATCTCATGGTCTATTGATCTATGTATGTGGATAATATTAATCCCTCCCATTATTGTCCATCCTAGCACCTTGTGTATAAATTGGCTCTTTTTTTTTAGGTTATATTATGTTTGCATATAGGTTTATGCAAACATTATATGTTGGTCATTTTTCATCCCTCTTAGTGATGTATTGTGTCCTGAACCTCCATTTGAATCACTTATGTAGTTAAATGTTTAATATCAGAGCCTATGTGATATTGTCTTGTCCTATGCAATCTATAGTGTGTTATTTAAATCTTTTAGAGTTACTCTATTTAATCTTGGTGTATCACCATTTTCTTTTCAGCATCCCTTCTCCCTTTTCTCACAACAAATTTTAGATTTAAGATTAGCATTAGATTTATTTTCAACTCTTTTAGGCCTAAATGTTGATCCTAAATTGAATTCATTTAGATTAGAAGGAATATGTCCTTTTATGGAGGTTCATCCCAAGGAGTTCAAGATTCCCACACCTTAGAGGACAATCCCATTATCTCACTAAGCCAATTATTCCAATTCAACAAGTGCATGATTTAAGTGATAATAGTTTATGGCTCACCTGATGGAACCAATACAAATATTTAGATAAGATCTTATTGTTATTCTTAGTCAATAGTGTTAAAGACGCTCTATAAATCACCTAACAACTCTAATTATTTATGGTTTACAAAGATCAGTGCTTCATCTATATGCCAAGACAAAAAAGATCATTTTCAAGAGGTATTGTTTTTCATTCTATAATTATATGTACCTTATAGAATAATAATTATATTATAATTATCTCCTATTAAGAGAGCTAGAAATTCAAGGTAATATTCCCTAAGATCTCAGTCTACCCCCCCCCCCCCACCTTTGGTATATTTTCCCTACCTAGAGGAAGGTTATTGCCTATTATTTTCATGCCTACCCAAATAAACCAACTATTTATGCCATTTAATGGAGGTATTCCTTTGGATATAGCAAAATATGATGGCATTCCAGTTTAAGCACTTAAGAGGTTGTCATATTTTACTAGTGAGAATGTAACCACCCTTATTTAACACATACAACATATTTCTAATATTTGTTCAGTCCATAATGTATTCAAAGATAATGTATCAATAAATTAACTCACCTCTTATTTAAAATTAAAATCCCTATAATGGTATAGGAGTCTAAAACCTAACTCCATTCATAGTTGGGATGAACTAGGAGAAAAAATTTAAAAGTAATTTGAAGATAAGAGTGACCATGTATCCTTGATGGAGCAACTTACCACCATTAAGAGATCCCCACATAAGTTTATTGTTGATTTTAATTTTATATTCTAGAGAGTTTGAGTTATAATTCCACACTTATTTAATCCATCTCCAAATACTGTGTTTCTATATTATCTAAGGGCTCTAAATAGTGATATAGTTGTAATAGTCTAATCTATGGGAGAATTAGTAGTCCTTGATGCATATGACACTTTTTTAGGGTTGATAATTACCTAATTTAGGATGGAAATATTACTCATAAGCATCCTATTCCTCTTTATCTATAACCACCACCCATTTAGTTGACTTCTCAACCCTCATTAGTGCCTATCCCTATTGCATCCACCCCACCAACTATATTTATTGCTTCTTTTAGTAAACTACATAAAGTTAAGTCATTACTAAAAAATTTTGGGAATGAGATAGTAGACTTAAAGAGGTATGAGGCCTATAATTATATACCTTACCATAAATTTAATCAGTCTTGCCAACATGTCAGGATGCCTTAACAAAGTAATTCACAAGCCAAAGGCTAACTCACTTACTCTAGATTGCCTAATATGCAAAATGTTAATACTTATAACACCTCTATATCTCTTGTTCCTATTCAAAATAATCTATCCCAAGATTATGAGTGGTGTTTTCCTTTTAATCAATCACATAATCAATATACCTATGCAAATGGAATGTTAAATCAAGTTTTTATGGTGCAAAGTATATCATACCCTTAAGAGTAGCCAAAATAATCAACTTCACAGATGGAATAAGTGCATGAAGAGGCCAAAACATGGGTGGATGAAGCCATTTTTGTAAATTGGAAAGAGAGAGAATTAATTAACATAAATTAAAACCAAATAATAGATACAGTCAATAATTCAGTGGCCTACAATACAAGGTTTAAAATAAGGGAAACAGAGAGTGAGAAATATCCCTTAATAGGCCAAAATTCTACTTCATAAGTTCCACGTGAATTTTTGAAAGACAAAGTGACTCCTACTAACATCCAAGTGCAAATAAATCATCCTATTCAGAAGGATAATCAACCACAAGTTAGTCAACACACTAAGGAAGAGGTTGTTATCCCAAAGTTTTAGATGAAAGGGACTCAAATTCCCTTCAACATAGTGAAGCAAATGAATAAAACAAGCTTGAATGTGACTAAGTGAGAGGACATGTCCATCCCTTCTCAAATTAATTTATTTTAGGAAGCATTGAATAACTTTCATCCTCATGAACTAGCAAAGGCCTCTCTAGCCATTTCCATAAGCTTGTGTCAACCAAGGTAAGGAGATCTTGAAAAATTTAGCAAGCCACTTATATATCTCCTTGATCATAGGTAGGCACCTTGTCCATAATTGTATGATTGATTTAGGTAAAATTATCTTGGTCATGCCCAAGAAGATAGATTATATGTTAGGTATAAATTATAACCCAATTACAAAAGGAGTTATTTAGATAGATAGAATAACTATCAAAATTGTAGAGGTTATTAAAAGATTAAACCTAACCTTTCATGCATTCCCTATCCTCTCTATTACATAAGACATATATGTTATAGACCTACCTCCCTTATTTATATTTCTCTTTCAAGAGACTTTAGTACAAAAATGGGTGGGTATTTGTCATCTAACTAGTCACACATGTTGTTGACTAGATATGGAGCCAGTGTGACCATCACAACTGAGCCTATTTTTAGAGATCATATAGATCCATACTCACCTAATCCCATTTATTTAAACTATACAATACTTGACCTTGAAGATATTTTAGTCTTTTATGAGACTACCACACCAATAGAGGAAGTCCTAGATGTAGAACTAGGCTACTAATCTAATGAGCATTATGGATTTGATTCATATGATTGTATGGAGGAAATCAAACTGGGAAATTATTGCATATTTGAGGATGAATCTATTTTGTCAAACCTCATAAAACTCAAGAAGACCTCAAAGGAATATAGAAGCTATATTTTGATGACTCTAGAAGTAGAAATGATGCAAGTGCAACATCATGATGATCTCTCCTCAAAAGGAGAAATACTTTCATGCATACATACTATAATTTACTTAAACCACTAATGCATTTGAATATCAAGCATTGATATAAGGCCTCAAATTGGCACAAAATAAAATAATTAAGACACTGAAAGTGTTTTAGGATATAAAGATCATTATAAATTAGGTGAGAACCCAAAATGCATCCAATAATAGCCTGTTAAAGTCTTATAAACATAGAGTCTAGGATCTCATCAAAATATTTGATGCTTTCAACATATAAGTTATGTCAAGGAAGCAAAATATTGATGTTGATAGAATTTCCATAATAGGCTCTTAATAAGACCTCCATGTTGATGTTGTGAGTGATTCATGACAACTTGTCAAGCTTATAATTGAACCTATGGTGCCTAATAATGATGTAAATTGGAAAGTGTTTGAGAATGATGAGTAGATCATTAATTTTATACAAGAAGAGGTAGAGATTTTTTCCAAAAATAAAGAAGGGTTGTAAACATATTATGAGGATCAAATCATCCAATTAAAAGGAAACAAGATACCCCACTTCAACTCTGATGATCAGTTCAAAGGTGAGTAGAGAAACATGATGATGGAGGAAATATTCATGATCATGTCTATATCTTATGACAAGATCTTGAAAGTTGATAAGGTATGTTCCCCATATAAATTCAAAGAATTTATTGAACTAAGCAGAAGATGTGATGATATATTCACATAAAGCTATCAAAACCTTAGAGGCTTTGATCTAGGATTATCCCAGCATATGATTAAGTTTGACCCTAATACCGGTCCATTTAGGCAAAAGTAAAGGCTAGTTAATCCTAATTTTGAGCCCTTAATGAGGAAATATCTCTCAAATTTCATTAAGGCTAACATAATATTTCTAATTAAATGTTCCTCATGCATGGCCAATCTAGTCCCAATACATAATAATAATGGAGATCCACTTATGTGTAGACTTCATGGATTTAAACAAATCTTCCCTCAAAGATAACTATCCCCTTCTACCAATGGATCAAATTATGTAAAAATTCACAAGCGTAGAAAGGTTTTCACTATTGGATGTTTATTCGAGATATAAATAGGTACTTATGTGGGAGTGTAACCAATTTAAAACAAAATTCACAACTAGGTGGATTACCTTCACAAGCCAAAGGATTCCCTTTGGTTTGATAAACATAGGAAATACCTTCTAGAGGGCCATGGATATGGAATTCAAGGGACTCCTCAATAATATCATCTTAGTTTACCTTGATGATATAACTATTTTCTCCATATACATAGAATATCATTTAGGTCACATAGAGAAAGTCTAAAAAATGTTGAGAGTTAACGATCTCTTTAAACCCAATAAAGTGTGTATTTGTAGTGCATGAAGGTAAACTCTTGGGACACATCATCTCCAAAGGGGGACTCGTAATTGATCTTGAATGATTTGAGGCCATTTTATCACTCCCTTTCCCAATTAAAAAAAGGGTATCCAAATCTTCTTGGAAAAAATGAACTTTGTCAGAAGGTTTGTGCTAAGTTTTGTAACTTTCATCAACCTTCTCATAGAAATGCTCAAAAAGAACACTGTATTCATCTAAACCCAAGAAGGCCAAATCAATATTGAGTCTATTAAGTGTACCATCACAAAATCTTCTACTTTGATAAATTTATATTACATTAAGGATTTCATCCTTTATGCATTTGGTAGAACTAAAGGCATCCCAATAATTCTTGCATAGCATAACGATGACAAACTAAAGTAGCTTATCATTTTCTTTATCCAAATGTTAAAGGATTATGATATGTGATACAACCTTTCAGAAAATCACACCCTTGTATTAATAATAGTTCTCAATAAGTTTAGGCACATGTTCTCAAATAATAAGATCTAGCTTATGGTCTCATACTAGAGTATAAAATAGGTCTTACTTAGTAAATACATAGATGAGAAGAGAGTCGATTGGGTCACAAAGGTGATGGAATATAGCATAGACATCCAAATCACCAAGCTAGTGTGAGGTAAAAGACTCTGTGATCATCTAGAAAAGGATTCAAAGAACAAAGACTGCACAATTCTTGCACTATGCAAGAGCCAAACAGAATATAAGAATATAAGGATCTTCTTTCAGACTAGTTCATATTTGCATAGCTTGAACAAAGCCAAGCACATACATTTTATATTACAAGCCATTCTATATGTGCTTGTTAGTGGTGAATTTTCTTGAAGATACATCAATGGAGCTCTCTTGTGATACATAGAATAGGATCAGGTGAATAGGATCCTATAAGAGCTCCATGATGGGTCATTAGGAGTCTATTATTCTCCAAATACCATTGTTATGAAGATCATGTGAGATAGATATTATTGGCTAACTTTATTCAAGCATGCACATGCATGGGTGAGAGGCTACAAGGAGTGCACTTTCTTTGTAGGTAAGTAAAAATTGGTAGCCCTACCCATGTGCCCAATACAATTTGATCAACCCTTTACATAGTGGGCCTTAGACTTCATCAATATGATAAATCTATCATCAAGCACTAGACATAAGTGGATCCTTATGACAACCAACTACTTCATGAGGTGAACAGAGGTAATAGTTTTTAAATAAGTTAATGATGTTTCTATCCTAAGATTATATGACAATATTGTCATAATATTTGGTATTTTGACTACTATTATCTCAGATAAAGCACTAGCTCTTCTTAGAGTCAAGATTAGTGAATGGGTAGTCAGACATAGCTTTCATTTGAGAACATCTTTAAAATATTACCCTTAGGGTAATGGTTTATCTAAAGTGACTAAAAAGAAATTGATTCACATTATTAAGTGAACCATGGAAGATAATCAATGATCTTGACATACCAAGTTTGATACATCCC
This sequence comes from Torreya grandis, assembly GCA_037957365.1. Lineage (NCBI taxonomy): Eukaryota > Viridiplantae > Streptophyta > Pinopsida > Cupressales > Taxaceae > Torreya > Torreya grandis. The sequence goes on along the minus strand of JARHVA010001163.1, from coordinate 2,682,193 downwards.
TTTGGATAGATTGAATAACACCAAAAAGAGTGCTAGGGAATTCACCCTTCATGTAAGTATATGGAAAGGAAGTGAGGCTACCCACATCTCTTGAATTGACTTTCTTTAGCTATCCCATAAATTGGAATTAATCAAGAGTGATCCCATTATAACAAGGTTAGTTGAGCTAATGGAGCTCAAATAAATTAGGGCACAAGTTATGTACATATGGAGCTTCATCAAGCGCATACCAAGAGAACATTTGATAGAAGGGATATTGACAAAAACTTTAATAAAGGAGACTTAGTACTCAAATGGGACACAATTAAATCAAAGTCTGGGGATCATACCAAGTCTGATTTTATATGGAGTGGTCCATATACTATAGTCAATTATAAGCAAGCTAATGCATACTAGCTCACAAGGCCAAGCAAAGAAGTGTTTCCCATCCCCATCAATGGGATTCATTTCAAGCACTATATCTAATGATCATGAGCACCCTTGTAAATAGTATCTTAGATGTTTTAAATTCCATAAGTTTTGTACATACATGTTGTTGTTGAGATTAGTTTTAGTTCCTCTAAAATCTTATGCATAATTCTATTAGCTTATATTTTTCTTTCCTCTAAATGCCATTCGATGTTATTATTTTATTTGTTTGTTCTTATATAAGGTATCTCATTTCCTTCTAAGGTTGAGTGGGCTTCTTGTGCTTAGTCATAATTAGGAGAATAATATTGAGGGACTTCAAATGAATCCATGCCCAATGGATAGCTTTAAAGGCTTCTGGTATCCCACCAAACAAGCAAGTAGCCCACATAAGTCATTATAATGTTAACCATTTTCAATCACCATAGAATAAAAATTCCCAAGTTCAGTAGTTTAGGGTTAAAAATTTAGTAGGAGTCTAGCAAAAATGAATAAGTCTTTTGACTGAAAAAACTTTTAAGAGAGGTTGGTCTTCATGCTTTTTTTAGAATCACATCTTTCAAATTCCACTATGATGATACTCTGTAGTACCCATCCTACTGCTTAACCTTTAGTGTGCACCATTTACATAGAGTGTATTCAAATATTGAAGCTTAAGCAGGGCAAAAATATAATTAAATTCAAACTTAGAGACATAAACTTGAGACCAATGTCCATATTAGTTTGGGGCTTCAAGATCACTTATAAGTTTTTAAAGTTCTAAGGAGGATCAGTAAAAAATGGTTAAGGTTAAAAACTTAGAAAAACTTCTCAGTAAAATTTTTTGGAGCCCATAAGAGTTGAGAAGCAAAATCCATGTGTCACTTTCCTACTCAGTGGGACTTATCCATTTTTCTTCAAAGGTCACCTAGTGTCACACATCAATCTCCTAGAAATATTGGGACTATTCAAAAGTATTTTAAAGATTTAGTCAATTTTCAAGAAGTTATTTGGTGAGGCAATGACATTAGAAAAGCCTTGGGAAAGTAGGCAAGTAGGATGCTTCCATGTTTCATAATCCTATTGACCCAAGGTCTCATAACCATCCATACAATTCAGAACCCTTTAGGCTAATAGGTTAATAAGATGATGCCACATAGCATAATCCCTATTGCCTCACTCTCCCAAAGTTTTCTATATAGCCCAAATAATATGTCAGATCCCTTGACTAGTGGCTAAGTAGTATAACACCACATAGAAAAATCTCACTATTGTACATCCTTGGGGTAGTCTATGTAAGCCCAACAATGTGTCAGAGCAATGGGTAAGTGAGATTATTCCATGTGGCAAAATATTGCTTCACCATAGAAATAATAATCAACATTGCACTCAAAGCCTCAACTGAATAGCATAAATGTGAGGAGAATCCACATGGCAAGGACCTATCTTTCAATATCGAGGTCCATGGATAAGCAAAAAAATCAAAATAATCAACAAAATGTTGAAATAATCCCAAAGGGAAGTTTGATACTTAGAATATTTTTGGCCTTCTCAACCTTTCCCAAACCTTCCCAAGATTGTAAGAGATTTCCCAAGCCTGATCTAATAAAATGATTACATGTGGTAGCCCTTAGAGAATGTGGAATCATATAGGTAATAGCAGCAGGGAAGCTTGGGGGCATCAAAATCTCAAGCCAAAGGTTAATACCCCTATGGTCCTAAGTATTTGAGAGGATATCACATGGAATATTATTATAACCCTAAGGGATTAGATAGATTAAACTTGGTCTATTGGCCTAATGGCCTTAAGGCCATGAGTTTTTGAGGAGATGGCATGTGGTAATGATCGAGGCCAAAGGCATAAAGAGACTACAAGTGTCAAGAGGGTGATATGTGGTAGCAATGAAGTCAGTGAACTAAAGCCTATAGATGTACATAATTTGTGGCCAAGTAATGAAGAAAAAAACAAATGAAATAGTGCCACATCATTAGTCACCAAGCCTAAAATTTATAGCCTATCTAACCATCAAGACCGTCATATGCAAGATTTGTAGAACTAAAATGTGATGGTTTAAGGATCATAGGATTATGAGATGAATGACTCAGGAGGACATTGTAGTTGGCATAGTGAAATGAATTAACCTAAAATTTATAGAATTTAATGCTAGTATACATAATATCATTAAGGTGTGAGTGAGAATAGCATGATCAAACCATAACCAGAACATACAAGATAAAGAAGTATCTTAATTACAAGCATGGCATGATAATCTCTAGGGAGTAGTATTGAAAGTAGAAGTGGAATTAGGCCAAAATATTCTAAGGTACTGTTGATATTTTTGTACCAAAAATATTAGAACATATTATACCCTAAGGTAAACACATTATGTTTTTTGGAAAAAAGATTTTTAAAGTGACAGAGAAACCTTTTCTAATACTTAGCAAAAATTGGATATTTTAGTGTATTTTTCAACTTTGTAAAGTTGTAAAGTGGCCCAAACCTCTGCTTCCCACTTACCTAATGCCCATCAAAAACCATAACTCTAGTTTCACTTTACAACTTTTTAAGTTGCAAAATGTAATCAGAACCCTACCTTCTGCTCTTACCTCATACCCTTGGAAACCAAAACTCTAATTCCACTTTGCAAAGTTACAAAGTGCAACTCAATTTACACTTTCTTTTGTTTATCATACGAGTAGGAATCAGAACTTTTATTGCACTTTTCAACTTTACAAAGTTGTAAAGTGAAACTCAAGTTCCACTTTCCACCCTTCCTCTCCACCCAATGGGAATCAAAACTCTAACTACACTTTGTAACTTTTCAAAGTTACAAAGTGTAACCAAAATTCTAAAACCCACTTTTATAGCACCAAACCACTTAGTATAAAGTGAAGATCAAAATGTAAAATAAATTTTTTTAATTTTTAAAATTACACAATAACCCTAAAACCTCACTTTCCTACTGTTTACCCAACCACTAACCCACTTAGCATTTATTATGAGTTTTATTAATAAATTACATTTTTTTGTCATTATTTAACATTTGTAAATTAAAATTAGATATCTACATGCCAATAAACTTGTGAACTAGATGCCAAGTGATGCCAAGCAACACCATGTACCCAAATCTACCATTGTCATCCCTTGCACATGCAAAAAATGGTATTCCTCTAGGTTATTCATATTTCCATCAACACATTGTTATTATTTCTATTAGCAAAGCATAGCTTTATTTTGAATTCACACAAGGGTTTTTAGCTATTAAAATCTAGGGTTTTATCCATTTTACCATTTTTCTTGAAGTTTTTGCAAGATTTTTACATACTTTCTAGAATCCCATTAAAATCCATCCAATCATTTGTCATACCTAGGGTTTTAGGGGTTTTCATAAAAACTAATTAAATCTAAAATATTCCCCAAGATCCCCTATGCAAGTCCTAATGGAAACCCATCTTTATTTTTCAAGATCAAACCTTACAAAGATCCTAGTTGCTAAAACACATATGAAACCTTGGTGGAGGTTTCCTTTGTCCTAACAACTCTAAGTTCCCTTCAGAGATCCAACTTACTTTTGTAAACCAAAAACCTTCCCAGACTTTTCATCATACTTTACAAGTAAAATTTTCAATTTGAATCCCCGTTGGACATTTTAATTGAAATTATACATCATATCTCCATCGTACTTTCTATTTTTAATTATAATATAAAACCCTACCAAGTTCAAAATGGAGGAATAACCTACAATAACAAGTATAGACCCCAACCAACTCTATAGTTGGTTCTCCCAAGCCACTTTTTCCAAAGCACATGTCTATAAAGGAAATGAAGTTTAAGTCAAAGGGACTTGGTGTCCCATCTAGCCTAAACTCAAATACAAATGAGATCATCGAAACAAATCTAGGTCACACAGACCTAGCAGATTTCTAAAATAGAATAAATGTTAAATTCAAGAATAATTGGATTCAAAGAATCTAAAATAATGGGTTTCCCCAAGTAGTATCTTTCCCACTCTCATTACAAAGCCCTGATCTTTTTATCATAATGGAAAAACACTATGATGTTGAGAAGAGGGAGGTGGTGAACAAAAAAGGAGAGAAGATTCTGAATCTGGACCCTGATTTCATTAACATTGTATTCCTAATTTTAGAGTATGAAATTTATCTAAATATAACCCCTAACTCTTCCCAAAATTTATATCAACATAATAATGTATCTTGTCTATGATTTTTTAAAAAATAATGGCTAAAAACCCTTAGACCTATAGCCACAAGGATCCCTAGGACCTTGGCCAAAATAAACTTTAAGGATAAAGTAGGAGACATTATCATACTCTTACACAGAGTTACAAGGATCCCTAATGCTAAGAATTATTAGGATTGGATGTACCATTATATCTAGGTAATCCACCAAAACAAACAATACATTCACTAAGCCCAATTTATTTCTGACTCCATAAATAGTTGATGGAAGTTCAAACAACAGGCAAGTTATATATGACATCATACCTTATCTACATATTAGCAAAATGGAGTGCATTCACATGATTAAACATAGTGCCTGATCAAATAAACAAGGTCTTTAACTACTAACCTAAGCTCACCCTTGAGTAAATCAAACAATATTTTAGAAGGGTCAATTATGCTTTTGTATATTGCATCATAATTTTGTTTGAAAAGGAGCTACAAAGGAGAATATTTCTTGATGTTGCAAATACAAAAATTGTCAGGTGGGGTGAATTTTTCATTCAATATTCCACATATTCATATATCAAAGTGGTAAGTTTTAATGTTTGTCCCTACACCCTTCCATGGTAAGTAAATGAAAAATGGGCCCTAATGGAATTTGTGAGATAACTTGTAAAAACCCACAATTTTTTATCAAACAAACATAAGTTAGGGATCCACTTCCCTATCATCATAGGGAGATATACCTACCCTTGCCTATCAAAATCGTAATGTGTGGATGTTGAGATGACTCAAATGACCTTGAGATCTCTCTATGTAATTCCCTTTTATGATGTAACTTGCTATGTCACTAGTATAAAAGGTGTCACATATTCACATATCCACTTCTATGAATATTATTAGGAAGATATGTAGGATGAAGAGGAGGTTAGATTAAGAGATTATTCAAGGATGACCCTAGAGAAAATAAAAGATTAAAACATGGCACCAGTCCCTAAAGACTTGAAATATGATGAGCAATCAATAAACAATGTCTATTATTACAAAAAAATATATCTCTAACATCTCCCACTTGTCAAGTGGTCTATCCCTAAATCCTTCTCATTGATGGATAGGACCACCCAAGTTATAAACAAAATAGTAAACTGATTGAGGAGAAAAGGGGTAAAAATAAAAAAAGAGACCATAAGTATTTTGTACAAGTTGAAAGAAGTGAAGGATAAATATGTGGCAATAACAGCAGAGAGTTCCAACAATGGAACCCAAGTAGACTAGGTAGTATGGCCACTTATGTCACATAAGTAAAAGTAGAAGCAGAAGGTAAAAAGGGCACTTTTTAGTAGCCAAGATCCAACATCCTAGCCTATGGATCAACCACTATCAAATTCCATGGAGGACACAATAACTACTCAACCAACTCAAGTAGTCCCTCCGACTATCTCAACTATTTAACTAACCATAATACTCCCTCCTCCTATCTCCACTACCCAATCATCTACAGTAGTTACCCCTCCTATTTCCACCATCCTACATGTAAAATTGACTCCCTTGGTATTAGTATAATAAGAATAATTGGATACTCAAACTCCACTTTCACCTCCCTCTTCCACTACCACTCTATGAATTACTAATGCCACCCAACAGTACATGACTACACTCCCACTAGCCATCCCAACCATTGGGATAGATATCACTTAATTTTATTCTCCAATCACACTCCCCATTTTGTCTACTATGAGTGTTCCCACTATGTTTATCGATTCATTTTCTACCTTGGATTCCATCTTTCCATAGCTTCCCCTATTCCAACTACCCATGCCTACCTTTTTACTCATGTTACTTCTAGCTTCCACACCCCTAGTAATCACATCTATACCCACTTCACCCATTTAAGTAACCATTTATTAAACTCCCATAGTAATCCAAACCCCCACCAAGGAGGTGGACATAGAAGGACACACTGATACAATTGTGGCTACTCAACCCACAAAGGGTAAAGAGATAGCCAAATCATCAGTCAAGGATTCAACAGTAATATCCGTGATAGATATAGTACTTATCATAGTAACCACTAGAATAGTGGATATAGCTATAGATTCATAGATTATAGTGCTAGATTCATAGGTTACCACTCTATGCTAGTTATCACAATTGATAATAAATAAAAGGAAATAAATTGTGTCTCATATCACTCTAGACTTTGGTCTTTTGGAAGCATCCAAATGAAAAAAAATAGGCCCCATGACCATATATATAATATCATAAGATGTAGTATGGGAAATATATGTGGAAATTTTAGTTCCCCCACCATAAAAACAAAAAGAAGATCTAGTGGTTGGGGATTATCAAATATATAAATTGCACCTAGGTCATTTGACAAGAGAAGGACTGGAGTATGATGTTCAGTCAAGCATTAGCTCTCTTTAAGATAATATGGATAGTGACAAGGTCACTAAATATGAATTGAAGAATAAATTTGAGTAGTTGAAAACTACCTTGAGGATGTTCATCAAGCCAATAGCCCATCCAACTCGGTCTCTTGCTCAATTCCCTAATAAAGAAACATTTGAGGCAATGACAAAAATTGGTTTCATGGGAACGGCCATAAAAGACAAGGATGATGAACTCATAACAAAAGGAAATAGAGTGATAGAGCTGGAAATGAAATATTATTAGACTCCAAAGGATGATTGTGCATCTTTGAAATCATAGATAAGCAAACATGAGGAAGAGATTAAAAGACTGAACTTATTCATACCAAAATTATAGGCTATTGACCTAATTGAGACTGGCACCCTCATATCATAAAATATATTGAAGAGTTATATAGAGAATAAATATCTAGATAGGGCATCCCATTTCATAATTAGGATACTCATTGAGAGTATTAGTAAGGCCAAAAGTACATGTGACAAGGCCATGGATACAATTTATGACATTGAATATTTACTTAGTAAATTGTCATGTGAAGCAATAGATCACCAAGATCAAACCCTTCTTATTCAAAAGGTTAAATAAAATTTAAAAGAGGTAGTCAAGAGGGAATCAGCATGGGATATAACTTTTAACTTGAGTGCCATCCACTGATTCATTAGGTATCACAATATAGTGGATTAAATGGGAAAAGATACTCAAGTCTATAGATCTGCATCTAGGGAACTATCTAAATTAATATCAAAATGTGATATCATTAACCTTTACACACTTGGTCCTAGTGAGGAACATCTCCAAGATATATTTAGAAGCTTTGATGCTTATATTGAGAATATACAAGCAAAAAAATACAAGGCTTCTTTAGAGGTCATGCTTGTAGATTAATTTTTTTAATTAAATACATTATTTAAATTACATTTTTATTGTAAGAAACATTATAAATTTTCCATTTTCAAATTTTAACTATCATTTTGATGACTCTTTTTGAGAAATATCCACTTGTAATTTGTAATTGTCTTTTTGTCAAGATTTAAGTTGTAAAGTGAAAACTTGTAATTCTTACTTTTTCTTTTGACAAATTTAAATTGCTTCAATTGTGAAAACTCATGTTTTAATTTAAACTTTCCTTTTTGCCCATTTGAATGACTTGAAAATTTGTAAAATTATTCACTTCAAATTACAAATTAAAATATCCAAAATCATGCAATATTTACCAAGTAATACTTCATTTTGGTGCCCCATTTCTTTGGAGAGATAATAACAACATAAATGAAAGAACAAACAGTTCAACTAGAAGTTTTTAAAGGATTTATCTAATCCTCCAACACTTGTTTAAATTCCCAAAACTTACATGCTTCTTTTCTAGCCATCTACTCCACCAAGGACACCATTCCAAGCTGAGGATAAGGACATTTGCATGAAGTTTCTTGGATTTTCTTGCTCTATAACTAAGCATAATATTTTATTAACTTCCTCTCTTTTAAGGGAGTATTCTTGTATAAATATGGGTACCCTAGTGTAGCCCATGGATATTTTTTATATTAGATAAATTATCCTTCCTTTGAATAATTGATCTACATGTTATAACTTGGAGAAAGTTAATAGATTAAAGTGTTGTCTTCTTTGTGTTGTGTCATCTTTGTGTATGTACGGCTATTTGTCAAGTTTGTGGATGATATAATTCTTTTTTTAATCATATATATTCATCTATGGTATTATTTCTACCCTTTTGAAATCATATTGATGAAAAATAAATAAATATGCTCCCTATTTGATAAAGGTTCAAAATTACCTTTGATTTCATATTTGTGCAAGATTGTACTTTAATAAACTTAGCATATTAAACATTCAAATATGTTAAAATAAATCAAACATTAATTACCACTATACTATTTTGTGTAATCATCATTTTCCAATTTTTAACTCATTCTGCAACTCTTTTCTTCACAAGTCAAACCCTATTTAGGAAAAATATCACTAAGAGGTAGTAGTTTGATGTGAACTAGTCACATACCCATTGCACTAAGCTTAGTGAAAGTAAGTTGGCCTTCTCTAGAGGTTTACCTCAATATGCCAAATTTACACATCTTAGAGTTGGTCCCATTGTGTCATTATAATTTCCATGTGTTGTAAGTCACGCTACTTAAAATATTAAAAATATAAAATGGGTGCAAAATCTAATTGATATTAGTTTTTAGCATGCCCACTGGGACCCAAAGATCATAGATAAGATATTGGTGTTAATCTTAGCAAGCATTGTATGAGCCTTATACACATTTTAAAATCACCTGATGACTCCACTAGCTTACAAATTCAAGAGATCCAAGTTTACATATGCTAAAGATATAAACAAGATCATCTACTAAAGGTAAGAGGACTGACTTACAAGAACTATCATTTCCATATAAAAATAAATCAAGATTAGTTGTACCTTATACTATAATAAATCCTGTAAATCCATTACATCTCCCAAAAATATCCATAGTTGTTTCATACCTCCAATAATGGCCCTGAGTAATCAGAATTTTATGGCATTTAATAAAGGCATCCCAATTATGTTGGCCTAATATGATGATATACCCACCTCGGCTCTGAAAAGCCTTTTTTATTTTACTAGTGAAACTTCCACTACTCCCATTGAACATATAAAAGATATTTATAACATCTATTCAATTCATAATATATCACAAGAAAAGGTTGTAGGCATACTTCTTTCTTCCTCTTTTAAGGGTAAAGCATTACAATGGTACAAAAATCTACTTCCCAATTCCATCCATGTTTGGGATGATCTAGGTTCTACCCTATGCACATAGTTTGAGGATAAGAGTGACCACCTGTCACTAGTTGAACAAGCAGCCACTATTAAATAGGCTTTTCATGAGTTCATGAGTGATTTCAATTTTTGATTTCAAAAGACATGGAATAGAATCCTAGTGTTAGTTAAGATAACTGTTGACGCGAGAAAATTGCACTCGGGGCAAGGAGGTCAAACTCTTTCTTTTCTCCACAAAATGGAAACTCCTCTCTCACCTGTGGGATAGCGAAGCAGGAGAGGAGAGTCTCTAGTTAAGGGCTAGCTCCCTTTGATGTATCATTATTTGTTTCAGGCAGTGCAAAATATAGATATATAGATATATAGATAAACTGGGGGGGAAGGGAGAAAGATACAGGAAAACAAACAACCTACTCTAAAGAGGTGATACACCAAAACTAGATGACCTTCTCACACCCACTCGTGAATCAAACAAATACATACATACACTCAAGCTTGGTAAAAGGACCAAGGTGCAAGAGAATGACAGGGAGGTTCTTATGGAAAACACAGGAATAAGGACTCACCAAGATGCTATGGAATACATACTAAAAATGACTTCCTCTATTTCTACACCCCAAATGGAACTCTTCTCCTGTCAGCTACAAAAAATGGCACCTTGTGGATAGCTGGTGTGTTGGTGCTTGAACCTGTGAGAGCATTCGAAGACAATGACTGAACACAAATCAACACTCAGAAAATACGCAGAATATCCATCCAAGAAGAGGTAAAAAGCTATCTTTATTTGATCCAAGAAAAAATTTTAGCAAGGTTGCACCTGACTAAACTGTGAAAAGATCCCTTACAAATGAACAAAGTCATGAACTTATATCAAAAAAGCAAAAAGGAGACTCATTTGGAGCTTTACTTGCAAGTGGCTGCTCAAGTCTTCATTGGGAAAGGGAAAAAACACTATAGTTGACATTATAAATTATGTTGGCACCATGCTTGCTGCCTTATCCCTTTTCATTTTGTCTTATCTACCTACTTGGCCCATGGGGCGAACTTCCTAGTTGGTCGCTGTAATTTTGGCTCCTTTCGGTTAGCATTCTCTTTGTTTTGAATACTAATGGTTATCTCCTTTGTAAACCTAACATCCATATAGGACATCCTCATGCTTTGCTAGCTTCTAGCCACTTGAATAACTACTTCATGCCTACTTTGGTTTGTATACGCATGGGCATTCCCTCTTTTTAACTTACTGGCTCCTTGTATAGTCTCTCAGGCTGTCTTAATCCTTAGCACCTCGGCGGGCACCTTGCTTTTGCTATTTCCTTAGAACCCTTCCTTATGTCCTTGATTGGAAGTCCCTTGTGTTTTAAGTTGCTAACAGGTCAGTGGCTTGCTTGGACGGTCTGTGAGCCTTTCATGTTTGCACAGACTGCCTTAGTCCCCCTGCGGTTTGCCTTTGGACGGTCTGCGGCTTAAAAGTTTGCATCAGGCTTGTGTGTGCTCCCACGGGCTCTATGTCTACGAACATTTCCCATGAACAAAAAGTCCACGGAAATTTTTTGCTCAATTTCCCCAGGCTTTATATTGGCCGCGGGCTTTTCATGTTTGCGGGCATTTCCTGCGGACAAAAAAGTCTGTGGAAATTCTGCCTGCCACTTTGATTTTGCATTTTTACGTGCCCGACCCAGCCCTTTTGCATTAAACTTCAATAAATATGGGGCTTAGTCAATTCCAAACCAAATGAACTCTGAATCAGATCCAATTTTTTCCTTAAACCTTGCGCTTTGATGACCCGAATTTGGGACTTAAACATTTGAATGAACTTAGACAAATTTTTTGACTTACCCAGATCCTTTCTCACACCGGCCCTCCATTAGGGAAATGAACTTTGAATACCGCCCCCTTTGACCAAGGACATACCCTTGAATCAAGCATTGAACCAAGAGGTTCAACGGTTCAAGGGTTTAATTGAGCACGTTGATTTCTAAAAGAGACAAAAGTCGATGAACCAAGTGCGTTGAACCGAGGTGAACCATGTTGAACTGATGAACCTAGCCTGAACTGAGTATGAACCTAAAGATGGACTTGCAACCTAAAATTGACTGGCCTTTCATAGCAATTGAAGAGGGTGACCAAAATTTTGCCTGTGAGCAAAAATTGGTCAACAAATTGGTGACTCACAGGGTAAGCGTGCCTACTATGCTTAGAATCCAGTTGCCTTAAAATCCATTGGGTGCGGAGTCAGATGATAAATTTGAAGAGAGTTCACAATAGCTCTCAAGATCCCAAAATCACACCTAAAACTTTCACCCCCATACATAAAAGGAAACACACAAGGCTAAAAACAACTAACTACACAAACTGCACTTAGGGAAAACAGGGAAAAACAACTGAAAGCAAACTATTATATACAGCTACCCAAGAATGTTCACCTCCCTCTTGGATCAAAAGGAAAATTTCTTAAGTCCCCTTCCTGGTGAGGAGACTTATGGTGGCAGGTAAGTCACTTAAAGAAAATGAGATTTGGTGACTTACTCTTCCTGCCTGTCACCTGAGTTGGCTGGAAACCGAGTGGATCAAAATTGAACATGCCTCCAATATATATGTATTATGATTATCCCTAGAGGCCTGTTAAATGCTAGTCCCTGATATTGGTGTTCCTCACCAAGAAATCAATCAATGTCGGCTCATCACTGTAAGCCTTCTAATCTGCACATTCCTTCTGCAATGTATCATGGTCTGATTTGTTTCCTTCTACCTCTTTGAAAACTCTGTTAGACTCATCCTCTACTTCCTCTTGTCCTTCTTGAAGAATTGCAACTGCTGTGATTTCTAAAATTGACTCACAAAATGGTTGCTCATCCCACAGAACATCACCTCTCTATTTAAAACTCTCTTCTTCAAAGCATTCCCCCTGGAAGACCGACCTCTCTCTTTCCTCCTCAAAAATTAGGACCTCTAGATATTCAAAAGTATCCTCCAGATTTTTCTCTAACTCAGGCTCTTTAATGTAGTCAACCTCATCATCAAAGCAGCAAAGAAGTTCATCAATCAGAGGAGAAGAGAGCTTACCATGCATTTGTTCCTCTTCAAATTGCTAGAACATCTGCATATATGCAAGACCTGCATCTTCTCCATCACTAATAAGGTCTCCACAAGGAGTATCAATGATGATTTCTTCTTCGTTGTCACTCATAATAGCCTCTTGAAGACTTGCAGATTGGATTTTCTGCCCCTCACCTGCCTCTTGCAAAACAGGTTCTTCTTTGAGAAGGGACGAAGTGGAGAAAACATGTGGAAGAGGGGGCAGCCCTTGAGCTAGAATCAAATGATTCTCCTCCTTCCACTTGGTCAGCACTTCATCAATATCAGGTGCGGCCTGATAACTCTCTTGGAAATGTGTAGGTGGGGTGTGATCAGACATAGAATGCGTTATTTGGTCTGAACTATCCATCACACATTGGCTGCGAAAACTCTCTCTGGATTCCAAATCTGCTATTCTCTTAGCCAGATCTTCTTGGAAAAGCTTTTCCTGGAGGTCTCCAGCATCAACATCAGTAGGCGCAGCTTCTTCTTCTTCAAGGTTTTGAGAAAAACCTTGCTTCTCTTCCACTATGCCATCCCATGATCCCACTGTTTTCCCCCAATTCAAGATTTTGAAATTTGAATTTTGCTCCTGCGAATAGGCAGCAACTTTGTGTTCCACAAGGCCCTGAGGCTCCTCCACAAGGTCCAAAATTTTTATCTCTCTATCAAGGAGCAACTTCATCTTGGCCTCTAAATCCTCAATTTTTTTGGCTAGGTTGTCCTAAAAGAGTCTTTCTTGGAGGTCACCAGCATGATCATGTTCAAAGCTCTGAGCTGGTCCTTGGCATTCCTTCCTCCAACTCAAAATTTGCACATCATGCTGGGAAACTTGGGGAGGTTAAGGAATGTAAGGAAAACACTATTGGTGCATTGGAGGAGGGATGTGCTGGATGGTGGTGCTATTCTCAATGGGCGATTCACAGTATGAGGAATTTAGAAGATTCATCTCCATGGGAGGTTGTTTTGATGTCTTCTGACGTTGGAAATCTAGGTGCATGAGATTGGGAGCAACTATATTGGATGAGCTAGAAAGAGCAAGTGCAATTTGATAAAATGGATTTGGTGCAAAAGAGGGGACCTTTTTTAGATGAGGAAGGGGCACGCAAGGCTGACTGCCTTGGATAGATGTATTTCTCCATTTTGTTACCTCCTCCTCCATGGATTGCAAGGCCCGTGCTTGCCTAAACAAACACTCTTCTTTATACATCAGCTCCTGCTGATATTTGTACTGCGCTTCTAGTGTGTCGATTTCCATTGTCTGCCTCTCAAGTTCTAGCACCATTTCTCTTATCATTGCAGGGCAACTAAGAGAGCTGCTTGAGGGGATTGCATAAATATCTGGAGCCTGATTATATTCATATGAAGGAAAACAAGACCCATGATTTTGTGCAAAAGAAGTATACATATGAGACATGATTTCTGAAGGCACCAGGCTGCTTAACCAGTGGATTTAACTCAGAGTCACCAGATGCTAATAAATATGATTTGTTATAATAGGACCAACATCAATCCTGATACCTTACTGTGTTGTCAAACTGTGTGTCCCACTGGGCATGCCAGAACTGTTGATGCAAGAAAATTACACCTGGGGCAAGGAGGTCAAACTCCTGCCTTTTCTCTGCAACATGGAAATTCCTCTCTCACCTATGGGACAGTGAAGCAGGAGAGGAGAGTCTCTAGTTAAGGGCTAGCTCCCTTTGATGTATCATTGTTTGTTTCAGGCAGTGTAAAATATAGATATATAGATATATAGATAAACTAGGGGGGAAGGGAAAAAGATAGAGGAAAACAAACAACCTACTCTAAAGAGGTGATACACCAAAACCAGATGACCTTCTCACACCCACTCTTGAATCAGACAAATACATACATACACTCAAGCTTGGCAGAAGGACCAGGGTGCAAGAGAATGACAGGGAGGTTCTTATGGAAAACACAGGAACAAGGACTCACCAAGATGCTATGGAATACATACTAAAAATGACTTCCTCTATTTTTTCACCCCAAATGGAACTCTTCTCCTATCAGCTGTAGAAAATGGCACCTTGTGGATAGCTGGTGTGTTGGTGCTTGAACCTGTGAGAGCATTAGAAGACAATGACTGAACACAAATCAACACTCAGAACATACACAAAATATCCATCCAAGAAGAGGTAAAAAGCTATCTTTATTTGATCCAAGCAAAAATTTTAGTAGGGTTGCGCCTGAATAAACTATGAAAAGATCCCTTACAAATGAACAAAGTCATGAGCTTATATCAAAAAAGAAAAAAGGAGACTCATTTGGCACTTTGCTTGCAAGTGGCTACTCGAGTCTTCATTGGGAAAGGGAAAAAACACTGTAGTTAACGTCAAAAATTCTGCTGGCACCATGCTTGCTACCTTGTCCCTTTTCATTTTGTCTTATCTACCTACTTGGCCCATGGGGTGAACTTCCTAGCTGGTCGCTACAATTCTAGCTCCTTTCGGTTAACATTCTCTTTGTTTTAAATACTAATGGTTATCTCCTTTGTAAACCTGATGTCCACGTAGGACATCCTCATGCTTTGCTAGCTTCTAGCCACTTGGCTAATTACTTCACACCTGCTTTGGTCTGTATACGTGCAGGCATTCCCTCTTTTTAACTTGATAGCTCCTTGTATAGTCTCTCAGGCTGTCTTAATCCTTAGCACCTCGATGGGCACCTTACTTTTGTTATTTCCTCAGCACCCTTCCTTATGTACTTGACTGGAAGTCCCTTGTGTTTTAAGCTGCAGACAGGTCAGTGGCTTGCTTGGACAGTCTGCGGGCCTTTCATGTTTGCACGGACTGCCTTAGTCCCCTTGCAGTTTGCCTTTGTATGGTCTTTGGCTTAAAATTTTGCATCGGGCTTGTGTGTGCTCCCGTAGGCTCTATGTCTGCGGACAAAAGGTTTGCGGAAATGTTCCGCTCAATTTCCCCAGGCTTTATATTGTTCGTGGGCTTTTCATGTTTGCAGGCATTTCTCGCAGACAAAAAGTCCATGGAAATTTTGCCTGCCACTTTGCTTTTGCATTTGTACGTGCCCAACCCAGTCCTTTTGCATTAGACTTCGATAAATGCGGGGCTTAGTCAATTCTAAACCAAATGAACTCTGAACCGGATTTAATTTTTTCCTTAAACCTTGCATTTTAATGACCTGAATTTGGGACTTAAACATTTGAATGAACTTAGATAAATTTTTTGACTTACCCAGATCCTTTCTTGTGCCGGCCCTCCATTAGGGAAATGAACTTTGAAGACTGCCCCCTTTGGCCAAGGACATACCCTTGAACCAAGCATTGAACCAAAAGGTTCAACGGTTCAAGGGTTCAATTGAGTGTGCCGATTTCTAAAAGAGACAAAAGCCGATGAACCAAGTGCATTGAACTGAGGTGAACCACACTGAACAGATGAACCTAGCCTGAACTGAGTATGAACCTGGAAATGGACTTGCAACCCGAAATTGACTGGCCTTTCATAGCAATTGAAGAGGATGACCAAAATTTTTGCTTGTGAGCAAAATTTGGTCAATAATAACCACAATCAATGCTTTCTTATACTATTTGAGAGCCATAAATAGTGACATAGCTATCATGATTCAGTTAATGGGTGGCACCACACTCTCCAATGCTTATGATATAGTAATAAGATCAAAAAATTATCTCATTCAAGTTAGAAAAATTGATCCTCAACCTCCAATGTCATTATTTCTAAGACTGCCTCCCACTCAACCCACTATATCCTTAATTCCCACCACAAGAATGCTCTAGCTTTGACTCCTTCCCCTTCTGATGATTTATATGAGGTTAAGTCATTTCTTAAAATATTTGGCAGTGAGTTGGTAACTATGAAAAGGCAATAATCCTAAAACTATAGGCCTTATCAACAAGCTAACCAAACATGCCATTTTAATAGGCAACCATACCGAGGTAACTCATAATCCCAAAGTCAAATCATGTCAGCAAAGCCTCCAAATATTCTTTCTCTACCTACACTAAGTACTTTTAAAGCCATCGTACCTATTCAAAACAAACTAGCTCTGGAATACGATTGGTTTTATCCTTATGCTCAATTTCATAATCAAAATGATTATTCTAACGGTGTCATCAATCAAGCCTTGATGGTACAAATCATATCAAACCCCCAAGTGCAACAAGAGGAAGCTACTTCTTAATAAGGAGATGCACAATTACCTGCTGAAAATGAAGCCACTCTTTTAAACTAGAATGAGGAGGATTTTTGTGGCATGAATCAGGAGGAAACACTAACCAATGGTGGTATTTTAGTGGCAAAAAATATACTCTCTAAGAAGAGGGAAATAGAAAGTGACCAACCCCCTAGTCTTTAATAGGTTACAACTTCTAAACTTGTACAAGAATTTATAAAGGGAAACATAGTTTAGAGACCACCCAATGTGATGATGGGCCAATGAAAGTCAAAATTACTAACCCCAAATCTTGTGAAAGAAGATATAGCTCCCATAAAGTCACTAGCAAAGGTTGGTAACATTCCTTTTAGTATTATAGAAAAAATGAAGAAGACTAACTTGAATGTCACCATGTGGGAAGCACTATCTATTCTAGCATAGAGGTACTTGCTATAGAAAGCTTTAAAAAACTTCCAAATAATAGATAAAGTCTCAACTAATGTACCTATTATTGTGGTTAACTTGTGTCAACCTCAAACGGACATAAAAATCAAGTGAAAATTATAATCCTCCCCCTTTTTACCTTTCACTCATAGTTGGGAAGAATCTCATACATAAATGCATGGTAGACTCTGGGGCTAGCAGTTATGTTATGCCCAAGAAAATAGTTGATGTTCTTGGTATTAAATACACACCTGTCATAAAAGGTGTGTTTCAATTAGATGGGACTACTATCCAATGAGTCAAGACTATAAAAGGTTTAAATCTTACCATCCAAGCATGTCCAAGCTTATCCATATCCCAATATATCTCATTTATAGACCTACCCCCTATTTTTCTATCTACCTTTCCTAAGACTTCACTACAAAAATGAGAGGGTAGTTATCTATTGATTGGTCCCATACATTGGTCAAGACAAGATATGGGACTAGAGTGATAATAAGAGTTGAGCCAATTACTAAAGACCACATTAAGCCATATACTCCTATCCCTATGGATATGAATTTCACATTGTGAGATTAGGAGGAGGAACTTGACTATGAGGTTAAAACACCTATGGAATAAATCCTAGACACTCATTTTTTGAGCAAGCAAGCCATCAACCAATAGTCATTAAGATAATTTAGAATTAATAACTTCTTTATAGGCCTTCCCTCTAGTAAGTAACTACGATAGAGACCTAAACCTCTACCAAAATTATTATTCAGGAAAAGTATCGGGGATAACTCTATAGTTTGATCCTTATGATTATGTCAAGGAAATAGGGTTGGTTATGTATTATATCCATGAAAATTATGCAATCATACCAAACCTTGTGAAACTAGTTGAGGATCTCAATGGAATATGGCAACTATTCTTTGATGCCTCAAGAAGTAGGAATGGTGTAGGTGTAGGTATTGTTCTAATCTCTCCCCAAAAGGAGAGTTATTTCTATTCTTTCATACTTTAGTTTAGTTATATTAAAAATGTGGCTAAATATGAAGCATTGATTTGAGGTCTCTAGATGGCCAAAGAAAGGGCAATACAATCACTACAAGTGTTTGATGATAATGAACTAATCATTCACCAAGCAAGATCAAAAATCACAACTACGAATAATTTGTTAAGATCTTACAAACACAGGGTTTGGGAACTATTGGAAGATTTTATCACTTTAAACATTCAAGCAATACCAAGAGCACAAAACAAGGATGTTGATTACATGGCCTTAGTGGGTTTCCAATATAACCTTCTTGAAGGGATTAAGAAGGACAACATCTAACATGTAAAATTAATAGTGAGATCATTTGTTCCTAATAACACAACCAACTGGCAAGTTTTTGATAGTGATCAACAAATTGTTAATTTTCTATTTGATGAGGCTGATTTTTTAGACAAAAATCAATCAAGACTCCAAGAAAAATATGAGGATCAAATAATTTAGTTAAAGACCAACAAATTTCCCATAGGTCTTGTTACTTTAGAGTGTGTCTTCAACTTTGATGATTAGTTAAAGATTAAGAATAAAAATATCATAGTCAATGAAGAAGACCATGAGCCAGTAGTCATCTCAGAATGCAAAGCATTGAAGATTAAAAAGGTATGCAATACTTTTAAAAAGCAAGATTTTATTGGGTTATGTCAATAATTTGATGATAACTTTGCTTGGAGTTATAAATACCTAAGGGTTTTTTACCCTAGCTTATCCCAACAAATAATATAACTTGATCTAAATACTAAGCCTATTAGACAAAAATAAAGACCAATCAATCCAAAAATAGGACCATTGATGAAGAGTGAGTTGTCCAAACTGATAGAGGCTAACATCATTTTCCCTATCAAACATGCATCCTAGGTAGCTAACTTGGTCCTTGTTAAGAAAAAGAATGGTGAAATTAGGATTTGTGTAGATTTTTGGGACCTAAAAAAAATATCCTTGAAGGATCATTATCACCTTCCACACATGCTGAAAGTACTTCAAACTATATTAGTATCTAAAAGTTTTTCCCTTCTAGATGGTTATTCTAGATATAGCCAAATCCTAATACAAGAATTTGACTAGTTCAACACCGCTTTCACTATAAAATGAATGTGTTTTGGCCTAATCAATGTTGGTGTTACATTCCAAAGAACCATGGATAAGGCTTTCAAGGGTTTTATAAATGAGATAATCCTAGTGTACCTAGATAACATCACTATTTATTCAAAACATGTTGGTGATCACCTTAGAAAAGTTTTTGAAAGGTGTAAATAATTTTGAGTTTCCCTCAATCCAAAAAAGTATGTTTTCATGTTTCATGAAGGGAAACTACTGGGACACATTATTTCAAAAGAGGGTCTTGAAATAGACCTAGAGAGAGTAAGTGTTATATCTTCACTAGCACTTTTTAGTCATAAAAATGGATTACAAAGTTTCCTAAGAAATATCAACTTCATAAGAATTTTTGTTCCAAATTTTGCCTCCATGGCCAAGCCCCTTACTACCATTCTTGAAAAGGGGGTTAGTTAGCTAGACATGAGAAGGAAATGATAGTTTTAAAGCCATTAAACATGATATTTCTCAATCTCCTACCCTAGTCAACCCCAACTATGAGAATGCTTTCATTATCTATGCTTTTGGAGGGGAAGGTAGTGTATTAGCTATTTTGACCCAATAGAATAAAGAATATTTAGAGCAACCTATATCTTTTTTCAATCAATCCTTAAAGGATTACAAGGAAAAGTATAATTTTGTTGAGAAACAAGTATATGCCATAATTAAATCTCTCAAAAAGTTCATCCATATGCTCTCCAATAATAAAATTCATTTCATGGTTAGTCACCAAAGCATTAAGGAGTTCTTGTTGAGCCATGAAATAAATGACAAGAGAGCAGGTTGGATCACAAAAGTCATGGAATATGACATAAACATCAAAATAACTAGGCTTGTAAAATGAACCCAAACCTCTACTTCCCACTTACCCAATGACCAGTAGAAACTGAAACTCTAGTTTCACTTTAAAACTTTACAAGTTATAAAATGCAATCAAAACCCCACCTTCTGCTCTTACCTCATACCTACAAAAATCAAAACTCTGATTGCATTTTATAACTTTATAAAGTTGTAAAGTGTAACTCAAGTTCTTCTTTCTTCCATTCACCATACTAGTAGGAATCAAAACTCTGATTTCACTTTATAACTTTGTAAAGTTTTAAAGTGCAACTCGATTTCTACTTTCTACCCTTCCTCCCCACCCAATGAGAAGCAAAACTTTGACTGCACTTTGTATCTTTGTAAAGTTGAAAAGTGCAACTGAAGTTTCAAAACCTACTTCCATGGCACTAAACCACTCATTAAAAAGCAGAGATCTAAATGGAAAATATAATTTTGTAATTTGCAAAATTGCACGATAACCCTGAAACCCTGATTTCTCACTTTTACCCAACCATCACCCCACTTAGAATTTATTGTGAATTTTAATAATAAATTAGGTTTTTTTGTCAATGTTTAACATTTGTAAATTGAAATTGGAGCTCTACATGCCAAGAAACCTATGAACCAGATGTCAAGAAATGCCACACACCCAAGTTTGCCATTGCCATCCCTTATGCATGCAAAAAATAGTATTCCTCTAGGTCATTCACATTTTCATCAAAACACTGCTATTTTTTTGTCATCAAAACATAGCTTTCTTTTGAATTCACACAAGGGTTTTTAGCTATGAAAATCTAGGGTTTTATCCATTTTACCATTTTGCTTGCATTTTTTCCAATTTTTTTACTTTATAAAATCTTGTTAAAAATTCATCCAATCATTTTCCATACCTAGGGTTTTAGGGGTTTTCATAAAAAACTGATAAAATCTAGAATATTCCCTAAGATCCCCTATGCAAATCCTAGTATAAACCCCTCTTACTTTTGCAAGATTAAACCCCATGGAGATCCTAGTTACTAAAACACATACAAAACCCTGGTAGAGGTTTCCTTTGTCCTAATAACTCTAAGTTCCCATCGAAGATCCAACTTGCTTCTACAAACCAAAAACCCTGCCAAACTTTTTATCAGACTTTTCAAGTGCAAATTGCAAGTTGAAACCTTACCAAACATTTCAACTACAATTTCACATCATATCTTTGCCAGAATTTCCAACTACAATTATAATCCAAAACCCTATCAAGTTCAAAGTGGAGGAATAACTTGAAATAACAAGTTTAGACCCTGACTAACTCTGTAGTTAGTTCTCCCAAGCCATTTTTCCTAGAGCACATGTCTAGAAAGGAAATGAAGTTCAAGTCAAGGGGACCTAGTATCCCATCTAGCTTAGACTCAAATATAAATGAGATCATTGACACAGACCTAGCAGATTTTTGGAACATAATAAATGTTGGATTCAAGAATGATTGGATTCAAATCATATGAAATAGTGGGTTGCCCTAAGAAGAAGCTTTCCCATTCTTAGAACAAATACGTAAGTTTGTACTCACAATGGAAAAACACTATGATGGTAAGAAGAGGGAGGTGGTGAACGACAAAGAAGAGAAGATTCTATATATGGACCTTGATTGCATTGACACCATGTTCCTAATCCAAAATAAGAACACATATTTAGATCTAACTAGGAGTGTAAGTCATTTTCATAGTTCAATTAAAATATTGAAGTTTATTGTCTCGTAAACAAACCCACACTTGAATTTTTGTAAAACTATGAGCTATCCTAAAGCATTGACTAATGGTCATGAATGCATGTAAAGATAACCCAAAAAATACTATTGGTCTTGGTGATGATTCAAATTTTACATGTGATTTATGTATTTTGCAGATCCATAACCATAAGTATTTCCATGTGACTACAAGGTTATTGAACTTACAGATCATAATGAGGGAATTCATAAATGCAAATTATTTCCAAAAAAACCATAAAATGTAGAATAAAAATATAAATGGTCTTTGACTTAGGAAGGCATGAATTCTTCAATTTTTATAATCTCTAAAAAGCTTTAACTAAAACTCGAGCTCCTTTATCTAAGAAATTTATATATTTCTTTGTCAAAATAACTACTATGTAAAAAATAGATCAACTTGAAGAAGATTTATTCAATAAAATCACCATAATTTTATCAGATAACTTCAAAGAAAATTTAATATAATTAATTTAAATGATAAACTACCTACCAAAGAAAATAATATTATCTAAACATAATGGTTGTTCTCTTTTTTTAACTTCCCCTTTCCCTCTTATTTTCTAATAACACTCGAAGAAGTTGTTCCAAACTACATTGTTGTGTTGAATTGAAAGAAATATCATTACGATTTCAATGTATGTTTTTCATTTCCACCATTTTCCCCCTTAGCCAAGGGTGGTCAAATTTTAGGAATTTAAAGTTAATCCTCGAGATGTCAACATTGACCATTTCAATCATTAATTGTCACTCATAGTGTCTTCATTTATGAGAAGGGATAAAAAAAATTCTTGATCACTAATGAAAATCAGGTTGCATCCCCCAAACAAATAAACTAGTAGTTGTCTCGATGGTGCACGAATCATCGAAAGAGATGTAGTTTTTTGTTTTCAAGGGAAATATGGAAGTAAAAATATAGACTATGGAACCTCAATGTCTTTTCCCACATTAGTAACATTACATTGTTGTTTCTAGTTGCACGTTAGATGTGGATACCTATTTCAATCAAACCATCTCTTATGACATCCTCATTCAACCTAAAAATGAAAACAACAAATCTAAGATGCCACCACCCTACAGACTAAAAACTCCTTTACAATTGTTGATGTGGGTCATGTAAATCCAATCACTATCTTGAATCTGAGTTCAGTGTATAAAGTGGGGCCCCTAGCATATGATATCACATGAAATATCCTATCATCGCCACTCACTATAGTGGATTTACATGAAATGAACCCATTGCAAAGGGGTTTGTAACTTACAAGGTATCAGCATATTTAATTGGTCATTTTCTATTGTCTAGAGTGGATGAAGACGTCATGAGTGTTGCTTTAATTTTGGTAGGCTCCAGAAGATGTGTTGATCAAAGCATTATAATGCCATGACATGGGGACATGATATTGAGTTTTTTAAATCTATACACACACACACACACACATGTATGTATGTAACTCTAAAAATATATATTATAATTTTATAATGCATAACAATATTATATATATAATATTATTAAATATATTATCCATAATAGATGATGGTAGGGGTTTGAAGCTAGATGTTAAATCTACTCTTGTTAAGGATGGAGATGGCTTAAAAGAACTTAAACATTTGTGACCCTCCTATGTTGAGGCCCTTTCAAGGGAAGGGTAATTCAAGCCTTTAGCTGCTACTAAAGCTAAACCTGAAATTTGTTTTGATGAGAAGGAGGTTTGACTGATACTAGAGAGGGAAGAGTGGCTCTCTACTAATGGAATGATCTGTCAGTTCAATGGATTCTGGGCTATCCTTCCAAACCTTCATGATTGGATAACGAGACATTAGCAAGCTCTAGTATTCAATGATATATGGAGGAGTTGTGTTGAAGTTTCTTGTGATGACATAAACATTGTGTGTTTTGGCATCAATGGAGGGGCTACTACCCTAAATAGTATTGCCTGAGTATTGTCTAAGCTTTCCTTGATTTTTTGGAAGCATTCATGTCTACCAAATCCATATGATTAGCCTTAATGAGATGTTAAAGGTACACCATTACTCTATGCTTTGTAATTCAAGTAAAACCAAGAGTTACCTTAAATGTGTACAATATTCTAAATGCTTAAACGTCAGCTCAAAGCCCAATGGACACAAATAAAATCTATCATGAAATCTAGATGACACATTTTGCATGAAGGTTTGGAATTGGAATGTTGATGATTGTTGGTGCAGAGCATGCCTAAGTACATTATGAAAATGAGTTTTCATCAACAAAACCCAATCACCCATAGTTTTTTCAACCCCAACGAAATATATCAATTTTGAACATGTAGGGTGATTTTGACTATTTTCTATTTGATTATAGAAAGAATCGACATCCAATTTGTGGATCAAATCAACAATGAAATGACACTGATGTGAAGGAAATGCATTGAGGTTATTGAGTTGATCTTGTTGCTTTCATCTCAGTTGAAGTGAGTACTAACGCTTTGTGAAGTGCATGCCACATAAATAAATAAGAGGACATCATTATACGATATATAATATATTAAAATAACCAATATAATAAAATATATGGAATAACAATATTTATTTATAAATATATTAAAATACATATTATATAATATAATATAATATTTAGAGATATATGACATGATATGATATTTATGTGTGATATATAACAAAATTATATACAAAAATGCATAAGCATTGTAACGAGTAGCTGCTCGGTTTGGTACTTACACATAGCCAATGAATCAAGAGGGGTATGCTCATTATTCCTCATCGAGGCAGTTGTGGCATGGCATGGCATGTTCTTCATTTATTCATCTATTATTATTAGTATTATATACTTTGCTCACGATGTAATTAATCTATTAGATTTTGTAGGTGAGGATAGCCAAAGGGCCAATGCTAAGATATTATCGTGAATATGACTGTAATGGCATGTTATTCTTTCAGGTAATATGTATATACATACATTAAAGATATGAGGGAGGGATCCTCTTTTTGAAGGAAGGGGAGAAAGAAGGCCATCGAAATGATTTTTATTAGTCTTAAACACCATCGAAATGGCACTCTTCCTCTTCCTCTTCCCATTTTCATTGAAATGATTTTTATTAGTCTTAAACACCATCGAAATGGCACTCTTCCTCTTCCTCTTCCCATTTTCATTGAAATGATTTTTATTAGTCTTAAACACCATCGAAATGGCACTCTTCCTCTTCCTCTTCCTCTTCCTCTTCCTCTTCCTCTTCGTATTCCCAATTTCATTGAAAAGTGCAAAAATCTATGTCTATGTCTATGTCTCTTTGGCATTCCCATCGTTCCCTGTAGAAGACCACCCACTTTTAGTAATAATAATTGGAATATTCACATCTTATAATCTGAGCAGATTTGGAAGAGGCAAAATGTTTCGTAATAAACTCCTATTTTCTCCCCATCTACGAAATAGAAAAACAAAATCTAAACCATTATTCACGTGGCATCTAAAAATGAATCTAAAATTTGTTCCCCTAATAAACAACACCTCCGACATAATAAATAAAATTAAAATTAAAAAAATGCCTTTAACTAAGATAAAAGTGTATAATACTTTCGCATCGTATGTGCATTATTTTTATTATACTAATGGCAAATTCGCTGCATCATTCAAAGCAACGGACGAGGGGAATTTTATTTTTTACTAAAACAATGCTTTTAATATGCAATGTTTTTTTTTCAAATATATATATATATATATATATGAATGATTGGGTGTATATATGTAAACCTAAGATTAAATGATTGTTTGTTTGAGCCTACCATTTTACAATTAATAATTTGTAATCGTTTAAAGGAGTTTCCTTGGATATTGAATTTTGCCGGGGGAGGGGCGTTGTATTATGACACCTTTCATAACCATTAATTTTATTAATGAATTTTTTCATTTATAATATATTTTTTCGTTTATAATATTGTTAAGAGATTAAAAGAGATTCCTTAAATATACATGGAAAAGAACGATAATCTTAGTAAATATATTTAATTGTATTTATTTAAAAATATATAAAATTTAAGATGTTTATTTTGAGTTTTTTATATATTATATTAGATATTGATTTTATTATATTTTTTATATATATTTTGTTAGTTGGTAATATATTGTTGCAGTTTTGTTGTATTATTATGTCAAGTTCATTAAAAATTAAGAAAAAAGATTTCAAATTTAAATGTATGTCTAATATATTAGATATAATACATAGATTTTTTCGAAAAATTATATAATAAATATGATTATATCACCTATAATGTTTTATGTTTGGTTATATATGTGACATGTATTATGTTTTAGTTTTTATTATATAATTTTTTGGATGATTAATAATGTCGTGATCTATATTAGATATCATAGAGAATGTTTTTATTACTCACCTTTGTTCTCATGATTCATATCATTTATTTATTACATTTAAAATTATATACTTATGTTTTATATTAATATATATTATAATAAACTATTACATAGTTTACATCTTAAACATATTTTGTGCATCTCTTTGATCTTATAATATGTATATTTTACTCATATAGAACACATTAATCTTGTACTTATATTGATTATATTATAAGCACACACAAAAAATTATTCATATTATATCTACTCCAAAAATTATATCTTTCTATATTCAATATCACTAGTTTTAAATATTATTTTATATATATGATGTATTTAATCCATTTTTTTATACTAATAAATATTTAATTGGATTTTCATTTGAGATAAGAAAAAATTGACTTTAAATTTTGATGTCTATTTAATTATTATATGAAAAAAAATTCTTACTTATCTTAATATTTTTATAAAGTGTAATTTGGAACCCATTTATTTCATACATTTTTTTGGACCAAAACAAAATAATATTATTAAATTAAGGTCATCTATAACTAATAAAGAGAAAATTTAATAAAAAAACAATAATTATAAATAAATATAATATATAATAAATATAAATTCAAAATATATATTTGAAAAAAATAGATAAATATATTTAAAATATCTTTACTAATTTTTTATTCGATTGATTAAAGATCGGGTTGAAGAGGCCCGTTCCCTTTACAAAAGGAATTTGGAAGAATAGACATAACAAAACAACAGGGAAAAAAAGAACAAAAGACAACCTGGGAGCTAAAACCCCTTGCCACCAAACTTACGCCAAGTATCAACCAAAAAACCTAAGCTTAGACAAAAAGACACAAAATAAAAGACCAACTTCTTGGTCTCACTACCATCACCTTTGTTATTCCTTCTTTTGGTACGGCCTCTGATGAACTGATCCTGATCTTCTCCCCGTCTTTTATGCTTGAGACCAATACACTAAATCTCCGCTTTCTCCTCCTCAAAAACTCGATCAACCTCCTCCTCCTCCTCCTCCTCCTCCTCCTCTCCACCACTCTACTAAATTAATTTGTTACCTTGTGGAATGCGAACCGAATCATCCTTGCCCAGTTTAATGGCTACCAACTCTTGTCTCAGGAGCCCTTTTAACTTCTCGAACTCATCTGCGATTTCGCTACTGAGGAGTTTCTAACTATCAACTATTTAAATGTAACTTAAATACGTTATTATCCAGCTCTTGGGTGCGTATTCATCTCGTTATTATTAATAATTTATGTGACCAAGGCAAAGCCCATTAATTTATTTTATTAACGAGGGGACGAAATCTTAGTCTTGTTAAGGGTGTAAAAGAAAAAAATTGTCTTCTCTACAAAGACAAAAACAAAATATTATTAAAGACTTTACGTGGACATGTTCGAATGAAATGACAAAATGATTGATTGATTGATTCACTCACTTTTTATGATTGATTTTCGCATATACTTATTATCTCCCCTAGATTTCACAATTTCGTACACCGGTTGCATGAGCTTGTCGTATGTAAGGCACAATCGAGGATTAAATTTGACAATGATGTATATTGGGATGGGTATGCTAAATATAAACTCCATAAAAAGAAGGTGCGAACATTTACATATATTTTATAGATAAATGGATCTCACTTAGCATGTGATACAAATACTTATACAAATTTAACTAACATTATAATAGGGTGTAAAATAATTAATTAAGTTTATCATCAAAAAAATATAGAAACATACAAGATTTAAAGATGTATCTATTATATTATAAGTGAAATATCCCTTTTAACAAAAAAAATACTAAATTTCCAAACAAAAGATGAATTCTGAAAATTTTAATAAATTTCTTTTAAATCACTTCATTCGAAAAACTCAAACAATTAATAACCCACTTTGAAAGAATAGCCCTACTTCCAATTCAATTCCTTTAATCAACATTTACAAAGATGAATAACAAGATAAGTGTACAACTAAATTTTTGTATAATGAAGTCAAACCCTAGCATGTTTAGTTGTAGTACGAGTACGACTATCTTAAGTGTTGCGAACGTGTTCAAGGAGGGTTGGTATAACAACAACAAGACCAACAAGAGTGGCACTAACCCGAAGGTTGCTAAACTGCTGCAATAATCCTCCTAAATGTTGCAATCTCCTTGCACACACTTTATGGCCCCAAAATGCATTCAAATAACCTA
Source organism: Torreya grandis (assembly GCA_037957365.1). Lineage (NCBI taxonomy): Eukaryota > Viridiplantae > Streptophyta > Pinopsida > Cupressales > Taxaceae > Torreya > Torreya grandis. Next base: position 2,653,488 of record JARHVA010001163.1, on the reverse strand, counting down.
ACCTAGGGTGGTATCCCTATTTTTGGCACTATTTGGACCTGTTGTTTTATTCCATAACTATTGTATTAAATCTCCTAGCTGTAGTGAGCCCCTTGAAACCTTTGGACAGTCCCAAGACTACATTATTAAGTGTCTTAGACTGGTACGACCTATTATCCTAGTTATACGATAGAAAAATAAGGCGCTGAGGTGGAATGCCAACCTTTGCTAAGGTGGAATGCCAACTAAGGTAGAGGTTGTTCACTCTGATGCCAACCTATTACGATAGCAGACCTAATGTTGTAGTTGGAATTTATTGCTCAAAACACTAGATCAAACCTTGTCTCTGATAATATGAAAATACTTAGTTGAATAAATCAATTATAACCCTTGTATGGAGATACCACAATGGACTAGAGGGGTTTTGTCCTCTAATCTGATTGTAGTAAAGGTTTTCATCCTCAAGCAAATGTGGGGAGAATTCTAAATTCTATCGTGAATTGTCAAAAGTGAAAAGTCGATAATAATGAAAATCGTTGCCCTAATTATCCTTTTATAAAATTCACTTTTGCCAATCCACCCTAACCCTAAAGTAATTATAATTACCTTTTAATTTAATATTCACCTTTTTTCTCATAATAATAATTAATTTTTTATATGGCCTTTTAATTAATTTATTTTTTGGCCCCACTCAATTAATAATAATGACTCAAGTGTCCCTTTTAAGTTATTATCGTAAAGTATCATTGGGGAATAACTTAAATCATTTTTTTTCTTTATTTGAAAAAAAAGACATGACAGTCTACCCTTCTCAAAGATTATTTGCCCTCAAGCAATGCTTGAACCATCCTGTAAATAATAAGATCCCAAACCAATCTTGTTGTCTCTTTAGTCCTCCTTGTGAGGTAATTATTTTATGATGTACTTCTCTAATATAATGAAGAATTAGAAGCCATGTACCCAATGATGCTTCTCAAACAAACTCTATGGGTGAACCCATGATAGAAGAATCATGAATCAGTTGTGATCTGAAGAGGGTACTACCAAATGTGAAACCCTCCATTTTATTTATTGTAACAACTATAGGGGCTCTATTGGCCATACCATGAAGTAAAACCTCCTTTTCATCAGATTTTAATTTTACCTCCATGGTTTGGTAATTCTATGTTAATTCCTCAAGGGAATGCAACCACTACACCCCTAAAACCATATATGTTTCTCCTATGCCCATAACATAAAATTCATCACACACCCCGTGACTACCAATTTCTAACTGATGAATCATCCTAGTTCAAGGAATAGTAGAACCATCAACCACAATAACATTGAACCCATCAATGTCATCTATTTTTAACCCTCTTCTGGATGATAATTCCTTATATATGAAATTATGGGTTGCCCCATTATCACCCAACACGATGAGTTTATGACCATGCATAACTCCATGAATATTAAAAGGATAATATCTAGGTGCACCAAAAAGTGAGGCACATGGGCCTACTAAAATAAGTATGGCAAGGGTGCCTCCTGAACTATCTCCTTATTCCCTACTCTCAGGTTTAGTTTCCCCCACTTTCACCTCATCATCTAATATTACCTCTATGTAATGCACATGTCCTTTTAGAAGACACCTATGACCCAACTCCTAAGGTTCTTTGCAAGTGAATCACAATTTATTATTCTTGGGTTTATTTCTCATTTCTAATTTCATGCTTGGCTTTTGTGGGAGCTCTTTTTACAAATAAATCCCTTGCTAAAATGGCTTCTTTTGTTACTCAAAGGTTAATGTCATTGACTAATCGTATGATGTTGGTTTTAGATGCCTATAAGGTGCTACCCTTGGTTGCCCATAAGGAAGAAATTTTCTCGTAGGAGTGGATGATTATAGTTTCAAGGCCCTCTTGATTGCATCTTATACAGATAAAGGGTCACAAGAGTTTAATAAGCGCTTGAGAGTGGTTCAACCAAACCTTCAACAAATAAAACCACCAATATCCTATAAGTTACATCTAGTACCATCACATATAGCCTTTGAAAATCAATAATGTAATAGTCCATTGTTCCTTCTTGTTTGAATTGGGCTAACTTCTTGAAATGGATCTATGGATCTTTCCTATCAAACCTTTATGTTAACATTTAGATGAAATATTCTAATGTAAAAATAGATCCATGTCCTTAGGTGGCCATGCCATGGTACCTCCATTCATGTTCTACCCCTTCAAGGTGAAGGATAGAAAATTTATTAGCCTCTTCCTCATACACTAGATTTAGTGAGAAATAAGTATCCAACTTTTGCAACCAAGATCTAACTGAACATTTGTTTAAACCATCATAAGTAGGAGGGTTAATCTTACTCAACCACTATTGTATATCTTTATATGGTTATTCTGGTTGATTTCTCCTACCTCTTTTGTTGTTGTTATTCATTTTATTTTAAAATTTTAGGACTTAACTCAATGCAAATCCTATGATGTTACAGGGTTGAGTATGTTTCTAATCTAAAATGAAAATTGGAAATGATTGATTTAATTAAAATTTTCTAAAATAACAAGTGAGAGGATAAAAGGTATTTATCTAGAAATAATAGACTTTTATGCAGATCAGGTAATTGGAATAGGCTGGAAAGATAGGCAAACACCCTTCATCTTCTAACTATTTATTGAAATTTGGCCTTAGATAATAGCACCCATATTAGGATAGTAACACCATGTGGCACTAATGTCTAATTTTTTTGTTAATGTTCCTTCTATAGGGACTGTCTAAAACTTTCATGGAAGTTGCACAAGGTTATGAAGGTCTTGTAGGTAGTTTTGTGTCATTTAGGGACCTCTTGTGTCACTTTTTTGGTTGAATATCTTATAAAACCCTAATGAATACCTACACACAAAAAATAACCAGATCATATTCAAAAAGGAAGGGAAAACTAGGTTATAAGATATTATGATCATGCAAAGCATAACCCCTATTATCCTGGCCACTACCTATATTAAACCCAATGCTAGGGGTCTCATATTGCATGCAGTTTTCCCTTAGGGAATGTGCATAATCAACTTGCACAGTATGATAGAATGAATATTGCATAGGCCCTTCTTTGATCAAGTATGTAATGTCTATATGTGATGACTAAGTAATATGCAGAGTGTTGAGTTGTACTATTGATTGATTTTATGTAATTATGTGTCCAAATAGTAATTGTTAGATGTAAAATGACTTGTGAGGCCATTTATATTGAAGAAAATTTGATTTTAATATAAGACCTTGTTTGTTGTCTAACAAGTCATAAAAGAGGGATAAAAAACATAAAAGAAGGATCACATAAGGGTTAGGACTCAAACTTGAGATAAAATTCCCGTCAAACACCAGAGCCATAATTAGACACTAACACCATGCGGCACTACTATCCTAAAAGTGGTGTCTATGTCTTAAGGCTTAAATCAGAGCTAAAACCAAGCAAAATAGGCTTGGGGGCCTTGTGACTAGGAAAAGGTGACTTATGACTATTGGGAGTGTTACAAATAAGGAAAATAAGACATAATAAAGATCAAAGGACTAAAAATTACCATGTGACTAAGGACTATAATCATCACTAAGACCTTCATGTGAAAGAACAAAAAAAAACATGGTACTTGTGGTTGCTTGAATAATTTAGGGTGTTTACATTTACCCCCCTTTTATTCTAGTAATGCAATGAAATGAAAGTACTAAAGTAAAAAAAATAGAGAAATGCTTACCTATACTTACATATGTGAATTTTTTTCTAGACTTGGCCCACTTCTTGGCCAAAGAAGTGGACAGGAGCTAGAGTGTAATATGTGAAGAGGAAACCCATAGTGTGGATGCCCCCTATACTAGATCTGAATGGTGCACTAAATTTTGAGGAATAAAATTCCCTATTTTTTCCCCCACCTTGATATCTGTATTGAATCTAAGTATGTAAAATGAATGTGTGGAGAAACAAGGCTCACTTGCCCCCACTCTGATATCTAGACTGAATCTAAGTATGTAAGCTAAATGTGTGGAGAAACAAGGCCTGCTTGCCCCCACTCTGGTATCTGGACTGAATTTGAGTATGTATACTAAATTTATGAATAAATAATACTTATTTAACCCCACTCTGATATCTAGACTAAATTTAAGTATATAAGATGGGTCTGGTGGAATGCTATGGATCAACCACTACATATGGTCTTGTAACCCAAACTGGTGAAAACTTGGTAATGATACTGGTGATGATACTAAGTATAACCTGATAAACTAAAAATGGGGATCAGAGACACGTGCTCTACATCAATCCCCCTAATCCTAATATCTGAGTGATGTAGTTGTGTATTTTAATATTTAAATATCTGTGTGAAATGGTATAGTTGAGTCAAAATTATATATCTACGTAAATGTATCTGTGTAGACTATATATATATATATATATATATATATGTATGTATGTATGTATGTATGTATGTATGTATGTATGTATATGAATTTGAATACCTTATATTTGAGAACCTATGAATTTGAATATCTATATATTTAACTATCTATGTAGACCTATGTGTCTATATATTTGACTATCTATGTAGACATGTGTGTTTATACATCTGACTATCTTTGTAGACTTGTGTGTCTATATATTTTACTATCTATGTAGACCTGTGTGTCTATATAATCTTTTAAATCTAAATATTTTTATTTGAGTAGACTTGTGTATCTAAATATGTATGAATCTTTGTATGTCTGAAGTAATCTGTGTATATGTGCCCCCTTTTGGTAAGAGAGCTAAAAATTAGGTGAGCCTTGAGGGTGTTTAACCAAAAGTGGTAATGATCAGTTGTGCTAGTGTTAAATAATAGGTGTGATGTTATTTTAAGTTTAAATAGTATATTTATTGTGACAAAATTGATAATTAAATGTCTAATTAGATAAATTCTTTGTATATATTGAGTTGAATTAGGCTAATATCATTTTTATCATTTTATAGTGTTGAAAATGATTAGAATATTAGTTTAACCAATATGAAACATTACACATTGATGTCAAGTCCCATGTGCAAGAAATGGTTCATAAATCAGAGCTACAGTTCTTGAGATATCATAATGGCAAGGGATTGGTATTAGTTGGTGAAATTGGCATGTAAGGTCAACCTTAATAAGGTGGCATTTGATAAGTGTGACTTAAATAAGGCATTTGATTAGTTTGGAAATTCATTTGGAGTATTTGAGTTGAGATCAATTGAGTGTCTGAGTTAGAGAAATATACCAAGGAGATGACGAGCCAATTTGACCCATTACAAAGAGGTTAAGGCATGAATTCAGGTTGGGGAGGAGGTTAACCTATTAAGGAGCTTGAACTATTTATTCTTTTTGTAATTTGTAATGAAATTTTTACTAGTTTTACAAAAAAATATGCTAGTGTAGGATCTATTTGGAAAAAATGGTACTACTATCCTTATTTAGGCACTATTGTCTAGGATTTCGCACTAGTGTCCAGGAGGTGGCACTATTATCAAAATTACTATCTTGGATGCAGTGGTAGTGTTTAGTAGGTAGGGTTATAATATTAATTACTATTGACTAGTTTGTGATATGTATTGGTATCTATTGGTTTTGATTTTGCATTGTTGATGCTTGATTTGGTTGTATTTTTATAGGTTGATGCTCGTATGAGGGAATTTCATACTTGATAGATGATGGATACCCTACAAGGTCTACCCCTAGTAGATGTTGAGATGGTTTTGCTCGAAAGAGCAGGTTTGAGACATGTTGCATTCCTAGAGCCTATGCCCTAGGATAAGCACATGATGAATGCATTTTGTGAGATATGGGTTGTAGATACATGCACTTTCTAGTTACTGATAGGGGAGATGACCATTACTTTAGAGGTGTGTACTAGATTTTGCAATTACCTATCTCTAAGTAGTGAGCCATACTTTAGGAGGATACAAGTGCCTGGGACATATAATAGGCTTTGAGTTATTTCTTTATTATGGTAGCAGGGAACCATCACATAAAGAGTCATAGTGACATATTGTTGACATTGAATATTACTATCGAGGTTCTATGACTACGGATGTTCTTAGCCATTTTTATATCTTTGTTTGTGGTTATAGATAAGAGTGGGGTGTTGATCTCTTATAGGATGCACAAGATAATGTAGGATATTGAGGAACATGGTACTACGTATTTTGATGTTAGATGATGCTAGCCCACCTGTATAGGGACCTATATTGTTTCATGTAAGAGATGTGAAATGGAGGGATTGGAGCATCAACATTATTACATTATTGGACATTTAAGCACATAATAGTGACTAGTATGGTGGTGTATGTATGGGATGGTTGGGTTCATCCATAATTATTTATAGATAGGTGGATAGAGATGGGTTACATGCCCAAAAGGAGCACTATGTAATGTTGACAATTATTAGATAGTTTAATAGTAAGAAATATTATTTGGAGGCCTTATAGGGGCTATGAGGGATGACATAAGGATGCTACTCAAATGAGATGGATTCAAGTGAGTTGTTGGATACATGACCATTGGGTCAACATGTATGATTTTTTTTAGTATGAGTAGGTCACATAATAGTTTGGTATAGTTTAAGATGTGCCCCCAACATGATTGATATCGTTGAGGTGTTATCGAGCTCTTGTGAGGCCCATTAGTATGCTGAAGCCATCTATTACTGAGTTAAATCCTATTTCATTGATAGAGTGGGATCATGATCTTGATGTACCAAATGTAGATGATGTGGGAGTGACTAATGCCTATGTATCTTGGTGGAGGGATCATAGATGGGCACCTCTATTTTTAAGAGGTGGGATTATTGCATAGGATGTACTACAGGTAGAGCCCCTTAGGGATATCAATGGTAAGTTAATATAGTTTATTTATATTTTCTACTTATAGTTGGTTATTTATTTATGTGATTAGGAATCTAATGTATTTCATGGACATGTGTAGGTTTAGGTGATGATGAGTACTAAAAGACTACCATCGAGTCAATGCTTCACAAATTAACATGGCATATTCTTGATGATGCAATAGAGGATGGATTAATAGAGAAGGCCACCAATGTAGCTAGTATGCATGCTTATTTGTTTGATTGAGATGCCATAGTTACTTCATCATATAGATGAGTGGTTATGGATAGAGATGATGTAGTGTAGAGTTGAACATGTGTACCATGCCTACACTTGATGCTCTAGGTGGGGCTAGTAGTTAGATAATAGATGAATACATATGTCTTTAGTGAGAGTATACAAAGTGTATGGCTAAACTAGGTATGTACCATGAGAGAGAGAGTAGATGAAGTTATTGATATAGGTTATGGGGAGAGTGCATATCCTCCATTTTTATCTTTGATATAAATGAGAGTGAGTGTGAGGGAGCTAGTCCTAATGGCCATGTTCAAATCATTGAGTGATGGACTATATTTGTATTGAAACTATATTATGAGTTATATATTTTGATGTTTGTTGTTTAAATTGGCATCATGTACATTGGTATATGGATCTAGTTATATTGTATATGTGAATATGTGTTTAATTGGTTGATTGCTTGAAATGATGATATTTTTATCAAATTAGTGTTAATGAATTTGTATTTTATTTATGAATGTTTAGGCATATGTGTAGTGGATTAAGAGATTTTATTTATTGGTATAAGCTTTCCATGTATTCTTTGATATTTCTACATGTAGATCATGTGACTATCATATGCCCTATATGAACTTAGATGACATGGACAACCAACAACCATACCGTTCATTCTATGTTGGTGTATAAGGAGACTTTGAGACTAGAACTACATGTGATACACTGTTGGTGGGTAGATGTGTAGACTCTAGGACAAAGATCTTGTTTGGTTGGTGTGTTGAAACTATACTCTAAGCTATATTATTTATGGTGAATATCTTGATCAATGTATGAAATAGATCCATGTTCTAATTTTTGTAGTTATTTCCATATGTCTTTATTGGTGTTTGAACTAATCTTGTGCCCTTAGCTTTGTAGTTGTTCCCATATATATTGATTGGTGTGTGTAATGAAGTTATGTTCTAATCTTTGATTTTATTTACACATATATTTATTGGTGTTTGAACTGATGTTGTGCCCTTAGCTTTATATTTGTTCTCATATCTTGATTGTTGTGCATAATAAAACTATGTTTTGATCTCTATGGACTAGTTGTCATCTCTACTAAAACTATGGTGTACAAGATCACTCATAAATAGGTGTTCTATAAACCAAATGGTTCATTTAATGAGTAACCAATGGCTCTATAAAAAGAACATCTTGGGATAACTATATCGTAGAGGAGTGTGATCTAGGATAATGTGGAGAATGAGATCTCACTTCCCCTATTTAAAATTTATAATACTTTGATTGACATAATAGTCAATGCAAGATTAGAGTGCATAATAATGATTATTTTAATGTCCATTTATCTTGTGAAAATGTTAATATGGTTTATGTGGTATTTTGTGCAAATGATGTGGTGGATGATGGTTAGTAGGAGGAAGTGTGATAATCTCCCTATCTAATAGTGTAATCAAAATGTCATGAGGCCCAACCCTATCTAAAAATTGTATAACCTCTCTATGTATATCATGTGTTCTACTCACCATAGGAGATGCTCTGTAAAGTGGCTATTTTCCATTAATGAGTATCTTTATCAATTGTTTCTATTACACCAAGTTCTTAATTGAAAGTGGAGTAGGCTCTTGTACTATGTCACATGATTGTGGATCTATGAGGCCTACATTTAATTATACCTATAAATGTGTAAAGACTAGTCATAATTCTACCTCTGCTATAATTTCTTTACATAGATGCTAAAATGATTTTAATGTTTAGTATAGTAATTTCTCCTTAAGAGGAAAAATTAAACCTCTTACAAAGATGTATTGTACCTTTAAATTTATCAGTTAATAAATCAATAGATGTAAATAAGCTTTGAATATTAAAATTTATTCAGATGTTGGATCTATCTCACCCTGGTGTAATGAAGGTGACCTCTAATGTGTGACTCGAGGTCCCTTATTTTGTATGTAGTGCCTGAGAAATACTATTTTTAACTCCTCATATGTGTGTAGTGACCCACTAAAGATTGTATGTTGGAACTAATATAGTGCTTCCCCATCTAAAGACTTTGGAAATAATTATAGTAGATTCAACTTATTAGTAGCATATGCCATGGATTTATCATAAGCCTAAAGGTGCAAGTATGGATCTCCATGCCCTTCAAATATAGGTAACACTAGTATTTTAAAGTTGTGTGTCCACCTTGTAGTTGAGATTCTGCATGGAACATGGTTACCATGTACAACCATGTACAACATTGGCATTGAATCAAGATTGGTATGCTTTGTTATCCAAAGTGAGATGGTGTACTTGTTGTTAGAAATCACCCATGACATGCATCGAGGAAATTAACACTTATGAAGGTATGTTATCATCATTAAGGGGTTTATTTAATGCTTGAATTTTGTTATTTATCTTAGCCATTGGTATATTGTATTGGAAACCATTTTTAGGGAGGGTTGGTTTTCTCTCTATAACCTTTGGAGGTGTGATAGCTGGGACCTAGTTAAATGGAAATGAGCTACCACCCTCATTTAGGTTATCTTTTGAAACAATTTCTACTGTAGTAAAGAAGTTGAGGGAGATTCATTGGTATCTTTTACATTGTTAAGTTGAAAAGAAGTATCACATGTAGATTGAATAAAAGGTACTTTGTTCTCAAGTAAATGTAAATTATGAACATAAGAATAAGTGTGTGTGTATTTATACATATGACCTAGTATTTGGTTAAATAAGAGAAATAGGTGAAGTAGGAGAATAAATAGAATGTGTAGATTCTATTTCCTCTTCATCATTATCCCATGGTTCATCAAAATCAGAATTTAATTCATTTATATAATATTAGAAGAAGTATCATCCACATTCTCATTAAGATAAAGAGAAGGAGAAGATTTTAACTTTTTTCTACTATGGAATGTGTCATCATGTGTAGGTGCAAGCATTTTTTCACTAGCTATGTATGAAATGAAAGCATGATTATCACTTTCAATTTTGGATTCAAGGGTATAAGAAGTATAAATAATGTTTTCTTTTTTCATATTATGAAATATAAGAGAAGATTTAGAGACATTTGAATTATCAATTTGTTGTAAATAATCATTGAATTGAGATTGGAATGTGAAGGAAGGTGATAAAATAATTTCATCTACCTTAGTTTATGCATTACTAAAAGGTGTAATATCATTGGTACTTGATTTTTCAAATTTAATTAATAAAGATAAAGAATATGCATTATTTCTATCTAATTTACTTGAATCATGCAAAAGTGGATTTCATTTATTGCACTTATATTTATTTAATTTGAATAATGAGGTAGCAAAAATAGTTGAAAAACTATTATCACATTGGAATAAAGCACTACCAACAAGATGTTATTTTGGCATTATATTTTTAATTTGGTTTTGAGGAGTTAGAGAAGAGTGAGAGGAAAGAGATGAGGATTCATCTAATATATCCTCATGTTCATTTCCATTGTCATGCTCATAATAATCCTCATATCCATCATTATAACAATAGTCATCATCATCATTATAAATAAAGTCATTATTATGCTCTAATGTACAATCTTAAAAATTAGTCCATTAATTGTTATAATCATGAAAGAAATTCAAAATTCCATCAATTGAGTGAGGAATAGAGGAATTTTTAGATGCCATTTTAAACTTGCCAAAGAAGATAATGTAAACAAGCAATAACAAACACACAAGAGGTAGAATGTAATCTAACATAAATATATGTGCAATTTGAAAAGTTTTGAATAAAGTGTGTAATAGAAATTGGGATTGTAAGTGAAACCCTAATTGCTAGTATATGTATGTATAGGGACCTAATATGTGGATATAGGGTTTTGAATTAGGGTTGTGTTAAAAAAATTTAAATTACATTAAAAAAATGAAACCCTAATGTGGGATTTATTGAATTAGCTAGGTTATGCCAAAAAATTTAAAAAAAAAAGAATTTTGTAACCCTAATTTAAAGCACAAAATAGGGAAAAGGTAAACCTTAAGAAAAACTAGGGTTTTAAGCAATATTTAAAGTAAGTCAGGGTCATGAAATATTTTAACTTTTTAAGATTTAACTCACTACAAATCTTATGTTGTTAAAGGGTTGAATATGTTTCTAATTTGGAATGAAAATTAGAAATGATTGATTTAGTTGAACTTTCCTAAAATAGAAAGTGTGAGGAGAAAATGTACTTATTTAGAAATAATAGGCTTTTATGTGGATCATGAAATTGGAATAAGATGGAAAGATAGGTAAAAACCTTTTATTTTCTAACTATTTATTGAAATATGGCCTTGAACATTAGCATCCATTTTAGGATAGTAGTGCCATATAGTACTAATGTTTGATTTTGGCACCAATGTCCCTCCTGTAAGGACTATCTAAAACTTTTAGGGAAGTTGTAGGTGGTTTTAGAGGTCCTATAGGTAGTTCTACATCATTTGGGGGCTCATCTGTGTCACTATTTTGGGTGAATCTCTTCCAAAACCCTAATGAATACCTGCACAAACAAAACAATAATCAAATCAAATGTAAAAAAGAAGGAAAAAATGGGGTTGTGGGATGTTATGATTATGTGGAGCAGAACCCCTGTTGTCCTAATTACTACTTACATTAACCCTAATGTTAGGATCCTTAGATTCTATGTATATTTTCCTTAGGGAACATGGATAATTAAATTTAATGGTATGCTATAATTACTTTATCTTAGGCCCTTCTTTGATCAAACATGCAATGTATAGATGTGATGACTAAGTAGTATACAGAGTATTAAGTTGTATTATGGATTGATTTATGTAATTATGTGACAAAATAGTAAGTTTTAGATGTAAAATGCCTTGTGAGGTACTTTATATAGAAGGAACTTTGATTTGAATATAATACCTTGTTATCTAGATGACAAGTCATAAATTAGGAATAAAAAATATAAGATAAGGCTCATAGAAGGGTTAGGCCTCAAACACGAGAGAAAAGGCCCATCGAACACTAGAACCAAAATTGAACACTATCAACATGTGGTGTTATTATCCTTAAATTGGAACATGTGTCCTAAGGCTTAAAGCAAAGCTACAACTAACAAGATGGGCCAGGGGCCCCTGTGATTGGGAAAATGTGACTCATGACTATGAGGAGTGCCACAAATAAGGAAAATAATACATAAGAAAGATCAAATGACACAAAATAACCACAAGAGCAATGAATATAATCATCACAAATAACTTTATGTGAAAGATCAACAAAATACATATTAATTTTGGTTGCTTAACCAAATTAGGGTGTTTACACATTTTTAGATCTTTTATTTTAGTGAGAGATTATTACACCACAAGGCCAAGTCCTTCATATTATACATGATATATTATAAATTCATTACTAGTGAAGTGGTTGAGGCTCTAATTTTTCAAGGTGATCCTCTTATTTTTGTAAAAAATTGGCATGAAAAGTTTTAAATGGTGGGGTGATTGAGACCCCCTCACTAGATGATGAGTTTGCTTCTCCTTGGTTTACTTTATTTAGGTTAATACCCTGCATATCTCAAACTAATTCTAACACAGATTCTTTCAAAGTCATTTGGATTATATTTTCCAAATCATTTTGACCTCAACTGATTGGCTCATGTAAATAATTGATTTTACCAGAAAGAATTCTCTTTTCACTGCCACCCATATTTTCTTCTTCAATTTTTGGTGGTTGAATTTTTATTTTTTTTATCTTTAATAGTATCTTAATTATCTTCCACTAATAACAATGGCATGCATGTGATATTACATAAATATGTCAACTTTCCCAATAGGTTAGTAAGAATTTATCTCTGATACCACTAAAATATCCCTTCTAACAAAAATTATTAAATTTCTAAATAGAAGATCCATTATAGAAATTTTAATAAATTTATTTTAAATGAGCTCACTTAGAAAATTATCAAACAGTTAATAACCCATGTTGAAATAATAACCCTACTTCCAATTCAATTCCTTTATTTAACATTTGCAAAGATGAGTAACAAAATAAGTGTAAAATTATTATTTTTATGATGAAGTCACAAACCATAGCCTATTTAGTTGTAGTAGTAGTATGACTGCCCTAAGTGTTGAAATTAGATTCAAGGCGGGTTGGTAGGGCCAAAAAGGGTGGTGATAACCCTATTTATATAAAATCACTAAAACAATCCTCCTAAATGTTGTGATCTCATTGCACATGTTGGATGGTCCCAAAATGCATTCAAATAACCTAACTTGGGGTGGTAGATTACTATTTGGATTGTTTAGACCTAATTTTTATTCTATAACTATCATATTAAATCACCCAAGAGTAATGATCCTCTTGAAACCCTTGGAAATTCCTAAGAATGTTATTAATTATCCTTAGACTAGTATGACTTGTTGTCATGGCTATACAATAGAGGAAAATGTTGTTGAGGTAGAATGGCAACCAAGGTAAAGGACATTCACCATGATGACAAACTATTATAGTAGTATATGTATTGTTTTAGTTGGAATTTATTGCTTAAAACCTTAGCTCAATCTTTGTTTTTGATAATCTGAAAATACCTAGATGAATAAATCAATTATAACCCTCATATGGAGCTACCACGATCGACTGGAGGGGTTTCTTCCTCTAATCTGACTGAACTAAAGGTTTTCATCCTCAAGTAGATGTGGGTACTTCTAAATTTTGTCATAAATTATCAAAAGTTAAAAGTTAATAATAACAAAAATCATTTCCCCCTTGTCCTTTTATAAAATTCACTTTTGTCAATCCACCCTAATCTTAAAGTATTTATATTTAATTTTTAATTTAATATTAACCTTTTTCCTCCTCATAATAATTACTTTTTAATTTTGCCCTTTTAATTAATTTGCATTTTGTCCACACTTAATTAATACTTAAACAATTATTCTTTTCTTTATTTGAAAAAGGGGACATGACAATAAGAAAGGGTGATATTCATTATAACCTGACAATAAAAAATAATGTTCAATCCAGATCAAAAGATAACATAGAAAACTCATAATGATTAGATAAAAATGTCCAAGGTGTGCCATTGAAAATTTCTATTGTTTGAAGAGTAAATTTCCTCTCCAAGAAAAAAAATGAGGTATGTGAAACCTAGGTTGACAACTAAGGTTTCTTAATTCATGCCTATAAAAACTCTTTTCTATTTTATACAACTTCACTTTGATTGCTATGAAAATGGACTTCTTCTTTCCCTAATTAAGTAGTTATATCTAAAAACCATAAAAAAAATTAACATATACTTTGGGTCCTACATTAAATATTAGGGAATATTTAAGCTATCATGATAATTATCAAGGCCCTCAATAATGTACAATATGGAACACAATACTCTAATTACAATAGTTCATCAACTAGGCAAGCACTATAATGCAATATCACCAACATGAAAATATGTGCTTTAATAAACACCTAATGATATATATGTGTGTGTTTGGATATATATATATATATATATATATATATATATATATATATATATATATATATATATATATATATATATATATATATATATATATATATATATATATATATATGTATGTATGTGTGTGTGTATGTATGTATATATGTATGTATGTATAGGCAAGCACTATAATACAATATCACCAACATGAATATGTGTGCTTCAATAAACACCTAATTATATATATATATATATATATATATATATATATATATATGTATATATGTATGTATGTATGTATGTATGTATGTATGTATGTATGTATATATATATATATATATATATATATATATATATATATATATATATATATGTATGTATGTATGTATGTATGTATGTATGTATGTGTGTATGTATGTATAAAATAGTGTTATATTAATATTAATATTAATATATAAATTATTACAAATTTTTTTATCAGTGCTCAAGAATTAAAGGGTCTCAGGGCCTTACACCATATATAGCATATGAAAAAAAGGTGTTCTGGCTTAACATTAAAAAATGTTAAGGCAAAATTGACCAAACAAAACCAAAAAATAATTTCAAGAGAACCACTTATTAAGTATCCATCTAATCAAATGGAAAGTTTATTATTCTTCTTCTTATCCTCTCTATTTATACTAATATTTTTGGATGGTGATTTAGGGAAGAGTCTACATTTTTTCCTACTTCTAACCACCTTCCATTCTTCTTCATTACCCAAAAAATCTAAATCCAAACTTAACACTTATTTTTACTCCTTGGGTTTACCTCTCGACACTTCAATCTTATTTACTCTTTTACCACTAGAACCGACTAGTTCTTCCTTATTATTAGATTTAACCAACAGAGTAGCCTTTTCTATTTTTTTTTCTATTATCATCTCAGAGACCTCACCTTGAGGGTGATTAGAAAAAACTACCAAATTATACACATTAACCTCCTTGCCCCAAGATGACACAAACTTACACTTCATTTTTTGGCAAGAAGCAAAAAGACAACCAACCTAAAAATAATTTTGGTATCTAAAAGGAATACCTTTGAAATCTAAAATTTGCATCCAACTCTTATCTTACACTTTTAGGTCAATCATTTTAGGAAGATCTTGATAAGTATTTAAACAAACCAAAATCCTTGCAAATGTAGTCCAGGAAAAATTCAATGAATAGGCATCAATTCCTAACAAAGCACCCGACACAGATCTAATGATTGAAAGACCAAATACTGACCAAAACTAAAGTAAGAGGTAAGGCAATCTCACCCAGACTGGACGTAGAGAAATATTTTTAGTCAAGGGGTTAAAATCAGGAGTCCACAATTTTATGAGAAAAAGTGATTTTTTGAAGCTCCATGTTTGAGTAAAAAAATACTATATTGATTAGTTAAAAAATCAAAGGCAACAATAAAAAAACCTCTAGCATAGGGATAAATTTCCATAGTACTAGCCAAGAATGATCTCCATGATTTTGACAGCCATTGATGAAGAGTAGAGAGAGAAGGCTAGAACCTATCAAATCGATAGACCAGACCCCTCTCTACGAACCAAACTTCACCTTCTAACACCTCCTCTAATACCTTATTTTTAAAATTGATAGTGACTGAATTAGATGGTGAAACCCTTACCTTCTCCATCGTCGGGTCTATAGACACTTCATTTGATTAAAAAGATAATTTTTTTGAAGTATTAGGGTTAGGTAGCCACCTATCCCCTAAACTACCCTACCCATCATCTGATTCATCCATATCCCTATCAACCTATAGAGAGTCATGTGCCCTTGGGAAGGTATCCTCCACTAAATAATCCATCGATTGCCCTTGACAACCTTTACCACTAGCTTGCAGCTTTGTTCCTGTTGCTATTAGTGCCACTAACCTATGCACCATCATTGCTAGAGAAGAGCAAGTTTTTGCTGCCCTAGTTGATACCATTGTTGTGAACTCAAAAAGAAAATGAAAACTCTCCAAAGGAATTTATTAACTATCTAATTCTTTTAATACTTATTATAAAGAATTTTATATAAATTATTATAATTATTTTAATATATAATATTAATTTATAATTAAATATAATAATAATGTAATATTTATGTATTATATATTACTATATATATTTTTATAGTATATTTATAATAATTATTAATATAATATAATATATATATATATATATATATATATTATATTATATTAATAATTATTATAAACATACTATAAAAATATATATTGTAATATTTATATATTATATATTACTATATATATTTTTATAATATATTTATAATAATTATTATATATACTATTAATTTATAATTTATAAGTTAATTATTATTGCAGCTATTAACATAGAAATTTGAATAATTCAAGGTGATTGGAGAGATGGGCAATCAAGCACAATGAGTGGTGATGAATGGAATTTTTATGCCAAAAATTGAAGTAGGTGATGGATCGATAAGCTAGGAGAGAAACTAAACCTTGACAACTTATCCCAATGGTGATGAATAGTAGAGGTGGGAGTGGTGGCAATGCAAACTTGATTATGGATAGAGTAACTAAGATCACCCATTTTCAACATGAAATTTTAGCCACTAAATTGGGTGGGATTTATTTAAACCCCTTCTCCCCTACGTGCCTTCTAACTTTTTTAAAATTTTAAGTTATGCATTTTTGTAAAAGCCCTTTTTCAACTACTCAAAATGTCAGAAAAGGTGGTTATGACTTGTAACCACCATATTTTAAGCTATAAATATAAGTTTTTGAGTCACTATCAATATTTTTTGACATAGAGATTCTACCAAAGGAGAAATAGTAGTTATGCATATACAACTTAATAAATAAACAATACAAGAGGAATTCACAAGACTTTGTGTTATGTTTTTTTTTGGATGAATTGTACATGCGAGTTTATTCATTTGTTTTGATTCTCTTTTCTTTTTAATATGTTAGAACATCAATGTTAAATTTTTGAATGATTTGATGTTATTTATATAAAAAATGTCATAATTTATATAGGGGATTTAATATTAGCAAACTTAAGTGAAAGAAATGAAATAAATTTATATTTATTTCTCACAAAGAATACTAGTTGTTTTGAATTTTTTAGATTCAATATCCCTTTGGTGTATGGACTTTGGGATTATGTTTAGAGCACATCTTTTTTTCCTTTTCGAGGAAAATGGTTTTCATCGTCATATTAATCAGTCATCTTATAAACTTTGGGTAGTTATAGATTTTTTTGTGTTTTGTTAAAGATATCCCCTTTATTTATTCTCATTTTCCTTTCTCTCTCCTCACTTCATAAGATATTTCCTTTTCTCTCAATTCTCCTTTCTACCACCTTCTTATACTTTCAAGTTAAAGGTATGAAAACCCCCATGAAGATAACATTTTTCATAGATATTTTCATTTTTATTTTTGTCTTTGAATTTCAATAATGTAGATCCACATTCCAATAGGAGAGGGACTCAGTCCCCACATTTTTGAGTGAGAATACACAATTTTTCCCTTTGATAATTTATTCAGACAATAAAATTAAAACCAATTAGAAAAGAGTGAAAAGATATCTTGGGTGAAAGAGGATTATGTAATACATCTTGTGAATCATTAGCATGAGTTGATTTAAAATAATTTTTCTCAATGTTGGTAACCTTATCTTCCAAATCTTGAATAACTTGCAGAAGATTTTTTTATAATAGACCCATTTAGATTAATATTTGATATTTGAGAAGTCACCAAAGGGGATGCAAACATTTGCATGCATATAGGCATTAGAACTAGTAATTGAGTTGAATTATTAATTTTTACTATGGAAGATATAGCAATAGTTATTTGATCTTTAGGGAACAATGGTTTGAAAGTATATTTGGTGCCCATAAGAGTTGTAGGATTCAATGTTGTGATCAAGGGAAGGGATATTGGGAGTGATGTGTGATAGGCATATCTAGTAGCCCCAATATTTATATTAATAGAGATAAATGGTTGTTCACTAACACTTTTGGATTTTTTAGCTTCCAATATAGTATCAATGATCTTTTGAAGATATTCAATATTTTGATGAATACACTCTCAAAATAATGCAAACTATTTAAGTTGTTGTTGATCTAGTTTTTCATGTTCATTATTTTCATGTGTTTCATTATACTCATGATCAAATTCATCATATATAATATTTACTTCAACATTTTGATCATTGTCATTATTAACACTCTCATTATTAGTGTAATTTGACATGATATTATCTTGAGACATTTTAGGTTATCAAAGGGGAAGTTAAAGATGTTCAAAAGGAACCCCACCTATTATAGGACTATGCCTGGGCTACATACAAAATGATAGAACAATTTTGAATAAATACATCAAGTAGAAACCATAGGAGGCTAAAAACACTAGGAAAAGATAGGATTTACATGAGAAGACTCAGAGGTTGGGTTCACTAAATGTTTATTTTTTTTGGAAATAAGGACTAACATGAAAGATTAGCCTAATCAACCAAGGATTAAGATACTCTAAAATTTAAGCCAATTAAAGGATTTTATATTCTACTGATATTATAATAAGATATACTAAATCTAAGAATATGCTAAATATAGAAAATACAATATTCAATATTTTGATAATATAATATGAAGGAGAAATTATACTTAGATTATACACTAATGCATAGGTAGGTTTGAGTAGTGAAAGGTGCATGAATGAACTATCTTAAGATCTAGATCCAATCTTTAAATTTTGAATATTAGTTTTCTACTAGTTGGACACTTGTGTTTCCCTATGGACACTAGCATTCACACTAGTCTAATAATTTTTCCACTAGTGTATTGTACAAAATATTGACTCTTTTATACAAATTCCACCTATTCCTATTAGGGTTCACATTTTAATTTATTATTTTCTATTTGATCATGTGTATAAGTTATCGATATCAATATTTTATTCAAATCCTAGTTCCTCTAATTAGGGCATGTCACCTTACAAAATGAGGATTAGTGGTATCAAGTGAAGTTGAGCTAACCTCAAAGACCCATATGTTAGTGAGAATTGCCTATATACCTAATTACCTTAAAGAGGGCCTCAGACATATGTAGGTCTCCCCTATGTGTAGGCTTATATGTGAACAAGGGTGTAATATGATATATGTGAGTGCATGCAATGATATGACTTGAAACTTGATAAATACTAGTCATGGACTCTTTTTTGAATGCTTCAAACTTGTAATAATACTAATCCTATGAGTGATAGTGAAATAGAGAAGAATAGGGAAGTTTTTAATATTTGAGATGTGATTTTGATTTGTGAGTGTTATATGTGTTCTTGAAAAGTACTTGATGATAATAAATAGTTTTTGACTTGTATTTATATAACACATTTTGAAAAAAACCTCATTGAGGGGTAAATAAGACAAATAAAATGAACCATATATATCAAAATATTTTCAAATTGAGTGTTTTTAAGGTAAGGACACTAGTGTTGGGACTAGGATATTAGTGTCGATGTTAGTATTTTATGTCTGAACATTAGTGTCATAGATAATGGATAATTGTCAAAGATTTTTAACTGATAATGAAGGATATATATCATGTTTAAAGCATATTCTGGGTTACCGTTGATCTAGGTAATCAAAATATTAGGGTCAAACCATAATATTAGTGAGATGGTGAAAATTAGCCTTGTGATAATGATAAATTCAAGAACTAATGGGTAGATCCCAAAGTGACATTTTCAAGTCTACAAGGATAGTTTTTCATGTAAAATCTAGATTTAAGTATATACAACACCTTGATCCAAATGTAACACCTTAGTTTGAAAATTTTTAATCTCATGAATAAGGGATTTCACATCGAGACAATAAGAATGTGTGCTAACCAAAGGTGGTGTTCCCAATGACTTATTAAGACTTTTAATTTTAATCTTTTGAAGACCTTGGGTTTCCCACATAGTAAATAGTGGAATAAAATTTATATCTAATGGTTGAAAGAAATGTAAATAAACTATATGATTAGAGGTTTCATATGATTGGCCTTCAAATGCCTTCTTAATTTCTTCTTGGATAATCCTTATGAATATGTCTTGCATATCTTGATTCTTTGAAATAAATCCTTGTAATTATATTTTATATGTATCATCAAATATATTAATGGGTTATTCCATTATTGTGTTATTAACTAAAATATGTAAATATTTAACTCAGGGAAAACTTAGTGTATCACCACGTCTAAGATAGATGGAAACATTTTTTTTTAAATTGAATAAAATAATAAATAAAAAAGTGGAATATTGTTGCTAATAAATAATTAATAAAAACTAAATAACCAAGGAAAACAATTGTAAATAGTAAAAACAAGGATCAAAACCCTAGAAATATCTATGGTTAGGGTTTTTCAACATTCAATCAATATACAAGTTCATTAATATGTTTTATCAAATTTTGGAAAATAGAAAACTAATTACTTAAATGTGACAAACTATTGTGTAAAATCAAAATGATATAGATATGAAAATAAATGAAAAAAATCTATTTCAAACTTAATATATTTATAAGTATGCTAAAAGAGAAAATGAAAAATATAAAGTATTAACTATAAATCTGACAATATAGGATGATGACAAAAACTATAAAACTAAGAGGCTTTATGATGATGTTCCAAAAAAGGTCACAATAACCAAATAGGGGCATGGAACATTGATTTCCTTAGGGCATGTTGGCATCATATAGGGTTTTATGCTTCATAACTTGTATGCAGGTCCACTTCACCTATGTGCTCTATTTGATTGTGCAAGAGCTCTCAATTTGTTTTTAGTATTGATAAAAGAGGGTTTTAAAGAGGGACCCTATCCTTTGCAAAAATTAAGCATGTACTTAAAACCATATATTACAATATGCATGCCAAGAGGAACAAATAGAAAAGTCATCCCAAAAATAGTAGAAAAGAAGCAAAAAAGAAGCAAGTTAAGTTCTAGGTCCCATCCAATCTTCATATGCTTTAGTCTAGTTATCAGTGAGGTTTTTCAACAAGGGATCTTTTTTGTTGCTGGTTTGAAGCTCAACTTTCTCCATTGAAAATAACTTCATATTTTTATCCATTTTGATAATCTTGATGTCTTCATTATTTATTTTGGAAAGGGTGTTAAGGGCCTCCATACTTTGAATACTTTTCATTATAGTAAACTGACTATAATCCACAAGTGTGTTGATATTATCATTGAGAGATTCATCATCTTTTTCCAATGTGAATAGTATTTCTTTGATATTTTGATAATCTGAACTGATTTCCAAGAGGTCAAATTTTTTGTAATAGATTCCATCATTAAGAATGAGTTTATTTATTTCCTTTTTGAACATTTTTTGGTCTTTTAAAAACCATCACATATTTGATTTGTGTAGTTCCACCTCATCTCTAATTTTGCTAAGTCGAGTTTGGTATTTATGCTCCTCCATGAGTTCCTTGAAATAAAAAGGGGGATTGGCATGCAAGGGATTGGGGATGGGATTGAAAACCTCAAAAATTAGCTCTTAAACAAGAATAAAGGTAGGGATATTATCTTTTAGCATTTTCAAGCTTTTGGCAACTTCCTCTAGTTTGCTAATTTCATCGATATCTTGGGAGGAATGAGGAGTGGGAGTAGGGGAGGGGGTGGGGATGGAGAAAGAATTGAAAGGGGTGGGATCCATAATTTTTTTCATATATTTTTTCTTCTTGACCAAGGGGAAAAAGGTCCTATTTTTTTTGGTTGCTATCAATTAAGATAGTGTCTTTAGATTTTTGAGAGGAGGTCAAGGGTTTAGACGCATTTATAAGGATTCTAAGAGGGATGCTTATTTTAGGTTTAGGCTTATCCATTTTGGGATGACATGGGAGATATAATTAGAGCATTGGAAAAACTTGTGAATGAGGAAAATCATAACATGGTGAAGAGGATATTTTTTCTTTCCCATCTTGACTCGTATATCAAGGATTCAAGAGAATACAGGATATAAAAAACCAAACATAAAGGGATAATATGTCAAAAATAATTGAGAAACAAAAAATGGAAACGATTCACATGAGAGAATATTCCATCCAAGGTCACATACCTCATGATTTGTTCTATAACTCTATCATAGGGTTTTGGGATGTCCTTTCTCAATAATCCCCCAATGCATTCTAACATGTGCTCATTATCTTTGAATAATTTATCCCTCTCTTATGATTTATACTAAATATTATAAACTTAACTTATTTAATTTTTAATCTAATGACTTGGGCAATGAGACCTTCATAGATATCAATAGAAACAAAATGATGAAGGAATGGAACAAAATAGAAAAATGGGTTAGTCTTTGAAGCTGTGATAGACCTCAACACTCCCTGTGTTGAGTTTTTTTTACATACGAATACTTTGAAGAGGGATCAAACTCCATGTAGTTCTCTTATGATATGGTGGGGTGTGTGAAATAATGGTGCAATACTGTATGCTTTACAATTATGGTGTGATTAAGTTTCTCCACTATGAATTATGACCATGGAGGTGTACTTAGACTTTAGCTCAAGGATACTAGGGTTTTATGTATTTAGAATAATGATAATTATGGAATTTAATCTCAATGTATAATTAAAATTATAGTATTTTTCAATATGGAATCCTCTTATGTACAAAAAACTTGAAATTTTATTTTTTTTAGTGATAAACAGGGAATTAATTTAGATAGGACTTGATAAACATGTAATATGAACCACTATATGAATTTGAAAATGAGAAACTAGTCATTATTTGGTGGGAGGATGCATTTGAAAGAACTAGAGAGGACTAGGGAGTAGGATGGTTTAAATCATGTGATGTTGTCCTAGGAGTAAATAAAATTAAGTTGGGAGTATGGATAATTTAGGGGATGAACTTGAGCTATAAAAGATTAGTGACATTTTAAGATCATTAGTTTCTTGTAGGAATGAGTCATCTGCATAGAAAGTGAAGGAAAAGTGCTTGAAAAATCATGAAATCAGGCATGGGCTAAGTGTGTAAAAGGGTGATAAAAAATACTCTATTTCAACTTAAATGTTAATTTATGTTTCTATAAATGGATCTTTCAAAAGGATTACCTGAAGTAATCAAGATCAAGATAGGCAAGAGAATTTTAAATCAAACTTTAGACTATGAAAGGATTATTCTTAGATGTATAAGGTATTTTATTCATGGCCATGTGGCATCTAAATGCCCAAATAATTTAGCATTATAAATAACAAGTTAAAGCTCCATGGCAAGTCTAGAACATGGTGGAAAGGTGTGGATATTGATCGTTCAATAATCCAAGGCAAGGCTAAGGATAATTCTTCACTAACTACAACTTAAAATAAGGTTAAGGATAATAATTCTCTAAATAAAACTTATTCAACCTCTTTCCCTTGACTACTTTTGCTTCCAATAATTTGGTTTCTTATTTGATAATTTATCCATCCTATTTCAAAGAGGTTGTTTCTACAAGTAATAAGGTCTTTGTCTCTAATGGATCTTCATTAGGGTTTTCTCTAGTCTCTTCAAAAATTAGAGTTCAATATTTTCACATCTTAAGAACTCCTCTTGTGGATGCCTTCTCTTGTTTGAATGAAGACTTTCCTCAGAGTATCACTAATTTATATTATTCCAAAGGTTAGACACTGGTCTCAACAAATAAAAACTCATCTATTAAAAATAATTGTTGTCATATGGAGCTTCATTACCATAAAAAATAAACAATTTCTTATGGATTCTTATTTAATTCATTGGATAGTCCATTAGTATTGTCAATCATTGGCTTTCTTATTATTTATTCTTCTTAGAGGTTCTATGTTTTTATTTTTGGGTTATGGCGTGACCTTGATAGGTTTTGTTCATATGGTTTGATTTAAAATCTGACATGCAAATGACCTACCGACCCTTACTATCGATAAAAAAAAAATATCATAATTATATTATAATAATATATTAAACTTCTATATATATAATAATATATATTAATAATAAATATATTATAATTATATTAATTATATAATTTAATAATTATTATTATATTAATATATTACAATAATATTATTGAATTATATATAATAATACTAATAATATATTTATCTGTTATTAAAATATATTAAAAATATAAATTATATTATATTATATATTATTACTATAATATTATATTAAAATAAAATTATATTATATTCTTTATGATGAAATAATGATTGATGTCACATTCATGAGAGAAGATGGAGGTGCATGGATGCACTGCCATTATGTCAACTTCCTAAGCGAATGTTGTAGGTAAAACATTTAGGTGAGAGGCCCAACATGAGATTTAAGAAGTGTAGGGTGATTGGGAAGATTGTGGTTGGTTGGGATGGGATTTAAATAGACCCATTATTAATATAAAACCCTCATCCTTCAAGGCTAAGCCTACATGGTAGGGATGACCTAGGCTCACTAATAGGGCCTTCATAAGATATTTAGGCCCTAGTTAGGCAACCCATAGGAGTCATTGCCTAGTTTATTCTCACTCAATAGAGGTCCATTAAAACCTAGTGGTGAACCAACAAGATCTATGGTAGGAGTCAAGTTAGATCATTAAAACAATGTCCTTTGAAAGTGAAATCTTTACAATAAGAATTTAAACCATGAGGGACACTTGTTTGATTGGTAATTTTGTCATCAAATGGATAGCTATTGGTGTGGTGGACCTATGGGTTGAGAGTAACTAGGGTTATGATTTAGGGCTCAAAATCTTACCAAAAGGATTTTTTGTAATCATTTTCCCTCTCTAGGTAAGAAAAGAGATATTTTGGAAGGGGGTTCTTAGTTAATGTATGGGGTTGGTCTTTAACTAAAATAATGGTATCCTAACTTTGATCCTATTTATTCTAAGAAAGGATGGTTCTCCATCTAGATATATATGTATGGGTTGCATATGGAATACTAGTTTGAATATCATATTAGGAAGATAAAAGAACTTCTAGGATATTTTATTAAGATAGACCCTATCACCAGTGAAGGGATGTTGGCTTCCTGTGCCTACATTTGTATATTTTTAGATCTTGATGAAGTTATCCTAGGTTCTATTAGCATCAAAATGTAAGTTGGGTCTTGGGACAAAAATATTAATGTGGAAAATATGGATTTTTTTTTGCTTGAAGTGTCAAGATGTGGGTCACATTCACAAAGATTGTAAGCAAGTAGATTCTTTCTTAGAGGATAGGCCACCCTCGATGGTTTGGATGGAAAAACCAAACCCATAATTGAAATCTTTCCTATGTTAGAATGGAGGTAGTGTACTTGGTCAGGAAGTGACATACTATTTTGTTCTAAATATTGAGGCCATTGAAGCTCTTAAATAAAAACTTGAAGGTGATGAATCTTTGTCACCAACTTTAATTCTCAAAGAATTCAATTTCATTTTATTATAAGCTTAAAATATTTCAACCATTTTAACCAATGGGAGGAAACTTCTATGATAACTGGTTATGAAGGGTTAGGGGTTAGAGGAGATCCCTCAAGAATGGTTGGGGACGTACATTTATCCTCACTTGTTGAATATTTTATAGAATAGGAGGGAGATGAGGAAGAATAAATTAGCTCAATTTAGGTTATTTCTTTGGTTCCTAAAAATGGTAAGCTCTCCCAACCTAGCTTTGGAGCCCTTAAGAAGAGGGGGAGGAAAAAGGAAATCAAAGAGGTGGAAGTGTTGGAAGGTATTCCTTCCTCCATAGACATGCATGTGAATATATATAAGTGAGGGGTGTAAATCCTTTTGGTAACAAAATGAAAATCCTTTCATGAAATGTTAGGGATTTAAATTCCTTTAACAAACATCATCTAGTAAGGAGGAAATTGTAGAATTTGGGGTATGATATGTTTATTTTTAATGAGATAAAGTTGAATAAAATTGAGGCTAAGTAATGAATGAAAAAATGATGGAATAATTATAAGTGATCCTTTGTAGAGGCAACTAATGCATTAGGAGGATTGACAGTGCTTTGGTCTCCCCCTAGACTGGTAGTGGAAGAATGTGTTATGGGGGCTAATTGGAATCTATGAAAAGTGTCTGACATTTCCTATACTATTTTTATCATCATTTTTAATGTTTATGGGCCTATTTTAGTCCATCTCAAAGTTGGGTGTTGGGAAGAGATCCAAAAATAGATTTTGTGTTTGATAGAGCAAAGGTGTGTAGTTTGGTGATTTTAATGTTATCCTCTCAAGTTTAGATAAGAGAGTGGAATTGGGAGGGATATCTAATCCCAGAAGCATTTTTATAGTTGTGTTTCCTTAGTAGGCTTATTAGATATGATTCCTAACAATGGGTTATTTTCATGGATCAACAAAAGGGTAAGCGTCAACAACATCACAGAATAGTTAGATCATTTTATGATCTCTCCTAATTGTTTATACTTTGATTAGATTATAGAAATCAGAATTATTCCCATTTATAGTTTAGATCATACTCTTTTTAAGCTCAATATGATTGAATATTAGGCTCCTCTAAAATATTCTTTCAAATTTAAGCTCATATGGATTTGGGATCCTCATATCCATCATCTGGTCAAAGTTTTGTGGAACTTGGATATGGATTTGAAGGGGTATAAAATTTTCAAAATGAGTAAGCATTTTTTTTCATCAAAACCTATCTTAAATATTGGAATAAGAAGACTTTTAAGAAAATCTAGGAAATTACCAAGATTGTGGACAAATTGGCAAACATTAACCAAATCATCTTCATAGTAGGCATGCATTCATATACCTATCTGAAATAGAATATGTTGTTTGATTATTTAGACTAAATTATGGTTAGGGAGGAAGTGTTTTGGAGATATAAGTCTAGAGATTAATGGTTCAAGCAAAGAGACAAAAACACTCAATTTTTTCTTAACTCCACATGGGTTAGAATATGGATAATCAAATCCCCTTCATCAAAGGTAGGGATTAGAAAATAAATGATACCAATTCCTAAATTAGAGTTAAAGTTGTTAGATGGTTTTGAGAGATTTTGGTTTATGGTGATGCTTCAAGATTGGAGGCTCAGTACATGAACCTTAATTTCATCACTTAAATCAGTATAAACTAGTAGAACATAAAGCTTATGGCACTTTTATTAGAGGAGATCAAGACTACAATGTTTACCCTAAGAAAATAAATAACTTGGCCCAGATGAATTTTTAGTGGAATTTTTCCAATAATTTTGTTAGGTAGTGAGTGAGGATATTATGGATATGGTAGAGTCACATAGAAAACATAAAATTTCCCTAGATATTAATTATAGTTATATCATGATCATCCCTAAAGGTGAGACTCAGATAGATTTTGGATACTTCAGGTCGATCTCTCTTTGTAGCACGGTGTATAAAATCATTTCTAAGGCTATCTCCCTTTGAATTAAACCTATTTTGGATTCTCTCATTTCCAGAGAGCAAGGGGGTTTTGTCCCAGGTAGACGTATATAGGATGGGGCTATAATAACTCATGAAAATATTCAGTCTCTTATGTCTGTTCATAGGAAATGCATGATTCTAAAACTAGACATCATTAAAGCTTATGATAGGGTGAGTTGGTACTTTTTTATTAAGACCCTGAAGAAATTTGGGTTTGATAAGAAGTGGTGAAATAGGATCTTTAGCTATACTTCTTATACCAAATTTTATATCCTGATCAGTGGGAGTTGCTTGGTTTCTTTGAACATTCATAGGGGTTGAGGCAGGGTGATCCCCTCTCCCCTTTTCTCTTCATTCTCATGGAAGAATCCTTGGGGAGGGTTTTTTTTGGATCATGCTAAACTATTTTATTGAAATGTGTCTAAGAAATGGAAGGCATGGAGAATCTTACTCATCATTAGTTTGTTGATGATATTATGCTCTTTGGTTTAGTTACAAAGCTTGAGGATATGACCTTTAATTGTATTCTTAATGATTATAAAGAAGATTCATGGAGGTTGGTTTATTATTTAAAGTTAAATGTGTATTTATTGAATCTCCCTAGGAAAAATCAACTCAATATTATTTTTATCCTAAGCTTTAAAACTGGCAAGCTTCAAAAAATACTGAGGAGTCTCGTTATTTGTAGGTGTTTATAGGAAGACTATGTGGGACTATATGATTAATGCTTTCATGGCTCAGATTATGGCATATAAGGGTATATGGTTTTCCTTGGTATGTTTAATCACACTTATTAAACTTTTCCTAAGCACCTTTTTAGTCTATATTATGTCTATGTTTCATCCACTTGTAAAGGTTGTGAAGGAGCTCAATCACACTATGAATAATTTTATTTGATAAGGCACTAGTGATCAAATAAAATCTTGTTATTTAAGTGGGATAAAGATTATCTTCCTCAAGGTGAGGGATAAAAAAGGGTTAAGATATTGTAGGTTTAATATTTGGCATTGGGTGCAAAGCTTGTGTGGGGAATGGTCAATAAAATACAAGCATTCTAGAATAAAATGTTACAACTTAAATATTTTTGGGATATTTTAAGTACAAACATCTTGACTTTTCCAATACCCCATATAGCCCACACTTGTGGAACTCCATTCTCAAGTATTATTTTATTATTAAAGAACATGTTTCTTAGGTTATTAATAATGGTTGATTGGTTGAGTTTTGGGGTGATTCATGGAATGGGCACTGGCCATTTTAGGAATGTTAAGGCCTGGAGGAAGTAAGGACTATTTTGATGGATGCTTGGGGGAATAAGTTATTTGACTAATTGAAACCATAATTGGGGGTTAGTTTAGGAAGATGGAAATGGAAACAGTGTGGATATCTCCTAATCCTATCCAATAAACAAGATATATTTTTTGGTTTATTGTCTAAAAGGAAGGTCTTATTCAACAAATCTAAGTATTATATTCAATGAAATGGAGTGAATATAGGGTTATATTCACTGAGTCTAGGGTATAAAATGGTTGAATAGGCTGATCTAACCTTTTGTTGGGGAAAAATCCTTTTTTAGAACAAGATTAGGATTCTAAAGTTTGGGAAATTCACATGACTAGTCATTCAAGGTAAAATCCTAACACATGATAGGCTATGTAATATTGGAATGATTGTCCCCTCATAGTGTATTATGTGTTTAGCCACTAAATAAGATGAAAACCACCTTTTTTTTCATACCCATTTATTACATCTTGTTGGGACTAGCTTTGTAGGAAAATTGTTTGGAAATGGGCCAGGCATGGTCCCTCTTGTCCACTTTTTATTCCTAGCCAATTGGGAAACATAAGGATAAATTTTCCTACTTATTGCTATCTTTCCTAACTATTTTAATCTAGATAATTTGAAGGAGCAATTTTTTGAATTTTTTAAGTCAAGGTGAATTCTAGGGAATCCCTTATCCAAAACACTAAAGTGGTGATGTCTAAAAGTGGCTTTCGACATGCTAAAAGAATTACAGGTAAGGTGACTAATTGGGATATGTAGATTATTACATCTTGATTTTTTTTTTAAGTTCCTTATTGGCATAAAAATTATAAGTGGTTGGCAATAGATGGTTTTATGTTAAGTAAGTTAAATTTAGTGAAACTAATGTATTACAAGGTTAGTATTAATTAGATTCTTTAGTGTTCAATTACAAATAAGTAGTTCTTATATTTATAGTAATGCATGCACAATACATAAAACATAATATTTCCTACTCTAAATATTCTTTTTTATATATTGACAGAACCACCAAATACATATGTTTATATTCTCTCTATTATATACCATAAAAACATAGGTTACTCTACTTTATAACCTTTGTATATTCTATCTATATTCCTCTATATTCTTATTGACCTATCTATCTATTATAATATGTTATGGTATAAATATTAAGCCAAAACAACACAACTCAATAGTCATGAATGTGAGACATGTATTTTATCTAATCAACTCTATGGTATTATGGTGTATTTCCTTAGCTGATAAAGAATCCTACCAACATTTTCTTGGATTTTAAAACTCTGACTCATCCTTAAGAAAATGCTAAGTGTTGATAGGTACCAAAAATTACCTTAATCGACCTAAGTGTAATAAAATTATGGGAACTATTATACACTAATAGAGATCATGGAGTAGGTGCCCCTTCTTTGGGTAGATGCTAATAGTACTTGCTTCCTATAGTCTAAAAAAATGTCTCCTAATATAGAATGAACTTCTTGTCCTCTACAATAATATTCTCAATAGCCATATTCTCCTTTGATGCCAAGATAATGTCATTTAGGGTAGGAGTTTTATCTAATAAATTTAAGTAATTAGTATGCATCTTCATCTAGACCTCTATTTTCTACATTTATTTATTCAAGAACTCATCATAGTCCTCCGTTTATTCATATATATATATATATATATATATATATATATATATATATATATATATATATCTTCTCTCTTTATTTATCATTATAGCATTCATGTAAGGATATCATTTTATCCCATTTAGTGGTGGAAGATAATTTTTTAGATCCAAATCTAGTTGAGGCTACACTTAACTATTTTTCCATTTACACAAACTCAAATTTCTTATCTATTGTCCATAATGGCTAGTTGAGTGATTAAGTGAAGTAGGTGGCTGCATCCTCTAATTTCTCCTTGATCTTCCATACTTGCTCTGTATATGTTTTTATGTGGGCCTAATTTTCCCATAAAGGTGTCCCTAACAACTCTTCCTTGTATTCCTCTCGATCCTCAATTTTGATGAGGCCTCTATCCATTATAGATCCAAATTTTCTAATGAAATTATCCACTATCTCTACCAACTAGTGTTCTATTGGTAGAATGGTATCAAGATCAAATTGTGGCCTAATAGTAGTCAAGGAAAATAAACTTTTATTAATTACTTCCTTTAAGGAAACACACCACATAATCCAATCTCCTATGGTTCTTTGGATGAGAGTCTAACCTACCATTTCCTTGTCAATTGGAGTTAAGTGTTGTAATGCCAATTCAATTTTTCCTCCTTCAACTTGTTGGAGAAAACTTGATATCACTAGGATGGTGGAGGTAATTTTTTTATGCATAACCAATTCTAATTTGATCCATACTAGTGGATATATAGGATATTTTGTAATACTTAGGATTACCCTTATTATGCTTAAAGTGCTTGCTAAAACATCCTAGGTGGTAATCCATGTTTTTAGACTTATCTCATTCTCCTTCCCCTTCATCTGTGGATCCATTGGTTGCTTTTTTAGCTTATTTTGTTCTATCTCCTAGATTTTTCAGTCCTCTTCTTATTTTTATTTGATCTCCACCAACATTTTTTGTTTTCCTCATCCATTATTTTACTATCTTCTTGGATTTTCATTTCCTATTCTATATCTTTGTTTCTTTGATCTTTTATTTTGTCTTCCTATTCTTTCTTTTTATTCTACTCTTCTACAATTTTTTTTGTTTTTCCTCCATGGATTTATTCTCCTCATATTCCTATTGTTTATTTTTTTCCTTCTTATTTGCTTGTTACTTCTCTACCTTCTCCTTATACAATAGTTGTTTAGCCTTTTAAGTAGCTAATTCTACAATTTCTTGAATTTTCCTATTTTATTCCTCTAGCTCATGTCTAGTTATTTGCACTTTTAAATCATTTCTTCCTCTAGTACCTTAGATAATTCTAATTGTTTTATTTTCTCTATGGCCATTGTGACCATATCCATTTTCTATTTAGAACTTAACTTAATTTTTTGGATTTTTTGAAATCTTTCTTGGTCAGTCAAAGATAGAGGGGACTTTACAGTGGTCTTTTGTAGAGCTTCTTCTTTTTATTTTTCACCATGATCGTAACCTCTTTAATTATTTTTATCTATCTATATAACACCCAATAGAGATTGAATTGCTCAAGTTTGACTCATATCTACACTAACATGGGAATGACCCTAGGCTATGGGTTACCTAAACTTGGGTCAGACCTCTAGAGTTTTTAATAAGGTTAGTTCCTCTGATTATGTGATTTGATGAATAATTACTAAACCTATTTTGAGTTTTGGGGTGAAAAGAGAAGAAGAAACTAAAATTCAAATC
The DNA here is from genome assembly GCA_037957365.1 of Torreya grandis. NCBI lineage: Eukaryota > Viridiplantae > Streptophyta > Pinopsida > Cupressales > Taxaceae > Torreya > Torreya grandis. The sequence goes on along the minus strand of JARHVA010001163.1, from coordinate 2,620,991 downwards.
TACTTTACCTCTGGTAATGCACATGAATAATTGTTTATCTTTTGAAAGCTTTGAAACTAAGGCACACATATGGATCAAATAGAAACTCTATAGATTAGTCCTAAACATTAGTGTTTCAAAGGAAGGCTTGAAAGAATATTTGTAAATTGAAGATATGTGTATGAAGGTCTCTAAAGACACTGCATACAAATAATCTTCAGTGCAATTTCTATTCTTAACTATTCAATTGACTTGTTGAGCATGAAATTATAGTAGTAGGTGAGGAAAGGACCTAAAAAATATGACAACTATCAAACCTATATGCAAATACATGATCAAAAGTACACACTACCACTATAAATTGATTTGTAAACAAATTCTCTTTATTGATTTCTAGTGTAAGTTACAATTTTTGTATCTCTTTGTATATAGCTTCAGGCATGATTATTTAAATGGCTTCAAAGAGCCTACATATATAGCCAAAAGACAAGACTCTAGCCAATCAACATAGAGGAGATAAGGATTAGTCTTGATTTTGTTAACTCAAGACTAAAAATATTTTTACAATAATAAATCAAGTCTTCAAATATATTCATAGACTTTTAACTCATGCATGATCTTCAAATTTTGCATCGAAAGGAAGGATGTGATCCCTTGTTGAGTTGGGAAACCTTTGCATGAAAACTATGCCCCTCCTTGATTGTTAAGTTAAGCTTGAAGCTGAGTTCAAAGTGTTTGAACAACTTTATTTGCATGGAGTTTATGGAAGATGCATGAAAAAGGTAATTACAAAGTCAACTAAGAATGATTTGGTGCTTGATGACTAGTTAACTTCACTTTAAATTTCCCATGCATGATCTGGTACTTAATGATTGAAAGTGAATGAAAATCCCCATGTGAAGAGTAGATATACAATGTAGAAACTCCATGTATACTCATTTGATATCCATCTCAATGAAAAATGCAAAATTGATTCTATTTTAAAGATAAACTCTTTATATGCATGGACCTGACTAAACTAGGACTATCCACTTTAAGCAGATACATGTTGAGGAAATGACCATGTCGATTGTTTAGACATTTTTCCAAGATCATGCATATACCACTTTCTCAAGATCTACGCATAGATCTTCCTAATAGATCATATTTTATTGATCTTTAATGGTGATGAGTAAACCTTTAGAGCTTGCTTCCTATTTGACTTAAGTCAATTTTATTTTCCATTGGCTTTCAAATTTTAATTCTAACTATTGATATTGATCTAAGCCTTCTCATATTTTTCCAAGTGTCAATTATTTATTTATTCCACAATATCCTATTGAATTTTTTACCTCTCATGTACCATAGATATCATTTTATATGATTAAATGTGATCCTTAGATTTTTTGATAATCTAACATGATTGTGACATTTGGTAGGAGCTCATTCGTCCTTGAGATCCTTTGACTTGTTGAATTGTTGCTCACCATTGATCTACCTTTGTATGATTAAGCACATGATATTTATAATTTTGGGACCCACAATTTGAACTCAAATGGCTAATTCATGAGGCCCAAAATTGATGTCTATGTACCCATATTTGACATCCACATGAATGTCTTTGACATTTGCATGAACTTATTAGGATTTTTTAACCCCAATGGTTATTTGTTGTGGATTAAATTTAATGTTTATGTGCCCATTATTTTACGTCCATGTGATCATCAATGATGTCTACATGAACATCACACTTTGAACACCAAATGGTTAATTAATGAGCTTTACTTTGACATCTGCATGACTGTCTTCATCTACTCATTCTACTTTGAAGGCTTATATCTCAAGATAGAGAACTCACCATGACATTAAATTTATAGAGGATGATCTTGGAATTAAGAGAATCATTTTCATGTGACTTTTTTTTTGCCTTAGAGGTTTTCTAAGAATATTTATAAAATTCAAAAACAACCTAACTAGTCCATTTATACGTGATGTCCTAGTGATGGCCTGGCTCTTCACAGCTTGTGTAAGTCATCTTTTGATCCCTTAATATTATAAAACTCTACTCATCTATTGAATCAAATAAAAATATTGGTATGTGGGTCAAAATTGGTGAACATTTTTGGTGACTCATAGGAGTTGACCAGCTTACTAGTCAAGAAAATGCAAAATCTCTAGACTATATTCAGGCCTTAACTACATATAGAAATTGGGAAAATTTATAGACATATATACACAACAGACAAGCTGACACAAAAATAACATGTGAACCTATGAAATTAGAGGAAAAAATCACTATAAACATAAATAGAACAATAACTACTGAAAGCATGTGAACATGTGCACTTAGAGGAATGAAACTATGACTATGTATAAAAGAGTGACTCTCCTAATATCGGTACTTGAGGAACATCCCATTCATAGGAATGGAAAATTACTCTCCACTCAAATTAGATAATTGGAAATCATTTTTTTCCTTATAATTAATGATAATATAAGTTCCACTCCAAAGAATACCAAATTTAAAGTGTTTACCTGGCTTCGCATGCTCTTCATCCCATTTGAGTACTATGTATCCTTGCTGGAATGTCTTTGATGAATCTCTTTTGTCAAAATTTTTCTTGAATTTATACTAGTTTTACCACATGGTATGCATGGCATAATTTCTTATTTCCTCCAATTTTCTTAGTTCATTCATCCTAACTTCCATTACATCACTTTCTAAAAGCTCTAGCTAGTGTGCAAGCTCCAAAATTAGAAGATCCAATGAGATAGGTAGCCATGATTATCTTCCATAAACTAAGAGATAAGGTGAATTAACAATGGCCTTTTTGGGGTGATCCTGTTATCCCATTAATTAGTCTTAAATTTTATATTTCATGATATCTGATTATCTTCCATTATTCTTTTGATGATTTGAATTAGGGTATTGTTAGTGGACTCAGCTAGTCCATTACCATGTGGATATTAATTTGATGAAGATGTCAAATAAATACCTTTCTCAAGAGCCCATTCACATACCTTTTCAATTATTAATGCTAAATCATTATCTGATATTATAGTGGAAGGCACTCCAAAACAAGTGACTAGACTCTCATAGAACTCAAGCACAGAGTTCTCATTTGCCTCTTTCAAAGGCACTGCTTCCACCCACCAAGTGAAATAATATATAGCTATAAATACCCATTTATGACTAACACTATATGGAAGATGTATCATGCCAATGAAGTCCAAACCCTATTACATGAAAGGCTACTCAACCTGAATAGGCCTCAATGGCATAGTAGATAGTCTCTATTTACCTATAAACATTGCACACTTTGCACACTTCCAAAACCATAAATGTGCATCCTTAAATAAATTAGGCCAAAATTAACTAAATCTAATGATTTTTTTAGCTATATTTTTTACTACAAAATGGCCTCCAGAAGGACTATCATGAAATTGCTCAAAAAGCTTGTCAAATTGATTAGTTTCAACATAGCTTAAAAACATACCGCCAATGTCATTTTTAAAAATAACTCCATAAAATAGAATGTATGGTACTTATTTTAGATTGAAATGTCTTCTCCTTAATGCATCTAAGCCCACTGGACATTCTCCTATTTGAAGTAATCTAGCAATGTCTTGTGTCCAGCTTGATGGAGAAGTATTTTTAGCTTCTTGTTGGGTGTCTTGAAGTGTCAAAACCATCTCTTTTTCTTATTTTACATCCTCTACAAGATCTTCACACAATCCCTTACCTTGGACCATATTTTTGAATTTTAATTAAATATCATATTCCATGCACTTAGTGACCCATCCATCTCTCTTTTCACTTAAGTCCCTAGTGAGGATGAAATCCTTCACACTAGGACGAGTTACCATTAATATAATCTTGTTGTTTGAAGCCAAATGTATAAATTTTTTCAAACCCCTTATAACATCAATAACATGATTTTTAAAAAAAAAATACATCTCTTCATAGTCTTCAAAGTCTTCATTGAAAAAATCAGTGGGTTTCTCCAAAGCTTCACTATTCTGCTGCATAAGTATGGCTAAAATTATACTAGATGTAGAAAAAGCATACATAAAGAAATTCTTACTAAAATATGGATTAAGAAAAGTAGGAGTTTGGTTGATTTATTATTTTATGGATTCAAAAATTATCTTACCCTCCTTACTCCAAGTTAATTCTTTATGTTTCTTTAGCATTTGAGTGAGTGGCCTTACTAGTTCTACAGATCTAGGAATGAATCTCCTGATGAAACTAATCTTGCCTAAGAAGATTTGTAATCCTTTCTTATGTTTTAGAAATGATAGAGAAAGGATTTATTCTATTCTCTTTGGATTAATATAAATACCATCCTTAGACACTACATGCCCAATAAGTCTCCCTTCATGCACTAAAAAGATGCACTTCTTTGGATTCAATGAAACTCCAAATTATCTACATTTATCAAAAACAAATCTCAAGTGTGTTAGATGATCATTAGGATCCTTTGAAAATACATTAATGTCATCAAGATAAACTAAGATCATTTCACTCAAAATATTGTTCAAGGAAACATTCATTTCCCTTTGGAAAGTGGCTCTGGCATTAGAGAGCATAAAAGGCATCTTCTATTAGACATAAACACCCCATTTGGTTGTGAAAACTATTGTATACTAATCTTTCTCTTTCACCAATATCTAGTTATAACCTGAGTACCCATCTAGTAAGGAGAATCTTTATGAACCTGATACTCTCTGCAAGATTTGATCCATGGAAGTAAGAGGATAGTGGTCTTTTAGTGACACTTTGTTTAAATCTCTAAAATACACAGATAGTCTTATCTCTCCATTCTTATTTCTCACTGGTACAAGATTTGCTACCCATGTTGAGTGCTTGATATGAAATATTATATTTGACACAATAAACTTTGTAAGCTCCTTTCTCATGAGAAGTTCAAAATTGCTTCTTTACTAATTGGAAAGATAGCTCAGATAAATTTGTCTCTTTCTATTTTGTAGAGTATATTTTGACAAATCTTGGGGGCATGAAAAGTATGTAAATCTAAAAATGATTCAATTTGTGTGAATAAGTGGGCCCAATGGGCATGCTATAACTTTTATCTATCCAGATAACACCCAATAGAGATCAGATTGCTCAAGTTTGATTCATACCTGGACTAAAATGGGAATGACCTTAGGCTATAGGTTACCTAAACTTGGGTTAGACCTCTAGGGTTTTTAATGAGGCTATCTCCTCTGATTATGTGCATTGATAACCAATTAATAAACCTATTTTAAATTTTAGGGTGAAAATAGAAGAAGAAATTGAAAGGGAAATCTACTTTACCTTTGGTGATACACTTGTAATGCTAGTTCATCCACTCTATTTGAGCTCTTAAAACACTGATAAAATAAGCAAAACACTAAATTCTACAACTCCAAGACTCCTATGCATAAGTATTTCATGTAAAGGTTTTATCAATTGATCATAATTTAAGGGAAATGATGGAATAGGCTTAATTCAAGGTGCTAAATAGTCACTTATATCCATTTTTAGCTCATCCAAATGACATTAAACACCAAAGATGACTTGTATAAGTAACATACTAATATCTAGGTGAGATCAGGACTTGATAAGGGAGAAATTTATACCACATATGCAAATCAAAAAGATGTTACACTCTTTACTAGAATAATGGAGTCTAAAAACAATATTTTATTCATCTTAAAAGGTTACAAAACTCAATCTTGACATAGTCTAGTCATGTTAAGAGAGGGATTCATCTGAAAAATGGATTGAAAGCCTAAAATATATAGTAAATAGAAGAAATAAAAAAGATATTGGAATTGAGAAGGCTATTTCATATTTTCCTTATGGTAGTATAGTGTGTTTATGTCAGTTAATTTGTATATATGGTAGAGTTTTCTCCCTTCTCAAGTTTTGATCCTCACCTAGTTACTAGTAAGCTAGATTATAAAGGTCATGTGAAGTGTTTTGATGTCATTTTAATGAGATTATAATGGATATAAGTGGTTTTTTAGTTCCTTGAATTAGGCTTATTCCATCATTTCACTCAAGCTCTGATCAACTGATGAAACTTTTACATAAAATATTATTGCATAGCAGTCATTTGGAATTTAATATTCAATCTTTACTTGTCTAATTAGTGTTTTAGGAGCTCAAATAAAGTGGATGAACCAATATTATAGGTGTATCACCAATATTATAATAGGATTTCCATTTCATTATCTCTCTTCCCCTTTTCATCCCATTAATCAATAGTTTAGTAAGCAGTGTAAAGTGATACATCAGAGGAGCTAGCCTCAATAAAATCTAGAGGTTTGGTGTGAGTTAGGTGTCGTACACCTTAGATCATTTCAATGTTAGTATATGTATGAAATAATTTTAGAGCTAAATCTATCAAACCTTTAATAAGGGTGTTATCTAGGTTGTTAACAATTATTTCCTTGGTTTGAATGAAGATGGTTTGTAAATATTTTGGAAGTCTATCTATAACATTCTCTAGGGTAAATAAACTCGGCTCAATGTAATCCATAATTTCTTTTATCACCCTCCTTGGCTGAAAACTTATATATTTCAATTTAAGATACCTTCTCTACTTATCCCTACTTTACTATGACACATAACAATGCAAGTGTTGATATATGGGATCTAAATGGTCACCTCTTTCTCTGTTAATTTTTCTATTTCTATGGTATTCCCTTTCTATAAAGACTCAAACTCTGAGTTTGTTATTACCATTTTTAATTTAGATTTAGACACTTTTTATTTTTCCTTTACTTTATGTTTTACCTATGATGAATAAATCCTTTCTCTTTTCTTACCACTCATATATAACAAGGTTTGACCCATGATGAGATATGTAATGGGGGAGACCTCATGTTCTTTTATGATATGGATTTTTCATTTTCATCTTAAGACCAAGTTTCTTCCAAGTCAAAATTTCATATTCCTAAATGTGTAAGGTGGGGAACCCTTTTCTACCATCTCTTCTTCTCCTAACTCTTCACCTATGATAGAGTATTTGACCACAGATGTATTCATATCTTCTTCTTCTTCCTCCTCATTCAAATCCCTTAAGTCAATAACTAGTTTCTTTGGTGTGGAGGACTTAGGATACCATCTTGAGGTTTAGATGCCTCTATTCCCCCTATAAATAATGGGTTATCACTTATTTTAGTTTCCCCTTATTCCTCTTCTTACTGGAGACCTTCCCCTATCTCAATTAAAAATATTTGTGCCCTAGGGTCTGGTGGTAGACTTTTGGATGCAATGAGGATTGCCTCAACTTTCTCATCAATAACTTCATAAGGTAGAGGTAGGCGAGGCACAATTTTTTTAATAAAGGATGAAATTAAAAGGTTATTTGTGTCTTCTATAAATTTATCCTCTATAAAATACTTGTGAAAAATTTCCTTATATATTTGGAATCTCCCCTCTATCAATTTCCTGAGTGTCTTCTCCCAATGTCTGAATTTTTCTACTTATTTTAATGCAAGTATGTCTTTCATTTCCTCTAAGATTTGGGATCCTATGGGGATATTTGAATTCCATTATACCCACCCCTCATTCCCCAAAATGGTATGTTTAAAATACATTTCCATTACTCACAATAAGGAACTATAGAAAAATCGAAGAATAGTTTTACCTTTCTTTATCTTTTACAGGTTCTCCATGTACTGTTCATATAATGAGGTGCCTAAATCAAACTAAATTCTAGTGGAGATCATGTAATATGTATTTTGGATGCTCCTTTTCACTATAGATTCATATTTGTTCATGTAATAGACTTTTTAGGTGATGGATTTAATGGTGAATCTGATTCTCAATTCTTTCATGCTTTGAATGGATAGAGCCATGTTATTCATTTTTGTGCCCATCATCATGGAAAGGGAGATAATAACACACATTTTTATTTCCCCTACTCAATAACACCTTGGTTGTTCTTAACATCAGACTAAAGTATGGAGATTATTTCCATGTGCCCCATTTTATCTATGGAAAATTATAGTTTGTGATGGTTTTGAGGGTTTACTTACATCATGGTACCTCTCTCTAATTTCATCTCTACATGATCAATTTCTACCAAATGTGTATTGATATATCTATATGTGTCCTCTAAATGTGTGACAAGGGTCGTAACCTTTGAAAAGGCACCCAATAGGTCTAGTTTCTTAGACTTTACTAAATGTTTCTTATACTTGGGATGATTGATTTTATTAGTTATGACCTCTTAAGAAATTTCCATAATTTTACTGAGAATAATAATTTTTAACAAGATATGAATCTTTGACATGAAAATTATGTAGAGTCTTAGTCATTAGTTGATTTGGTGATTTATTTAGTTAACAAACCATGGATTTATAGCTTCTTTGATTTGTCCATTAATCCATGTTTAATCATGTTAATGCATTAATTTATATTTATTATCATTGTCCACTCCTAGATTTTGTTTGCTTTTCTAGGTACTAACATGTCTTAACATGTATTTATTTTGTTCTTATCTATTTATTCTAATTTTGATAACTATCTCCCATTTTGTAGTTCATACCATTTATCCATTTAAGTTTTTGTAGTTCATAATAGACTAGTATTCTTAATTTATTCATTCTAAAGAGGAAAAATTTAACTACTATTAGCCTCTATATACCCCATTTTATTATCGATGGCTTTTTATTTCTTTCGTAGGTGTGTATTTTTGTGTTTTATGAATTAGTTATAGAGATTAATTTGAGTTTATCTATTTCTCTAATATCCTTATGTATTACTGCAATATATTATTTTTTTCCTCCAATTAGTATTTTTATTTTCCTCATTTTTCCTCTCTTAATATTGTTTCTTTCCTTGGTACCCCTTTCTCTGGTGTTAATAATCTATATTTGCAAAGATTATTTGTAACTATTTTGATCATGTATGATGATTTTCTCTTATCAATGTGGTATATTTTGTACCTTTTTTACAATTTTCCTTTTATCATCTTCCCATATCTTGTTTTCTTTCTTCCATTGATATATCTCTTCTTGTGGTTTACCATATGTATCTACAATGACTTATTCTTGATATATATGATTCCTAAATGCTATTTTATCTTACCACTATATAATAATATCAACCATGGCCTCATATTTTTCCCCTCATTATCTCATCATTAAGAGGAATAAAATGTGACCACTTTACTTCATATTTTTATTTAGGTTCTTACTATTCTTTGAAATTTATTACTACAGTCCCATATTTTATTCTGCATATTCTAAGTATCTTATCTATTGAGTTCTACCTCTCCCTTATCTATTTCTTAGGGAGCATATTTTTATATTTTTCCATTATCTTCCCATGTCTTAATTAATCTAAATGTCCCACTAATATGTCTTGGTAGCATCAAAAAACTAGTTATCAAGATACTATTTTTAGGGTACCATGGTAAACTTATTCCATGTTCTCATCTAGGAGGATAGTTCCAACTTAGTGGGGAGGTGGTATAATATACAAATAAAAACTTAAACATTTGGTATAGGGTACCACAGTACCATCTACTAGAACTTCTCCTCGATAGAAGGACAATGTCACTATTATCACCAAATATCACACCCTAGAGGAGGTTGTTCAAGCCTCCTCTAGATTTGGTAAACATTGAAATACTTCTAGGTAGGTGTGATTACCTATAGTAGAAGTAAACCTATAGGTTTAAGGGCTAGCTCCCTTAATTTATTCTAAAGTGATTATCACCTATACTAACTGATTGCTTGTGGAAAAAGGGACATAAATATGCATGAAATAAAGCTAATCTAAAGGGGGTGATACACAATGAAGATATCCACTATGATATCATACTTCTTTCACTAAGAAACAAGACCTACAAACTATCTTCAAAGTCCTAAGGTGTTCTAACATAAGTATTTCAATATATAGGTGATATGCATGAGAAAACTCAAGGTAAGTAGACAAGAGATCAGATTGATAAATCCAAGGACACTTGTACAATTTAAAGAATCCAAACACACTATCTACACTCTATATGACTTGCTATAATGAGAACTTACTGCACTAGACATGAAAGGATAATGAGAAGTAAGGAAAGAATCACTAGACCTCACCATTCATCACTTTGCACACTTAGATAAGATGTTCATGAACTAAAAAATATTTTTCTTGTATTATTAAAAGGTAAATTAAAACATCAAGCCAACAAAGATTCACCATACATGGTATTGAATTATCATATAAGAGCCAAAATGGATACTACTTATAGAATGTGAGAAAGGAGAGAGAAGAATGAAGTCCAAGAGCCATAAGAACACTTGTCAAGATGAGATAAGGAGTTAAATATATAGGATAAAGGAATATATAATATACCATGTAAGGTATAATTATAAAAATGTCTCTCAAAGCATAAAAATCCCATAGATCTATCATATGACTCTTTAATTGCTTGTTTAGAAATTGCCTTTATCATTTGGCCTTCCTTGAAGGATCCAAAATAGACTAAGGATAGATGACAAAATTGAAATATGAGGGATGGATTAGAAATAGGCTCAAACATGGATTTTATGTGTCCCTAATCAACAATATTCTTCTAGACAAGTGTTCTCACTACCTACATTCATAATCACCCTTCTTTTACTCATCCTTCACACTTGGCACCAAGGTGTGATTTTGTTTCTAAAACCATTATTTACAAGGGATGATGTGACACTTTTAAATAGTTCTCATTCCCTTAGATTCATTAGGAAAACCTTAAGAGGCTTCCCAATTTAAGTTATCACCTTCTCACTTGTTGATCACTCTTCATTCACTATGTCATTCTAGACTGGTTGAAGTGGAGATGCTTGTAGAAGTACCTATGTGATTTAATAAAGAAATAAATTATTATGAGTTAGGTTATGTACCATTATACCTCTTAAATTTATCCTCACATTTTAAAACCCTTTTATACTTGTAAAATAAATCTATCAATAAAAGCTATTTTGTACTTCATCCATACAAATAGGGTACAATTTAGTTTGATTGGAAGGTGTCATAGAGATTAATATGCAAGTATTAATAATTTTCCTACCCAAAATATCCTTGTTAGATGCATTTATGTCAACTTCTTCTCCATCAGGTCATTAACAAGGGTTTTAGAGGGGTTTAAGATGTTTTGTCTCTTAAGGATTGTTTATACAACCCTAACATTCAATCTTCCAAAAAAATTCAATAGAACCTTGATTTTGACCCTCTCAAAAATATATTATCTCCTTGATCTCCCATGCTAAGCATCCATACAGTTGAAATCTTTCAAAATTGGTCTTTTGAGTTCTCTAAGGCATTATGTGTAGGCTATCATGTTATTAAGAAAAAAAATGGCTTCTCTGTTACCTCCTCTACTAAAAAAAAGTTTTATCACACCTTATAACTCCTTATTAAGGTGATTCAATCCCTTGAAATGTTCAATTGGTGTTAGAAGTGGTGTAAGATCCCCATTAGGTAGTAGGCCTAGTCTAGGTCTAGTAGGAGTTGACTGTAATTGACTCCTCATAACTAAATCTTAGTGGTTTGTCATGACTAAGGAGACTTATACATGATTTTATATGTTTTTAATAACTCCTTACACATTTCCTTATCATTTCAAATAACTTCCAACCCATTTCCTAATATTTTCATACTAAGCTTATAGGGTTTGTCCTCTTGGGAGTGCCCTCTATCTAAAATAGAATAGAGGGCACCTCCCATATTATCTCAAGAAAAAAAAGTCTATGAGAGGATTGATTAAGTGGTATATACCTTATGTGAAAAGTTTCAAGGTTGGACTATCTTTTTAACACCTCTAAATCTCATAAAACCTAAGACATACTACGTGTAACTTACTGACTATGTAGGGTTTGAATATGGACTATTAGATGCATGTATGAGCTACATATTACCATATTTAAAAGCTTTGAAAGTATAATTAATGGTCATTGTAACTGTGAGGTTACTAAAAAAAAAATTATCACCCAAACCTTGCCAAAACTCTTTCAATGTATACCCACCTCCACTTGACTAGACTGGCCTAGTAGATTATGTGACTATGTTTCCACTTAGAAAAGTGGATGCCTATAGGTTTCATTTATAATTATACCACATGTCATGTTCATATGCTCCCCTTGAAGTCATAAATACTATATTATAATCACTATAACTTATTCCTATCATGCATATAATAGGCCAACCTCTAAATAATTATGCTTTAGTGCACTTGTCACACTACCGTCAACTATAGTTAACCATTCTAAGAGAAAAATACACCTGTAAGTGTATAATATAACATCAAACCCTATGTTATTTCCATAGGACCTCCTTAGAGTTCCTTAGGCTCATCTCATTGTTGAACCTATTCATACTATGCCTTAGGTGATACCAATACACAAATTGTTGTGTTAAAATTTGCATTGTCATCCTAAAGTCAACTATAGATGACCATTCTATGATAAAAGTAGACTTTTAGGTGGTAGTCTAGGTCAAAAACCTATACTTATATTCCCCTCAATGTTATTTAGACCCTTAGTGTACCTTTCATCTCAATAGGATCATTCAACATGGAGATATGCTCCTGCTAGGCCACCATAAAATATAAGACCATTTGAAGTTAGGATACTATAGAGAACACTAACTTTCTATAGTGAAGGAATGTCTGAATTAGAGAGCCATTTTTACACCACTTATTGGAGTTAAACACTCACTTCCCTTTACTAGGTATTTCTCCTACATGAATTTTATTATATAGAAGCATTCAAACTCAACCAGACTCCATGTCACTTTATTACATGATAGAATAAAATGTGACCAAGGCTCTATTTTGGAGCTTTTAAGGTAATAGATCCCTAAACTCACTTTCTCAACTTGAACATGACTTCTTCAAGTCTGCCTGCCTCTCTATGTATCCACAATGATTGTTATGACATATTTTACATTTCAATACCTTAACTAATATCTAAAATATTATTAAAATCTTCCATGATTACCTTTAAGCCTTTGTGAGAGCCACATGTAGGTGAATGTATAGTATACAAGGCATCGAGAATGATATATGGACATATGCATAGTGTATAGTATTATGATTCATAATGAACCTTTTTAACTTCTTCAAATGAATATTTTTAACCATAAAAGACTTTAAACCATTCAAATGTTTCAATTCTAATGTGATTATCTTCTATGGAGGGCACATGTAGGTGAACATTCAATGGCCCAGGGCTGTATGTGTTGGAGAACTAGTTGTCATATCTAGTATTATGCCATTTAGAGAGATTAACTTGATTGATAATGTTATAATAAGTTTTAAAAATTATTAAACTATTCATTTCATCTCCATGAGCATTATCAAAGTATTCATACACTCACTCACCATGATTTTAAGTGAGCTTTCTATAGGAAGATCTGACTATGTTGTTTGCTTGACTGTAGATCCATTGATTGTAACCATTGAGATTGAGCTTGGAATAAAGGAGGTGAAAAAAGACATGAGATACAATAAATATAACATATTACCCTCATATTAAACCACCAAAAGGAAATAACAACTTTTATAACTGATGAACCTACCTGCAACTCCATTAGTGTACTCAACCTACAACTTAAGAAGTTTGAGCTCATAAAATCAAATCCAAACATGAAAAAAAATATTTAAATCATGAAATAAGGAAGTAAACATACTTTGAAAACAATTTTAACCATTAGATAGTACATACCAACTTAGGCAAGGAGAAAACCTGTAGGGTGTGGGAAATAACATGCAAAAAGAGGTCAATTTATTAGCATTGGTTCATAAAGCAAAAGTGAAAAACCATATAACTCCTACCATGGTATGTAATTTTAATAAGTTTAATTTCATACCATAGAGTCATTTGCCCTGAAACCTCTCCTATTGGCCATACCATTAGAAAACTTGCTGACTACTTTTGCATGCCAAGAAGGGTGATGAAGAAGTGAAATGGTTTCAGTCCTTTTTGAGAATTAAAAATTAGATAAAATGTTTAAATGAATTTATGGAAGTTTAATATCCATTATATAATCCTATCACATGTGACACACTCTTCTAGAAGCCATACAACTTCTAAAACTACCCAAACTTCCACTTTTCTTCTTGTTTAAATGTAGTACCTAAAAGTTTCAATTAGGCACTAACATACCAGAAAATTATATTAAATAATATATGTTTAGATATATTTTTAAACACTTTTATACATAGGAAAAACATACAACCTTCATAAATGACTCAAAAATGACCCCTAAGTGATATAAAATGACTTAGGACTAGGTTTGACTATGACCAAGGTGAGTGACACATTAAATGACATTAAATACGACTATAAAACACCCTATATTACCATAATATATCCATATACAATTTTTTTACTATAGGGGGTTGACCTATTTTAGCTTGTGGTCAAAATAGTCAACATTCTTAGTGATTTTTAAGGGTAGTATGCTTGCTATGCAAAATACCAATAGTCTTATCCTATCCATTGGGATATGGAGTCACCTATGAAAAAATATGACACTAGATTTTCATTTTAAAATATACAAAAAAATATAAAACCAACAAGAAATAACACATAATATAATAAACTAAGTAAACACACACTTATGCTTCATGAGCACTTATGGAACACAACAACTGAAACAAAGACTTACCAAACTAAAAAAAAATATATCTTAAACAAAAACCAACCTAAAATAAAATCTTCCTCCTGGGTCAAAGGGGAAGTTTAAAACCTTTCTTTCTCCATAAAATGAATGAGTGAATGAAGCATGTAGCTTTTTAGGCCTTGGTACTTGTATCTCCAACTCCTTCATGATGCTTACCAACTTCATTGGCATGACATTTAATGAAATAAAAGTAGCTAAAAGTAGATCGCTGATGGAGATGAACTCTTATTTCATTTCCACAACCTCAAATTTCTCATAGTACTCCTCAACTATAACCTCTAATGGTGGTTTAATAAGGCATACCTTCTTAACTTCCATGGTGTTCTCAACAAGATCAGGTTTCTTATTAGTTATACGTTCTTCAAGATAATCAAGGAGATCTACATATTCCACCCAATCTTGGTCATTGTCATCCATGGAAAACCTTTGTTTTACCTCCTCATGTACTTGGCCCTCAACTTGGTAAAGTTCTTCAAGCTCTTGAAAAATTTTCATTTGCTAATACCAATCATCATTGTTCCCCTTGTCTTTAAGAACCACCACCTGTTCAACTTCACATTATTGATGTATGAGGTCATCAAGATAGTATTACTTATGATCTAATGAATCTAATGGTGGTTCAACATTAGGATAAAGTATTGAGTGTTTTTCAAGGACAACATATTTTTCCTTGGTTTCATTTGATCCTTTCATGGCTACAAACTTCACAACAATGATTTGAGGTTGATATTCATGTTCTTTCTCACTTGGAAATTATCTTTCATGCTTACTATGTTCATAAATCACATTATCATCATGTTAACACTTATTTGGAGAATAATTTGACTCACTGAGTTGCTCAAACTCTTGATTTATTGCATGAAACTTCCTCCTCATGACTGTCATGTTTAAAGACTATTTCATCATGGACAATAGGTATGGGGTCTTTGTCAAGTACTTTCTACTTCATGAATTTTGTCAAATTCTTTATAGGCAATTAAAACATGACTTTCAACATCTTTATTTTCACTCAAGAATATGGAGTTGTACTTGTCTTCACCAAGGGGAGTCCCTATAGTGTTTTCTTCCTCATAGTCACTTGAGGCATCCTCTTGATCAGATATGGATTAAACTTGTTCTTATTCACTTAATTCTATCAAAATGGGATATTTTTCAAGGGATGATGTGGGAGGTTTATGGTTAGGCTCATGGGATGGATATGTAGTATGAGGTGTGGTGTAGGGCTTATGAATGGATTTTGGAAAAAGGACTTCTTGAGTAAGCTCATGGGGAAGTGACAAGTTGGGTTGGTTAAAAGGAAAAAAACCTAATTCAATCGAATTTTAACCTTTACAATAGCCTCCTTAATATTATTCAATACTAGAATGTTCACTTTCAATTTATTTATCTTCCAACATACTTAGCCTATCTATTGAACATTGCAGACACTTGTTTTCCAAGTACAACTTCTCTTAGATATCCCATTGAGTTTCCTCTTCAACTATCTCCAACACATTCATTAACCTTTGGGAAACGCCTCTTAACCATTCCATGAGATTATTAATAATCAAATAAAACTCATTATCCCATGTTCCCATATTATCTTCACTATCTAGCAAACTTGACATGAGTGCTAAAAGGGATTTGACATTAGATGGGGTTGAAGTAGGATGAGGAGGGTAATGGTGGGGATTTAAGATAGCTTTAACTTGTTGTATTCTAGCTTATAGGAACTCACATCTTGCCTTGTAATATCTTAATGTGTAATCCATGGAATCATCTGATTCTTTATGACAAGACTAAGAATACTCTTGAGCTTGATAGACATCATGGTATGGCTGATAAGAGTTATATTGTAATTGAAAGGAAATGACTTATTGATAGGCTTCTTGACATCCTTCCTCATAGGGATGTATAACAACATGCCCATATGGAGGAGGAAATTTGTGACCATGGGGCTCCCATGGCTCATAAGATTCATAAAAACTTTGATAGGGCTATTTAGGGGTATAACATGGTTCATAACAAGGTTGATATAGAGGTTAATAGTAGGGATATTCACCATATATATTAATATAAACCTCATAGGTCAAATGAGATACAATAACTGACCAAAAAATTCAAAAAAATATACCTAAGCTACTTACAACTATAAGATTTCATTCAAAGTCACCATTAGTGTTATCTTGCTTGCTTAAAAAATCTGATTAGAGGAAAGACACACCAACAATATTTCCACTCTCTTGGACCTTGGTCCTACCAGGCATGCCAAAAATATTGTCACCAAATATTCCACCATATAGGAGGTTTTTCAAGCCTCCTCAAAATTTCAGAAACATTGCAATATTTCTAAGTATGTGGGTTTACCTATAGCAGAAGTAGACCTCTAGATTTAAGGGATAGCTCCCTAAATTTGTCCTGAAGTGCTTATCACTTATACTAACTGATTGATTATGAGAAAATGGATATAAATATGCATAAAATAAAGATAATATAAAGGGGGTGATACACCATGAAGATATCCACTATAATATTAAACTTCTTTCACTAAGAAACATGACCTATAAACTAGCTTCAAAGTCCTAAGGTGTTGTAACATAAGTATTTCAATATATAGGTGATATGCATGAGAAAACTCAAGGTTTGTATGAAATGTATTAGATTTATGAATCCAAGGAAACTTGTACACTTGAAAGAAGCTAAACACACTAGCTACACTCTATATGACATATTAGAATGAGAACTTCCTACACTAAACATGAAAGGATAAAATCACTAGACCTTTGCCAAAAAAAAGTAATAACACACCTTATAACTCCCTATGAAGGTTATTAAATTCCCTTTAATGTTCAATTGGTGTTAGAATTTGTGTTAGACCCCCATTAGGAAATAGGTCTAGTAGGAGTTGACTGTACTTAATTCCTCACAACTACCCCTGAGTGGTTTGTCATGAATGAGGATAATTATACATGCTTTTATATGTTTGTAACAACTCCCTAAACCTTTCCTCAACATTTAAAATCACTTCTAACCCACTTATTAACATTTTCATCCTAGGCCTATAGAGTTTGTCCTCATGGGAGTGCCCTCTAAATAAGATAGATCATAGGGAAACTCCCCTATTTTATTAATAAAAACAAGTCTATGAGAGGATTTATTAGGTGGTATATACCTTTTGTACAAATTTTTAGGGTTGGCATATCTTTTTATCACCTCCAAATCTCATAAAACCTAAGACAGACTATGTGTAACTTATTGAATATGGAGGGTTTGAGTATAAACTGATGGTTGCATGTATGATCTACCTCTTGCCCTATTTACATGTGATAAAGTCTCATGAAATGTTCATTGTAACTATGAGGGTAATATAACATGTTTATCACCCAACCCTTGCCAAAATTATTTCAATGTATACCCACCTTTACTTGATTGGATTAGCCTAGTAGACTATGTGACTATGTTTCCACTCAGAAAAGGGGATGCCTGTACGTTTCATTTGGAATTAGACCTCATGTCATGTTCATATGATCCCATTGAAGTCATAAATACTATATCATAGTCACTATAACTTGTATCATCATGCATATACTAGGCCAACCTTTAAAAAATTATACTTTAGTGCACTTATCATACTAGAGTCAACTATAGTTGACCATTCTAAGAGTAAAAGACACTTTTAGGTGTGTTTTAAAACATCAAACTAAATTTTATTTCCCTAAGACCTCCGTTGATCCCCTTAGGTTCATCTCATTATTTAACCTATTCATACTATGCCTTAGGTGATACCAATACAAAAACTATTGGGTTCAACTTTGTATTGTCATCCTATAGTCAACTGTAGATGACCATTATATGATCAAAAGGAGACCGGTAGGTGGTAGTCTAGGTCAAAAACCTATACTTCCACTCCCCTTAATGTTATTTATACCCTTATTCTACCTTTCATCTTAATAGGATCATTCAACATGGAGATATGCTCCTGTTAGGCCACCATAAACTATAAGACCATTTGAAGTCAGGATACTACATAGAACATTGACTTTCTATAGTGAAGGAATGTCTAAATTGGGAATCCTTTACACCACTTATTGGAGTCAAACACTCACTTCCATTTACAAGGTGTTTCCCCTACATAATGGATACTAGATGGAGGCACTCAAACTCAACTAGAATCCATGTCACTTTATAACATGATAGCATTATATGTTACCAAGGCTCTATTTTGGAGCTTTTAAGGTAATATATCCCTAAACTCACTTTCTTAACTTGAACATGAATTCTTAAATATTTCCTACCTCTCTATGGCTCCAAAATGACTGTTATGAAATATTCAATGTTTCAAGACCTTAAGGAAGATATCCAATATGCTCAAACTCTTCCATGATTAACTTCAAGCCTCTATGAGAGACACTTGTAGGTGTATGTACAGTATATAGGGTAGTGAGAATGAGATATAGACATATGCATATTGTATAGTCTTATGGTTCATCTTGGAAATTTTAAACTTCTTCAAATGAATCCTTTTAACCATAAGAGACTTGAAATCAGTCAAAATTTTCCATTCTAACATGATTATCTCCTATGGAGTGCACCTGTAGGTGAACATTCAATGGTGTAAGACTATATGTATTAGAGAATGAGTTGTCACAACTAGTCTTATACCATTTTGAGAGATTATATTTATTTATATTATTATAATAAGGTGTCCAAATTATTAAAATATTCATTGCATCTCTGTGACTATTCTCAAAGTCTTCATACACTCATTCACCATGAATGTAAGTGAGCTTTCTATAGGAAGGTTTGACTGTGTTGTTTGCTTAACTGTAGCTCCATTGATTTGCACCATTCAGACTAAGATTAGAAGGAAGGAGGTGAAAAAAATCATGGGTGACATGAAATATAACATATCACCCTCATATGAAACCACTAATAGGAAATAACAATTTGTGTAACTGATGAACCTACCTGCAACCCCATTAGTGCACTCAACCTATAAATTAATAAGTTTGAGCTCATAAAATCAGATCCAAACATGAAAAAAATATTTAAACCGTGAAATAAGTAATCCCACATCCTCTAGAATTATTTTCAACCATTGGATTGTATAGACCAGTTCAAATAAGGAGAAAACCTGTAGGGTGTGGGAAACAACATGCAAAAAGAGGTAGTTGATTTCTTAGAATTATTTCATAAATAAAAAGTAATCAATACTATAAATAATACCATGAAATTTAATTTTAATAAGTTTCATTTCATCCCATAGAGGCATTTGACTTGAAACCTCTCTTACTAGTTGTACCATTAGAAAACTTGTTGACTAGTTTTGCATGCCAAAAAGGGAAATGAAGAAGTGAAATGGTTTTTAGTCCTTATTTAGAATTTTAAATAAGATAAAACATTGAAATTATTTTATGTAATTTTAATATCAACTATATAATCTTTCCACACAGACCACACTCCTCTAAAGGCCGTACAATTTCCAAAACTGTCACTTTTCTTCTTGTATCAATGTGGTACTTGTAATTTTTAATTAGGGAATAACATAAATGATAAGGATATGAAACCATAAAAATTAATATAGAGTGTTAAAAACTTTCCTACCTAATAAAATTGTACAACCTTCATAAATGACTCAAATATGACCCCTAAGTGACATAAAATGGCGTAGGACTAGATTTGACTATGACCAAGGTAAGTGACACATTAAATGATATAAAATAAGACCATGACACACCCTATAGTATCCTAATATATAAATATACAAGTTTTTTAATAGAGAGGGGTTGAATTATTTTTCCTTATGGTCAAATAGTGTTGGGATGAATAATCGGAAGCACACAATTGATTACCAAGCAACTTAATATGCAGAAATTAACCAGAATACACAAGTAACTAGAATTCAAAAATAACACATTATATGAGAGACAATACATAACTTGTATTAAAACTCTTTCAGAAGGAAATACAACAAATAAGGCTACCATAGTTCTTCTTCCTTACACACCTCTAGGGCTCCCACACCTCTAGGGCATAAACAGTAAATCTTCCCTCAAAGCTCACTCTCTTAGGTCCCAACACACAACTCAAACACAGAGTTGGTGTTCACCTTACACCTGTACTCCACGCACTCCACAAGTTCTCCATGCACTCTAGAAGTACATAAATGTACTTCAATTAGATCTCCCTTGAACCTGCAACAACCTGCACCTCAATCTGATCTTACTTATGGAAGGATCTTCCTTGCCTTCCTCTTTGATCTATCTAAGTACACACTGTACTCCAAGTAGATCTTGCTTGATTCTGCTCCCTATTATGTTGCTATCTTATTTAATCTTGCACACCTGAAAATCAATCTAGTTTTGCACACCTGTGAACCTTGACCTTACACACACATACACCTACAAATCAATGATCTTACTTACCCATGCAGATCTCCTATCGTAGCCATGCTCACCTGATGACCAAGATCATACATACATGAAGAACCCTGCTGATTCTCCAATCCATCACCCACACTTGGTACTATGGCACTAGGAGGAACACACCATTGCTCTCTTCTCTCTGAAGGAGCTTATTTGCTCTCTTACTCTCTAGCACAAGTTTACAATACAACCAATGAGTCTCTTAAATAGATCTCATGCAAACAATAATTAGACACCTAATTACAATAATTAGATCTGCAGCTTCTACTCTAAAATTGGCTCTCAACATGCAAACACTTGGTTCGTTAGCTAACTACCCATAATACACATAGTCTAAACCACATAGGTGACTGACGTCGGTCCCTGTCTACCTGGGGGTACTAACACCAGCTGACTTTTGACCGACATCGGTTGCTATCTTGCCTTATCCTAATGACGTCAGTTGGCCTGACTGACACCGGTGTCCGTGACACTCCACAACCCTTCACAACCTCCTTCCTTGCTTGCATCAGTGAAGATTTTAGCTCCATAACCTAAAAATCTCCCACTTAGAGATAAATAGCTGCACTGTACCTATACCTATACCCCATATAATCTATTTCTTAGCTTGTATCCCTCTTCAAGATCAATCCTGAAGACAACCCACCACACAACTTGTGGTGTACCCCCTATCATCCGAGTACCCTGCCACATCTGAACCTACAATCCCATGTAGTGAAGTCCTAACCCTAAATAACATGAATCCCTGCTGCTGGTCCCTCTCAAATACCTAAGAACCCACTTCCCTAAATTGGCTCCTAACTCTCTGATAGCTCCCACTGCTTGGGAAAACTCAGGTCTATACCAGACCTCATGTGATTTCATACACTAAACTGTCTAGCCCTTAGTGTGCTCTGGCTCTGCATCCTACGTAATGAACCTCACTAACACCTAATTCACATCAGCTCCCACTGGAGACAAAATCAACTTGTGATCTCCCATGTCTCCCATGCCAAAGAATTTCAATGCTCCAAACTCCTCATAGCAAACCACTGAACTAATCTTACCCTTAGCTTAGCAAAACCCTGTATGTACAAACCTGCTAGCAAATATATCATCCATATACAGCAACAGAATGATGTTGAAATCACCATCCCCCTAGTAAGACAAACCATAGTAGTTACCCTGACATTGACTAAATTCATGCTTTGTCATCCCCCTATCAAAACTTGTACCATTGTCCTGCAGCTTCCTCAAGACCATATGACCTAGTCTTCCATCTCATGTGTCTGTTTTCTCTATTCTTCAACTAAGGTATCCATTCATCTCTGTGCTTTCATACCTGCTGGTAACCCTACCAAATCTCCACTTAGTTTTGCATCTTATTCCTGCCATGCTCCCACTGTTTCCTGGATCCTTCCTGATCTGCAGTCAGCAACTAGTATAAAGAAGAGGAACAATGAATTTGAGGCTTACTTACCACCTTTAGTCCTCCATATGGGCATTTGAGACTCCTTGACAGCTTGTTGTCTGCCCAAAATCCATTATAGTGACCGACCTCAGTCACCACACAGTCTGCATCCAACCGACGTTGATTCCATGTGCATGTCCTGACTACCAACCCTACCGATGTCGGTGTCTCCCTGCTGCCAACATCAGTCCTTCTGACTGACATCAGTCTTACCTACTACCGATGCTGGTTTTCCTATCGATGCCGGTACCTGTGTTCACCTGTGAGTGATGACTTTTTACCTGCGAGCTCCTTTGAATCAAAACCCATGTCCAAACTGCCCTACTCAGAAGTATCCAGCCCCATCCACTGGTCTCTGTCTGCCATCTCCTCCATAAACACCAAGGCTTTCCAGTTCTTAAGCCTATCAAATATATCAGTCTTCCTCTTAAGAACATGCATCTCCTTCTTGCTCATGTGACCAAGCCTACGAAGCCACGTCTCTACAATAGAAGAAGAATCATTAATATAAATAAGTAGATAAAGAGTACCTATTTTCTTACCACCAGCTAATTCAAGTGCATCCACTATGAGAGTTTTTGAGCATCTCTCATCACCCAACCTTTCTGAAGAAATTAGCCACATCTCCAAACCTGGGACCTGCATGACCTCCTTCAACACCCATGTGTTGGCCACCTCCAATTTCACCTTCACTTCCCCTTTGCCAATTCTTTGGCAAGGCTCACCAGCTCCTCTCCCTGGGGCTGCATGGAAAGAGGCAACATAATCTGTTATCCAAGATTCAACTTTATCCAAGAAACATCCCAGACCATCCTGTGCAACAACATCTACAACATCTGCATCTTCAATTCCTTCATGCTGATCTGCTACCAACCAACAATATTATTTTACCTACTCTTTCTTTCCATAGGACCGTAAGTGACCATCTGTGCTTTTCAACTCCTCCATTCTTAGCTTACTTTCATCTACCATTGCTCTACTCCCACTCAATCAAAAACCCCTGAGAGTGCCCTGTAACCAAACACAAAACTTGCTCCCTGCAACGTTAGCTCTAATACCACGTGTTGGGGTGAATAACCAGAAGCACACAATTGATTACCAAGCAACTTAATATGCAAAAATTACCCAGAATACACAAGTAACTAGAATTCAGAAATAACACATGATATGAGAGACAATACATAACTTGTATTAAAACTCTTTCAGAAGGAAATACAACAAAGAAGGCTGCCACAGTTCTTCTTCCTTACACACCTCTAGGGCTCCCACACCTCTAGGGCATAAACAGTAAATCTTCCCTCAAAGCTCTCTCTCTTAGGTCCCAACACACAACTCAAACACAGAGTTGGTGTTCACCTTACACCTATGCTCCATGCACTCCAAAAGTGCTCCATGCACTCCACAAGTACACAAATGTACTTCAAGCAGATCTCCCCTGAACCTACAACAACCTGCACCTCAATCTGATCTTACTTATGGAAGGATCTTCCTTGCCTTCCTCTTTGCTCTATCTGAGTACACACTGTACTCCAAGTAGATCCTGCCTGATTCTACTCCCTATTGTGTTGCTATCCTATCTGATCTTGCACACCTATAAATCAATTTGGTTTTGCACACCTATGAACCTTGACCTTGCACACACATACACCTACAAATCAATGATCTTACTTACCCATGCAGATCTCCTATCATAGCCATGCTCACCTGATGACCAAGATCATACATACATGAAGAACCCTGCTGATTCTCCAATCCAGCACCCACACTTGGTATTGTGGCACTAGGAGGAACACACCATTGCTCTCTTCTCTCTGAAGGAGCTTATTTGCTCTCTTACTCTAGCACAAGTTTACAATACAACCAATGAGTCTCTTAAATAGATCTCATTCAAACAATAATTAGACACCTAATTACAATAATTAGATCCACATCTTCTAGTCTAAAATTGTCTCTCAACATGCAAACACTTGGTTCGTTAGCTAACTGCCTGTAATACACGCAGTCTGAACCACACAGGTGATCGACGTCGGTCCCTGTCTACCTGGGGGGTGCCGACACTGGTTGAATTCTGACCGACGTCAGTTTCTATCCTGCCTTATCCTATCGATGTCAGTTGGCCTGACTGATGCCAGTGTCTGTGACACTCTGCAACCCTTCGCAACCTCCTTCTGTACTTGCATCAGTGAAGCTTTTAGCTCCATAACCTAACAAATAGTCAATAGTCACCTTGTACATTTTATTATCATTTATTTTATCTCCTTGCTTTGTAGTCATTTATGGTGTAGTACTTTGATTGGGATCCATTTACAAACCCTTATCTAGTATTTAATTCTACCATTTTCATATATATTACACCTGAAATTGATATATTCTCAACTATATATGGCCTAAGCCATCTTATTTTCATCTCTCCCAACTTTTTATATTTGATGTCATAGAGTAAAAATTTCTCTCCAAACTGAAATTATTTTATCATTAGATGTCTATCATGCCATGATTTTTGGCACCTCTTTTCTTGAATTTGGTTATATGCTACTAGAAACCTTTTTTCATTTAATTTTTAAAATTTTAACAACCTATTTTTAATAGAATATTTCTCATTCATCTAGAACATTACTGCAAGTCTCAAACTTGGAATTATGTACTCCATTGACATCACTACTTCTAGTCCATAGACTAATTGAAAGGGGAAGTATTTAGTCAACCATTTTGAGGTGGTGTGGTAAACCCATGAGACTACTGGTATCTTTGTATCCTAATACCCTATCTTTGTGTTACATGATTTTTTTAGTACTTTCTCCAATACTTTATCCAATGCTTTAATGGTGACATTTAATTTCATATGATAAGGAGTACTTCTATGATGATAGATTAGGAAATGTTTTAATAATTATGTAATTGTGTTATTTATTAAATATTTTATTTGATCACTCATTATGCTCAAAGGGTATCCAAACCTTGTAATTATGTTTTCATACAAATTTTTTTTAGAATTATTCATGGTACAATATTTTATTTGAATAGCTTTCACCCATATTTTAGATGTTTTATTCTTGTGATAATGAACTTGGCATTGATTTTCCTTATCACAAGTTTAATTGAGCCTATAAATATGATTGCCCATTTTTCAAATAGGTATATCACCAAAATTGGGTAGAGAGGCATCTCATCTCTAGTGCTTGGCTTACCCACTCTTTGATAGATATCATAACTCCTTGTGTATCTATGTGCATCTTTGAAAAATGATGGCCATCATAGGCCTACTAGTAGTATTTTAGTTCTTGTTCCTTCCCCAAATTTGTGTACCTATAAATCCATCATACACTTCTCTTAGGATATATTTTTTGCTCATTATGGTAACACTACCCTATGAAACACCTCATATCTTCCCTTTTTATATAGTGCCCCTTTGATAAATGTGAAGGGAAATGAATAAATAATTAATATTTTATTATGAAATGTAATATATTCCTTTAGAAACTCTCCACTAGATAAAAATTATGCATTACCTTCTAGGTCTTTAGCTACTGCTTCTATGTAGAAGAGGTGAGCTCCTAGAAACTCATCCTCAATTAGTTATATATATTACCTCATGGTTATTATTCATAGATATTAAGGTCAATTATTAGCTTTCCTTAGTTTCACTACAATTTTATAATCAAAATCTTGAAACAACATGAGCCAGTGACAAATTCTTCCTTGAATTATGGGAATATTTATCAAATATTTGACTAGCTCATGGTCTATAAATAATGTGAATGGGGTCGCTAATAATTAATGTTTGAATTTTTGCACCACATAAACCATTGCTAGTGCTTCCCTCTCCATGGTGGAATTTTTATTTATACACTTGAAAACTTCTTAATAGCAAATGACATTGGGTGGTCTATATTTCCCTATAGTTGTGCTAGTAAAAATCCTATTCAAATTATTGAAGCATCCACATGCACATGGTGTGTTGAGATTAACATGACCCATTTTATTAAAAATAGGGACCTTATGAAAATTTGGGTCATTTACCCTAGGACATACCTTACCATTTATTCCACATGATAAAAATATTTGAATAACTTAAATTTTTAAAAATCATGTTAGTTTATGACAAATATTAATGTGTACCTTTTAATATGTTTCATTAATGTCTAGTTCATTAGTTTTTAAATGATCTAATTTGTTTAAAAGTGATCTTAAAAGGGGTTAAAATTAGACAAACCAAGGTATGGTCCCTAAGACATAATCATAATTACTTAATTAATGTTTTTGAATCATGGTATTACTTTGGCTATGCCAAAAATCATATTCAATACTATGATGTAAAATTATTTTTATGTTTTAGATTAGGGTCCAAGTAAGATTCTGTACTTAAAGTCTATGAATTTATACTTTTCCCTTTTTATTTCTCACATATTTTTTTAAATTTTTCATTCTCTCCTTTATGTAGAAACTCGATTCCAAATCAACCTTAATTAACATGTGTCAATAATGCATGTATTGGTCACTCAGTCATATGAAGTTTAGGACTTAGTCACATATATTTTAGCCTTTAAAAATAGTTTCAACCCAATGACCCAATCAAAGCATTCCACTTGGCCTCAGTTGTAGTTTTTAGAGTTCAAAGGAAAGTTAAAAAAGGTTTGTAACCCCAAAATCCAATGGGAGTCTACCATTTGGTGCTTAGTCATGGTGTTTCAAGTTCAAAGAGAATTCAAAAAAGGTCTACAACCTGGTGATCTAATTATAACATGCCACTTGGATCCCGATCATGATCTCCCTAGGATCCTACTATTTTTCAAGTCTTTTGACCAAGAGAACCAATGAGAATATGCCACTTGTCATTCAATCACTACATTTCAACTTACAAAGAAGAGAAACCCAATCAAGACACACCATATGGCACATAGTCATGGCCTTTCGAGACCCTAATTGCTTTCAAGAGACCAAAAAGAAGTGATCCAATCACATCATGCCAATTATAATACTATCATTCCCTTCATACCCTTTTGGATAAGGTGAAAATTTCAATTTTAATAATACTATGAGGGCACAACAAGATAACTCTTGTCACTTAGTCACTCAATCTTGGATAACTAGATGCTACGAGGAAGCTACCCGGCATATGGAACCAATGGGTTGATGACATGTGGACCCCTTACCTCATGGTAATAATATGATCAAAGGAAACCATGAAACCTATCTAGGTGATCCAATCAAAATATGACATTTGGTAAAGTGTTTCACTAGTCATGCCCACCAAAATTTTCATTTAACAAAGTTGTGTAATGACATGAGCCAATGAGAGATTGCCACTTGGAAATCTAGAAGAGATCCTAAGAGCATGTCAGCCTTAAAAAAGGAGGTCAAGCCATGAAACATCAAAATGAAAAGTGATCCAATAAGAGGGTGACACTTGGTAGAATATTGTGCAACCCACTTGGAGAGCCTAATATTCAAAATAAAAGGCTCGAGTACATGAAAAGGAACCAAGCGTTGAGCCCATGTCAAGTGTGGCACCTAGGTGGCACATAACTATCCTTAAAATGTCATTTGGTGGTGTGAATTAAATGTTTATGGGGCTCATTTTGGTATTTACAAAATTAAGTCACTTCAAGGAAAAGTCAAGCCTATAATGAAAGCTACATGGATAAACTAGGAGTAGTGATTGGTCAAGTCCCCAAACTATATTTTTGAAGCTGTTGGAACAAAATTGAATATCCACTTGGGATTTAAGTCAAAACAAGCTAAATATACTTACCATTTATGACTCATATATTTCAGTTCAAAATTCTAAAAAATCTAGAGTTTAAAGCTTGATGCCTCAAGGCATTACATTCACTTTTGGTTATGATCTACTAAATATCTCTAAAGTATCATGTGTTATTTGATAAATCCCCTTGTGCATTCTTCTTCCATTAGAGCAATCCAGGAGCTCATTGATTAGAAAATTTAGAAACCATGGCTAAAGTAGGAACATCCAAAGCCACCAAGCCAAAGCAAGTTACATTCCTTTATTCATATGGAATAAACATCATCTTTTGAGACATCAGCTTTAATTCTATTACACTGGCCACTGAAGATAAGAATTATAATGATGTATTCTACCATGTGGAAAATACTATAGAGATAAATAAAAATGATGAGGAAGGATCAAATGATGAAAAAGATAAGTTGGACATCCTATCACTCAAATCCATAAGATTACATAAGGTTACATCTAATATAGAGGTAATTCCCTACATAGACTTAGTCTACCAAATGTTCCTCTAGTCTAGATGTGTTGATAATATGATTAAGTATTCTAATTTAGGTAATGACATTGCTTTCATAGTTGGGCTAGCCTTTCAAACTTATTATGATTTGTCGAGACCAGAGATTGTTTACAATCAAGAAACTATCACCCAATGGTTTAAAACACATAACATAAAATAATTTTTGAGGGACTAGGCAAAAAATAAGGGAAGTTTCATGTGCAAATCTAATCAACTAGATCTGCATCACTTGATTCAAGAAGGGGGTAAGAATGGGGATGGCTATGTTGAATAGGTTACATGGGGCTAAGGACACAAGCCACATAGATGGGAAGTGGGTTCTACTTTTATCCATGATCATAAATGATCCAAAACTTCCCCTCTAGGAGGAATCATATCTTGTAACTTGGTAACATAAATTAGGAAGGTCATGGCCAACCAAGGGGATATTTTTTATATGATGTCCTACTTGGTGGATGTCATTTGCACTACCTAGAAGTTCCCCCAATTCACTAACTGGGATCCCAATCTAAAGTGGACATTGATTCATATCTTCTTAAAGGTAAAAATATATAAATACAAGTAGAAAATTGAGCTAATTGTCAAACACTTTACCCAATTATATATAGGGCCATCCATGAGAGGTCCATGCCTAGGCTATTAGAAGAAATTAGGATAACCTTAAGCACCTTGGAAGCATATTGGTATTATCCAAATTTCATAGTGATAAGGGTATTTAGAATCAAGATATCCCCCTTTATGTTGCTTACCATAGTGCCAAACAAGATAGCTAAATAGGAAATTACCTTCTAGTTACTCATAGGGGTAGATGGATTGTGCAAAAATAAGAAAAGGGGACTGGATCACCCTAAAATATCCAACATTGGCCGATATAAAATTGAAAATTGGAACTTAGTTATTACTACCACCAAATAAAGATCCATATTTGATTTTGAAAAAGATACTAATAGAGAGTGGGACCTTGAACTCATAACATTAAAACACTACAACAAGCACAAGGTAGCTCTAAGAATCATTACCATCATGAGCCTAAAAGTGATGAATAATTCTACATCAATGTCACCAATGACACAAAGGTGAAGTAGAGACTGAATACAGTTAATATACCATAGGTAAAAGGGAGGATAGATGATGTAGGTCTTTATGAGGTTTTTGAACATAAGGATACCTAGATAAGAGCATCTAAAATTTTAGTCTATGCTACTAGTACTAAGGAAGAAAGGTTGATTGACCCTCAACTCAGTTAGAGAATAATATAGGCATTATCTCTTACTTTAGAGAATGGAGGATCTTATACAAGAAATAAAACTAAGCAAGATCTTATTTTAAGAGAAACATCCAACATTTCATCCTAAACACAAAGCATTACTTCAATATAGGCAAGGTATTAAGTGGAGGTAGTATTTATACCTACTCCAACACCATTAGCTTCAATACCAGGGTTGCCTCCCTTACTTCCTAGCAGAGAAGAACTAAGTATAATAGGTTAGGAGCATGCTTTTTTACCTCCTTTATTATTTTATAACCAACCCTTACATATATTTTATTTACCCCTAACTCTAGACAATATGAAAATCTTACCTTACAGGCCCCTCACCAAACCTATAGTTAGACCTATGACTATGTGATTACTCATTTTAGGCCCTTTCATTATATCCTTGACTTATAAGGTCTTAGTAATGGCCAATTTTACTCCAATTCTACTAGGGCATATGCTTAGGCTAGGTTCACAATTACCAAAGAAGAGGCCCACTATTGTCATCCCCTAAGTTCCTTTATTCACAACAAGTGCTTCAGCTAGCACTAGTTCTTATTCATCCTCATGAATGACACTTCACTCTTCATCCCCCAACTCTATATTTGTCTTAATCACATCAAAGTTTCTTCCCAAATGTTTGATTTCTAAGGATTAACACCAAAATATCCATTGCCTCCATAAATGTATCCTTTGAGTGGTTCTTTAGATAAATCATGGATAAAACAAATGTAGTTAGCTACATTAAAAAACCAAGATTAGGTCATAATAGACCCTCCATAGGTCACCTTGGAATTTGAAAATAAGGCTAAATCCATGAAGAGTTTGACCAATATTAAGGTCACCCATCTAGACCAAATAATTATATATGAGTTAGAGGAGACCTTATTTGAGATAATTAAAAAGAAGAGATCCAGGCCTAGTTAATAGCCTTAGTATGAAGGGGACCCCCTCTTGGATTTAAAGGCATATGGTGATGTATTTGATGAATTGATAAAATGATTAAAATAGAAGAGATCCTGGCCTAGTCAATAGCAATAGTATGAAGGGGACCCCCTCTTAGATTTAAAGGCATATGGTGATGTAGCTGATGAATTGATAAAAGGAGTAAAACAAAGGGAAATTGACCTAGAGTAGAAACATAAAGCCACATTATTGGAGGAGACCATAAATAAGGTAGAATGGGATGTGGAAGAAAATTTTCATACTTTGAACACCTTGGCCCAATATAAGGTAAAGGGAGATGAAATCTAAAATAAGATCCTCAAGATAGAAGCTACATATAAGACATATGATAACAAGATAATCAACTTGGTGAAGTTGATCAAGATGAAGTTTGAGAACTTAAATCTAACCACCTTGGAGTACTTGAACATTTCTCAGTCTTATATAATTGGTAGAAAGAAAGCTCTGAACTAGTGGATTGATGAAATGAGATCCCTAGGCTAGCGTCTCACTCAGTAGGTTGACAAATTCATCACTTTGATAAAAGACATTGAGATCATGCACGTTATTGATAAAGATGGTTCCATTTTTTTAAAGGATGCCTTTATGAACCAATTGCATAACTTTATTGTAAATTTTAGAAATAGGCAATGGCCAAGGGAGTAAATTTTGGGCAAGAAATGGTTGACTTGGTTGCATCTACCAACCAAATATTACAAAAGGCTATGACAATTAATGAAGTTATAAGACCTCTCTTAATTAGGCATGATGCAATGGTAGGGCTTAAAATCAAACTACTGAAGGAACCTATTATCGATATAAAATTGATTGACAAAAACAATAAGAGATTCTCTGAAGTATGGAAAGGGCAAATAAAAGTTGAGAAATAAGTAGCTAGCAAGCCACAAACCATCACTGTAGGAACCTCTACTTTCTCAACCCCTCTTGGGATATCTTCTTCTTTAACCACCACTAGCACTCCTTCTTCAGTTATTATGGGTTCACATCCATCTTATTTTAAACTAGGAGCTTCATCATCAACCACAGTAGCAAGATCTTGGCCTAAGACTTTAATAATGAGATATCCATTTGTTAGGCCTTATCTTGATGAGAATCATGTCCTAATTCCCTTTAAATGCATTGTAAAATATTCCCTTTTTTGAATAGGGAATATTCTCTAGTTTTAGGACATTAGGGATATTATCCACTAACAGGTGTCATATATCATGTTCTTTTGTAATAGTCTTAGGTATTAGAAGGCCTATATATAGGGGTTTTCCCCTTTTATTGTACTTTAGAATATAAAATTTTGAAATTAATGAAAAGAGAAAGAATAATTCCTTTAATTTGCTCACTATTTCATTACTTTCATATGTTCTTATTTCATAATCTTTGCTAATAATACATGATTTCAATTTTTTAATGGTAAAATCTGATAGTTGTGTTTTGAATGCATCTTTCTAGTTTGTGATTTTTACTATGCTAACAAAATTTTGTGTATGGTATGTTTCATTATATTCTGCATATGAATGTGTTTAAAGCAATTGTTGTAGGTAGTTATTTTAAATCATACTTTTCAAATATATGCATTATATTTACCTTAGAATCCTCACTGCACTTATTATATTTTGAGTCTTGCACTAGGATATCACAGATGTTAGTTCTATTTGCACTATTGTCAAAAGAAACTAAAGGAGATATGTTAGTCTTTGTTGTTAAAAAGAAAATTTTATTTTCTTCTCTACCTCACTTCCCATTTTTAATGTTTTTAATATGAATCACTTAAGATTAATTCTCATTGTAAATATCCACTTATTTGTTTAAAGTCTGGGCATAAATTGGAAAAATATAAAAGCAATTTCACATCATAACAATACAAGGAAATTTTGGATAGATTGTGTCACTACTAAGTTCCTTCTATCCCTACAATAGGGTCTACTTGTAGGCTAAAGGTAGTGGTCACATAATCATTCCAGAAAAACTAAATCAAACCCTAAGGTCTTTCAATCCCTACACTAAAAATTAATAAATATTGTTATGTTATTCATATTACATCCTTGACATAAATATACATCAATAGGAGAAAATATGGCACTAGAAGGAGGGATCTTTGTTTATTTTGAGTAGAAATTATATTGTATTCATTTGAAATATAGAATAATTTTTTTTAATACTCAAGGATTAGGATAAACATTGCATTTTAATTTCATCTTTTATAAGATCTTTGAAACCCTTAAAAGATCCCTTTGAAAAGTGTTTATTCTGAAATATCTTTTAAATATTGGCTCAAGTTTGCAGATATTCTGGCATTGCCCCTCAGATCTATTTAAATTTCATCTAAAGAAATTAAAAATAGACATGTCATTAAAATTCTTTGAGTATATCAATCTCTATTTCATCTATATTTGGAAAGTTATTCATGATTTGAACTAAGAACTTTTTATCTATGACAAATGAGTGTAAATATCAATGTCTAATTGGATTATTTGTGAAATATCCCTAAGCTAAGGTTTTAGAGGTCTAAATTGAGTACATTCATGTATTATTAATATATTATTTATATAGGTTTTACTCTAAGACACTTTGATATGTTTAATAAATTGAAGGATGATTTAAATATCTTGTCTAACATTGATCTTTGTAGGATAAGCCAAGTTTCTAAAAAAGTTTGTGTAGGATTTAAAACTTTGAAGGATCTAGATTGTTGATGAAACTTTGTAGTATTGTGGATTTTTGGCATAGATCTTTGCTTAACATCCTTGAGTTACCTGGGATATAAGCCAGATCTCATTCTAAAACTAGAGTTCCCCTTGGATATTTAAAAACCCATCACAAGGTTAGAGCTAACAAAGTGAGATGTAGGAGATTTAAATCCCACCCTACCTCCCCAATAATCCAACATCTACATCCTCTATTTCACATCTGGACAGTCATGGCATGGTTAGGAGGATCATCCATAAATGTGCCCAACCATGTGCATGATTTGACCAAAAATCCTAAAAAATACCTCCCTCTCTTCAATACATCTAAGGGTATAACTATCGAAGAGCATATAAAGTCTTTCAAGGCAGGCCTTAGGCTTCTAAATGTCATACATGAAGATGTATCCTATAGAATATTACCATTTACCTTCATAGAAGTAATCTATGACTGGTTCCTCAATTTACCAGAAGATTCTATCACAGGGGAGAACCAATTCAATGACACCTTCATCACACAATTTATAAGGGTCATTAGTCTTAAGATTATCTACTAATAATAAATCCTCATAAAGTATCTTAATGATAAATTTCAAAATATGTATGGCCTCACAACAACTCCTTATTATATTACAAATAAATTAACACTTGAAAGTTATAAGAACACCCTAGATCCACTGACAACCATTTTTCTATGCAGGACCATGAACATCAATACACTACCACATCCCCATGAAAAGGATATACACATTGATGACTAAATACACCCATAGGAGAACCCTACCTTTACTATTTCAAACATCAACCCATATTTACCTGCTCTAAATCTAGTCCCAAATGTAAATCAGAATATACTAGCCTTAAATTAGATACCTAGCCTCAATCAATTACCTTTAAGCCATGAAACTCCTAACCAAAAAATAGGATGATTCAATCATTATAACACTAGGGCTCATACCCAAAATAATATCCTAGCTTTGGTCCCCATTAACAACTCTAAAACCCAAAGCATTATCTAGAACCTAGTTTAGAACACTAAGCCTGATTCTTCAAAGGGAGACTTGAAAGCAATTTAGAGGATGGTTTAAAAAATAAGAGTGATTTTAAATACCATTTCAAGATTTTGTGAAATATTTATGAAATTTGAAGTTAAAATGATAGTATATTCTAAAAATTTAGGAGAAAACATGTGGTTTTAAAAAAAACATCAAAAATGGAGTCTATATGACCGCAAACAGAGACTCAGAAGATGGCCTATTAGCTTGTTATTCTGCATAGTGATCGAGGTTGGTTCTAGGGATGTACACAATGATCAACATTAATTATATAGGACTAATTTTAGTTATTAAGGACTGATAGCAGTTAGGTAAAACTGATGTCGATCTCTATGTAAATCTGAATGAACATAAAAAATAATAATATGGCAAAGACAAAGCTAAAAAACCAATTTTTAAGTTTTTTCAGCATTTATTTGAAAAGTTTGGAGTTGCATCTTGGTCTCCTTACTATGTGGGATGCTTTATGTCCCACTAGGCATGCCATTTGTGATACTAGGAATTTGATGATGGAGGGGAGGTTACATCAAGTGTTAGTTCTCATATAAAAGAATGAAATGAAAAACACACTAACAAAATTAAAACCTCCATGCCTAGATCATAGGGAGAGTTTAGTGAATAATCAATAAATGATAAATCTCAACTAAAATTCAAGGAACTGTGAATTCCTTACCTTCATTGAGTGCTCCAAATGATGTGTTTGTTTGGCTTGTTCAACTTATGCTTACAAAGTCTTTGGCAAATGGAGTTGTGTGGATCCTTCTCTCCTTAGCACCATTGTCTGGATCATGTTAGCTTGATGTATCTTAAAGTATTGGCTTATGATTTTGGAATTATAACACTATTTTCATGTAATCTTACTCTAAAACTAGCATTGTTACTTTACTATGCTCAATCTCTCTTAAATGAGAGGCAAATGCTTGTATTTATAGGTTTAGAAACTAACCCCAACCCAAGGTGAGTTAAGTGTAGTTAGAGCTTGAAATGAGGTCAAACCTAACCTTTGTGAGTTAATTAACCCCCATAGAGTTAAAAGGTGTCAAATGGTCATGATTAACAATAAATAAGCATGTTGAGATATTTTAGGATATTTGACAACTCAAAAAAAAGTAATTATGAATTCCTAGGATATTCTTGATTTTTGAATTTAATTTTTTAATAATTTATTAATTGGTCATATATCATTTAATTAGGCATTTAATTAGGTTTGGCATTTTAATTAATTTTGTTTAGGCATTTTATAAATTTTAATATTTAAAATAAT
Organism: Torreya grandis; assembly: GCA_037957365.1. Taxonomy (NCBI): domain Eukaryota; kingdom Viridiplantae; phylum Streptophyta; class Pinopsida; order Cupressales; family Taxaceae; genus Torreya; species Torreya grandis. Next base: position 2,585,033 of record JARHVA010001163.1, on the reverse strand, counting down.
TACATGTGTGCATTTACCCCATTAATTGGTCTATAGGCCAAATTGCATGTTGTAATGCCATGGAATAATTGGAGATGAATCTATGAGAGGTTTTTTTTTTTATGGTAGGATACCCCAATTAGGGATGTCTCAATGGTATTATGATATTTTATTAATGTTACACAAGTGAATTTGGGACATTTAGTGATTTCTAGGCTTAATTTTTAATGGTTGGTAGAAACCAGTCTAAAGTCTAGTATGAAGCCATTGTTGGCCAATTTTAGGTGTCTACAATTTTCTCCTATTTGGGAATATGTTGCAAATCATAGGCAAAATAATGTCTTTTCAAAGAATGAAAAAATGCCTTTATGCCTAAAAAAGATGATGATTGAATAAAAACTGCCAAACAATGTTTGGGAAGCCTATAATGATGCCCCCTCAAGGGAGTGGCCAACAATCCCTCAAAAAGAAGCAAGAAAAATAATGATATTAACCCATGGGTGAGATTACTCCAATAGAGAAAAATCTTACATGCATTGATTTAAAAAAGTATTGATTTGTGCAAAGGCATTTATAATCAATAACGAAGGTTGAGACACTAATTTGCCCATAGGTGGTTATAATTAGTAATAAAGGGTGAAAAACTAATTTTCCCATAGGCAGTTATAATTAGTGGAAATATCATATGCCCCATTTAGGGTTGATGAGTTGAAAAATAATGATTTTCCCACAAAAATTTATAATAATTAATATGACAAGGATAAAAATTGATTTTTGATTATGCCCCAATAGGGTAGCTTGGCAAACATAACTCAAGGATATAACCTATTATACAGATTAAACATGATTAGGTGAAAACATATATGTGATGGCCTAATGAATAAAGAAACCCCAAATAACTAGGCATACGAGGATGCACAAAGTGATGAAAGAGATAAATAGAAGAATAAAGGATGATCAATGTGAATGATTTGGTTGTATCTGCTAATATAGAGATGCTCATCCTAATTAGCATTGATATAAATAGAATGGTCAATGGGTTAATTTGATCAAAGGTGGGAGGATTTTCCAAAGGTACTAAGGATAATTCTCTATAGGTCCATGTTCAATAATTCTCATTGGGCATGCCATTTGTGATGCCAGTAATTTGATGATGGAGGGGAGGTTAGATCAAGTGTTATTTTTCATATAAAATAATGAAATGAAAAACACACTAACAATCTTAATACCTATATTCCTAGATCATAGGGGGAGCTTAGTGAACAAAACAAAAAATGACAAAGCTCAACTAAAATACAAAGAAACTTAAATTTTTTCCTTACCTTCCTTCATTGTTCCAAATGATGTGTTCTTTTGGTTTGCTTAGCTTGTGCTCAAGAAGTATATGGAAATGGATCTTGGCTATCTCCTTCTCTCCTTGGCACAATTGTTGATTTGGTTTTGGTTTGGTGTTCCTCAAAGTGGATTGGCTTGTGATTTTGGCATTATAACTCTATAGATTTTAATCTTTTCATAAAACCAACATTATAATATTACTATGTCCAAGCTTCCTTAATGAGAGGCAAATTTTTGTATTTATAGGTTTAGCAACTAACACCAACCCAAAGTGAGTTAGATTGTAGTTAGAGCTTGGAATGGGTTCAAATCTAACCTCTGTGAGTTAATTAACCCTAGTAGAGCTAAAAGGTGTCAAATGGTCATGATTAGCAATGAATAGGCATGTTGAGATATTTTTTTATATTTGACAACTCATAAAAAGATAATTATGAATTCTTAGGATATTCTTTGATTTTTTAATTTCCTTTCTGATAATTCATTTAATTTGTCATGGATGATTGAATTAGGAATTTGATTAGGTTTTACATGTTAATTAATTTTATTTATGCATTTTACCATTTTTCAATAGTTGAATTAATTTGATGTATGCATTTTCCCCATTTAATTGGTCTATAGGCCACCTTGCATATTTGAAGCCAATTTTGAGACATTTAGTGATTCTTAGGTTTGATTTGAAAAGGTTGGTAAGAATCAGTCTAAAGTTTGGTATGAAGCCATTGGTGGCCAATTATAGGTGTCTACACTAGGTAGTGACTTTATGAATTTTCAAAGGCAAATGGGAAACATGAGGGAAGGTTATAAAAAAAGATTACACATTTAAAAATTAAAAAAAACCTTTCAACAAATCTAATAATAATAATAACAACAATGATCTCCCATCCAATAAGATGCTTGACATAAATATCTATGAATTGGCCTTGCCTAATAAGTGTAGGGTCCATAGCATGGTCCAACATGGAGAATTATACTACATAAAAGTATTTAATGACTTCAAAATGTTTTGAGGTTAGAAAGTTATGACACTGTCTCAAACAATCAAGACAATATTGGCAATTCAGGAAATACAAGAGCACCTGGTAGTGGGTCTAACACTATTGAAATGGCCCTCATGGTTGAAACTTATGAGTTCCCCAACCAGCAATAAAATGAACCCAAAATTAACGTGAATGAGATATTCACTCTCTAAAAATACCAAAAAAGGAATTATTTCTTGAGGAATAGAGCTCAAAAGGAACCTATAATGACTTCCACACCACCCAACAAAGTTGACACACCCCTAGATCATAGAACTAATAACGATCCTCCTCCCCCAAAGGGAAAGGATACTTAGTTGACTCTAGAGTTGGATACAAATATATCCAAATGTGGGTATAACATTATGGAAGATATGAATAAAATCAAAGCCAACATTACTTTGCATGAACTTGCTCAAATCACTAAGCAACATGATTTGTTTATGAAATCATTTCTTGAGAAATCAGATAAAGGTAAATCTAAATTTGTGAATGTGAATGTGGTAATTTATAAAAGTAAGGTTGAGTTCCCTCTATTTCTATTAATTATTAGAATATTTGTGATGAATGTGCATAATTATTTACTCAATTTTAGAACATCTACTAACATAATGCCTGTAGGTATTTATGAGAATCTAGGACTAACTCCAATTAAGTTTGATAGGGTTATTGTCCAGTTAGACAAGTCAAATTTCAAGGTGGTAGGAGAACTATTGAATGTTCATATGTAGTTAGCCCATGAACCCTAGATTTTTTTAGAAGTATAATCATTGAGAGGGGGGGTGAATGAGAGTCTTTAAAAAAAATTCTTTTAATTCCTCCTTATACTTGAAACATCACATCAACATATAAAACAAGTAATCAACTAAAAAAAATTCTTTAGTTTGATCACTCTTATCTCCCCATTTTGGTCTTTCTCCCTTATTAAACTTTCTCCCCCTTTGACATTAATAATAAAGGGTCATATAAACTAAATATCTTCCCCTCAAACCAAGCATCCACCATGCTTCTGCTAACTAAAGAGTGTCTCCATAAAGCCTAATGGAGTCACCCATTTCATAGGGCACTAAAAAAACACAAACTTAGGAGATTCCCAAATCTCCATGCTCTCACAAGAATGAATATCTTTCAGAATCATGTTAGAATTGATTGGCACCTTAGGCTAGACCTTTTCATCAACCATTTGATCAAAAATATGAGCTGATATAATATATTCCTAAATTTATTTCACATATGAAGTATGCTCTACCATATAAAATATTCCACTTGGGCTTGTAGACTAACCATGACTCACCTTTACTATATTTGGTTTCCACACATTCATTTGCCTTCTCTCTTGCACTCTAGGGGCTTCAAACCTCTTGTTTTGACTTTATGGCCTTCTAATTCTATTAGGGAAGAATATTTCAATGTGTACCATGTTATGAAAACTATAGAACACTACCTCATTCATACTTCTTGACTAATGATTCCTTTCATAATCCCATGCATATTCATTTTTAAAGGGTCTTGTACACTCTCTTGATCTATGACCAAACTGATTGCATGAAAAATAATAACCATTGAATGAATTGGCATATCTCATATCATTAAGTTATGTAACTAGTATTCTTATGTTGACCTTATTATCCTCATTATCCTTCTCCTTAACTTGAGCTACCTCCTTTTGGTATTATTTCAAACCAAGATTTGTCTTATCACTTGTAAACTTCTAACTACTTAAAATGTTATTTAGAGCATCAATACTCTTTTCAAACTTTATAAAGGTCTTCAACTTAATAGATTATTGATCCAAATCAATTTTAAAGGATCCAATTTTAGTTCCATACCTTGTGCATTATTCCTATTTATCTTTTAAGCTAATAATGACTATCTCCATCTATTCTTCAATCTAATTGATTATCTCATCATACTCCTTGGATGTGTTATTTAGTCTCCCCTCAAACAAACCAATCTGATTTTCATAGTCCTTAGCTAATGACTTCAATTTATGATTCTTCCTGATTTGGAACTTTAACTCCTCTAGAGAACTCACCAATTATGCCTCAAGATTCACTCCATCCTCTTATTCATATAATTCTTCATCATCCATAAGGTCTTTCCATTTTGAGAAACCCTCATTATATTTTTATATAGCCATGAATAAGGTTTCATTATTTTCATCTTCATTTTCATTATTATCATCATCACTATCATATGTACCTATGTCATTTACATCATATGAGTTAATATCTTCTTTTGTTTATAAAGTTCTCTTGTTCTTGAATGACCCTTTCCTACCTTCATACTTCCCAAAAATTTTCTTGGTTTTGTCAAGATTATAGACCTTCTTATCATCACCATGATGTTCATCATGTTCTTGATCATGCTCAATCTTATCCTTATTAGGACACTTAGATGCAAAGTGACCAATCTTACCAAGGAACCTTACCCTTTTACTTACCAGATCTAAACCTTAATTTCATAGTAAACATGGCTATCAGTTCATCATCATCATCAACATCTAAATATACCTCATCCTTGACCTTCTTAGATTTTGAATTATTTTCAACTTTGAATGATATTTATTGGAAGGTCTTCCTTCATTTTTTATTATCTCATAGGCAGTTAAGATGCCATGAAGCCCATCCGTCTCTATCTTATCCAAATTTTGCATCTCTTTTATAACAAACACCTTAAAATCAAACTTCAGAGTTAGTGATATCAATACATTTTAAAAAACTATAGATTATTTCACTTCTTCTCCTAATTATCTAATGAAAATTACCACTTCATCAACCCTCAATAGGTATGATACAATGGTTTCATCTTCATTTATCTTGAAACTTTCAAACTATCTCTGGTGGGTCTACAACTTGGATGTCTTTACCTTGGTGTATCCTTCATAGATAGTCTTCAATTTTTCCCATATCTCTCTAGATGATACACAATGTATTACCTTCAAAAAATCTACCTCTAATATGCTACATAGAATGTCATTCATTTCCTTGTAATTGATCTCACTTTTCTTATTTCCTAATGTATCAGTTGGTAGTGTAGGAGGTGGAGTCTATCCATACACAATTGACTACCATATGTCATGGAACATTGACATTAAATGTGTCCTCATTTTTATGATCCAAAAGGCATAATTATTCCCATTTAATAATGGAGCCTTACTGGTAGAGAAACCACTTTGAATTTATTGACTAGCCATCCTTACTTCTAAGATCTCCTTAAGGCTGTTAGGCCTACTTGAACTGACCTGATCTGATACCAAATGTTGGAATTAAAATCACTAGGGGGTAAATTAGTGTCTTTAAAAAACTTTATTTCATTCCTCTTTATACATGAACCATCACATAAATATATAGAATAAGCAATCAACTATACAAGCATGAAAGAAGATTACACAAGACAACACATCATATATATGGGAAACCCTCAAGGTGAAGAAAACTCACTAATCCTTGTAAATGGACTATAGTCATATAAGTCAAAATATCATAATTTTTTGAAGCATCAACTCCACATAGATCACCAACCCCAACTATATAAGCACCAACTCAGCTAGGCTTTGACAAACACAACTTACAATGAGGTACTAACCCCCTAGATGATTAAACACCAACTTATCCACTTGAAAAATGTGATCACCTTTAGAACACATTGTTTATCATACAACATATATTGTTAACCTTATTTATCTCTTCTCTCTTTTACCCCTCTTAAACTATTTTCTAGGTTTTTTCGCTTAACTAGCCCTCTTCTTAACTTGATTAGGTCATGTGACTTTGATTTTCATACATAAAACCTATATGAAATATTAATAATAGTTTATAAACACTCTTTATATGGTCTAAAATGCCTCCTTATGACCAAAAATATGTTATCTTATTTTCATTTTCTCTCCATCCTCAAATAGGCCTAAAATTCCTTGTATATATACCATTCCTTATTCATATGCCACTTAGTCAACTACTCACCCTTAACCTCTTAGGCCAGACATGGAATGGGTCTTAGGGAATCTCATAACTCTATTATACCTCATCTCACTTTTAGGTCTCATGGAGACCTAATTCCATTAGGTCTACTTTAGGACACATTATACTTTGCCTTCCTTAGAACACACTAAAAATGTACACATGGAAATAACATATCATATGCCACTAAAATATACCATTAATGATATCATCATAGGTCCATGACACTTTTTATCTCCAACCACCACTTGAAGCACATAATTAGTATTGTTCATAATTAGGCTTGTGAATCTATAGAAAGTCTACCAAACAAATGTGAAGCATGTACATGATTATTTCACATAAACATGATAATAAATAATATTAAAAAAATAAATGAGCTTAAAAAAATTCCCATGTGATTTAAACTCCAAAACTCAAGGCAAAAGGACTCAAACACTTCTCTGCAAATAACCCACTCATAACTGCTAAAACACTCCAAAAACTAGTTATGAACAACTTAATCTTCAACACTTGAAATAAAACTTACCATAACCATCTAAACTTTAAAAATATACTTTCACACACACACACACACACACACACACACACACACACACACACACACACACACACATGAATGATCACAAATACACACATATAAAACACTAAAATAAAAAAATAACAAGGTATAATTTCAAATATTAGTCTTGCAAACCAATCATTTGACCTCACTACACATAGTCAAACCAAAACTAGATAAGCCATTTTGGTTTCAATATTTAAATATCTTACCCTAACTTCCAATATTTACAAAAGAATTAATATTAATTTCAAGTCACAAAAAACAACACCATATATATTAGATACTTTAACTCAGGGCATAGAGTCTCAAACTCATCACTGCAACTTGCTTATCCAGAACTGCCAGTTTACCTTAAAGCATAGTCATGGTGACATTAACATTCAACACCTATATGACAATTTTAAAAGATATATGATGCATGTATATGATATTATAAGATAATTATATCATTATTAGATATAAATATAATATAGTGAAATGGAAAATATTGGTCTTGCAAACCAATCTCATGATGTCACTATACATAGACCTCACTAAGCCAGACAAGCCATTTTAGCTTCATCATTTTCACCATTTAACATTAATTTAAAGATTTATACCAAAAATTAATAGGAAAATTCACAAATTACATATCCATGCATTTGGTTTCATCACGTTATCAAGATAACACATTCCTAATCATCTTCTCACTGCTACCTAGGTTTGCCTGTTAGCTACTGGCTAATTTAGATGACCAATTTAACATAATTTAGGACTATAACATATATAAAAACCTTTATGGACATTAAAAATCAGTCTTAATATTCATCCTTCATCAAATTTTAAACTTTTTCTAATAAAACTTTTCATAGCTACATCAACATCTTCAGAAATAAGCCTATATCTTCATATTTTCTCTCTCCTCTCTCTAACCACCACATCCTATAGTTACCTAAGAGAGTTAAATAAAATATAAAAAAACATATCTAATCATTCCAAACCATCCTAAGCACTTTTGAATCATATCTTCAATACCAGGTCACTATTTGGGTTCTAAGAAGGTTTAAACACACTTCCACTATTAACGGTTGTTCATAAAGCATAACCCCTCAATACAATAAATAATGCATATAATTTTGATATATGACCCTTACACATATATAATTAATATATTATGTTTCCATTAAAATTTTTGACAAGTTGATGAGCACAACAAAATCCTTCTCAAGTTGAGAACCCTTCATTATATGTACTCGAGAGACCTTAGAACACATTTTCCTTCCTTATCCTTAAAACTATGTCTTAAAAATACATTAACACACTTGAAAAAACATAAATCACATCTAAAAATTCTTACATAAGATTAAACACTCTGAAATCTGATCATGACCTCTTAGTAGGCCACACTCTCGCTCTTTGCTTACTTAGACCATGGCTTGAAAACCACATTAGGCCTTAAAATTTAACTTCATGACTCTTTTAATACACTATCCACCACTTTTAAATACTTAAAAAACCTCATACATGCTTTAAAAATATCATAAATTCTTCGTATGCATTGACAACAAATTATGATATGTCATTAGGCTAGGTAGGTTCTATAAGTAGTCTAGACGTAGACTTGGTTTGAAGGTTCTACCCCTATAGGCTCACCTGAGAATCTCATGAGTTATTCAATGACTCATATATATTTTCAAAAAACATCATAAAACCTCTCATGCCATTGTGCATCCATCTTACCAAGTCACCACACTCATACCCTCTCACAAAGACTTTACATGCCATGACTTATGCCATGTCTAGTATTCTCAAGCACTTTAAACTTGATAAATAACCTTGAAACACTTATGAATGTATATATACTTTACCTACATGATCATACAATACAAAAAAACCTATCATAATCTTGTGCTTACTTACTTCACCAAACTTCATTATGCACACCTTCTCACAGGGTCTAGACTACACTTCTCAAGACACCTTATACTCAAAAAATAGTACTCAAACATGCTTACCTCAATGATATCAAAAAAATACTCTTAATAAAATACTCTCACACCACTACAAAATTCTATTTCTAATCAACATTATCTCATGTCCTCAAGTAGACCTAGAGCCTCATAACCAAGCTTTAATGCTAACTTGACCATCATACCTCTTTGTGAAAACATTGACAACTTTAAGATGGCATGAACCTTGTCACAAACGTTGACATCAACAAATAAAATAGACATTACATTGATTTAAAATTCTATCTTGCCATCAAATTATCTTAGGTTGCCTCTAACCTTGACATTAACCAATAAAAGAGACATTATGTTGCCTTCAAATTCTCTCTTGCCTTCAAATTCTCTCTTATCACATGAATTCCTTGTCACATCAATGACATAAATCTTAAAATCAATGAAAAAACTTCTCTATAGATTTAATAGTTTATTAACATCCAAGTTATAGAGATTATATAGGCATATGGGATGTTATTAAGTAGAGACTAGACAAAATCCTTGAATGGATACCTATCCATAAACTACTTGCATATGTGGTTACCCTAAAGGGGTGTACCTAATCAAATCCTAATTGAGCAAGAGACAAGGATGAAGTTAATGATAAAATATTACAATGCAAATAATGAAAATCTAAACTTATAGTCTATCACCCTAGGTGTATATGATTTTAATACTATGGATCCAAATGAAAATAGCTTGATGACCAAAGATGAAGGTTTCTAGATGATGTACTTTGATAAAATGAGATCCAAGTAATGATTAGGGGTAGTTATTGTACTAAAAAATCTAATTGGAAAGCAATATCTATCATAATATAGACTTCAATTATCATAAACTAATAATATTTTAGAATATGAGGCCCTAATATTAAGACTTCAATTTGCCATCAAACATAAGGCAAAGAAACTATTAGTACATGGTGATTTAAAACTAGTCATCAAGAAAGTATGTAGTCGATACAAATGAAATCTTTCTTATCTAAATAAATAAAAATTTAGAGAATGGGATTTAATTAAAAGTTTCAAAACATTTAACATCACCTTTGTGCATAGAGATCAAAATCAGCTAGAAGATGTGTTGGCTTTGATAGCAGTAAATCTAGTACCTTCTGAGGCTCTCAAATTATATAAGTTTATAGTCGAAATGATATTGTGCCCTTCTATACCAGATAATGTCAATCACTTCTATGTGTTTAACTATGATAAGAAAATCATCAACTTCATGATTATTTCTAGAGTCTTTGAATCAAACATAATCGATGAGCAAGATGAAGAGTCTATAAAGGAGGTTGAAGTTGTTGATGATGGCATAATCTAAGTAAATAAGAATAGAATTATTAAAGTCATGGTATCTCTATAGGGGCTATTTGATCAAGATAAAACAACAAATGATACCAAGGTACCCAAATTAAGTTTCAAGGATTACAAGAAAATTAATCTAGGGTCATTGAGTAATCCCCAAAATATCAACATTGGGTTTGTCTGTACTAAGGAAGAAGTGGTTGAAGCCACTAAGATATTATGTAAATTCAAGGATGTCCTTACATGGTCTTAAAAATAAATCAAAGTATTTGACACCCATGTCATAACTCATATGATCCCTCTTTAAAGAAAGCATGCAAACATTTTTAGAAAAGGCAAAGACTCATGAACCCTATTCTAGAGCCTCTCATCTATAAATAAGTAAATAAGTTACTGGATGCAAGGATAGTATTCTCGATCAAACATTCCAAATGGGTGGCTAACCTAGTCCCAATAAAAAAATGGTGAAATTATAATTTGCGTAGATTTTTATAACTCAACATATCCTTAGAAAAGGATAATTACTCATTACCCTCTTTATACAAGGTAATTTTCTTGGTTAGTGGTTCTTAAATGATGTCCTTTCTAGATGTGTTATCTAGTTACAACTAGGTGCTAGTTAATAAAGAAGATATAATGAAGACCACCTTCATGACCAAGTGGAGAACATTCACATACAAAAGGATTCCTTTCAAAATTATCAATGTTAGGACCACCTTCCAATGTACCATGAACCATGAATTCCATGGACTATTTGGTAGGTGCATTATCATATATATGGATAACTTAACCATCTTCTCTAAAAATAGGAAAGACCACATGATGCACCTAAAAATAGTTATAGAGAAATGCAGGACCCTTGGTATCTCTCTAAACCCTAAGAAAATAATCTTTTATGTAACCAAAGGTAAACTCTTAGGACATGTAATCATGGATAATGGTAAGGTTATTGACCCTGATAAGATTAATGCTATTTTCACAGTTGATTTTCTTAATAGCAAAAAAGAAATAATTTTTTTTTTGTAAAAATTAACTTTGTGTAAATTGATTTTAGGTTTCATCAAAATTGTTAGACGTTTCAATGCCATGTTGAAAAAAGACATGAAAATTGATTAGACGTTCAAGGCTAAGAAATATTTCCAAGATATCAAGGAAGCCATAGTATAGGCACCTGTGCTAATTAGCCTAGATTTCGGTAAATATTTATACCTTTATTATTTTGATTTTGACCACATGATTGATGCTATCTTAATGTAGAAGGTAGATGAAAAATAACATCCACTCACCTTTATGAGTATAAACTTAATGGATGCAACACTAAGATACCCACTCCCATACAAGCAAGCATACACCTTTGTAAAGACCATGAATAAGTTCAGACATTACATCCTCTGAAATAAGACTCATGCCATTATACCTACCTTGTCATTCAACTTATGCTTAACTAGAACAAGTTGGGGGAAAGATGAGGAAAATAGATGATTAAGCTCTAGGAATATGACATGGAGATCAAGTTAGCCAAGATGGTACATGAATAAGTTTTAATTTCATTAATTACCAAGATTGACCCTCAAACTGATGTTTTATAGGTAGAAGTAGACCAAGTCTCAATTGAATAATGGTATAGGGACATCATCTACTACCTGTTGAATGACACTTGCCCCTAGAATTTAAAAGAGATTAAATAAGACCACTCAGGCTTAGAAGTTCATATTTCATGATCAAAAGAGGAGTGCTCCATATAAAAACTATGAAGGAATTTATTTGAGATGCTTTTCTAAGAAAGAAGCTATAGACATACTAAATAATTTCCATGAGAAATTGAGAAGTGGACATCCTTTAGGTAGAACCACTACCCATAAAATACTTAGAGTAGGCTATTACAATCCTACCATAGTCAAGGATGCACATACTCACATTTTATCATGTCATCAATTTCAAGTGTTCAAAAAAGAAGTAAGCGTAGCCATGCATTTACAACTAGTGATTGAAACCAAGCCATTCACACAATGGAGATTGGATTTCATTGGATTCATTAATCTTAACTCAGTGGTAGGCCATAAATTTATGCTGACAGTCATTGACTATTACACGAAGTGGATTGAAGCAATTTCCACTAATAACAACAAGGTAATTGATGTCATTAATTTCATAGAGGATAACATCACAAGAAGATTTAGGATTCTTTTATCTCTGGTGTGTGATAATGGTTTGGCTTTCCAATCCATATAATTTATAGAATTATCCTATGACAATAAGATTGTTGTCATGTTTTCCTTGAATCACTATCCACAAGGAAATGATGTTGCAAAATCAACAATTTTTTTTTTGATGAATGCAATAAAGAAGTTAGTAGATAAAAGGCCAAAGGAGTGGAAATCATTACTGAAATATTCTCTTTGGGCATATCAAACCAAATACAAATAAGCTTTGAAGTCATCCCCATTTTTATTAGTTTATGGGTAACAACTAATATTTATAATTACCTTACATCTACCTACTTCTAAGTTTATGGATGAATATATGGATGATGATGAAATAATTTAGTCTAAAATATTGAATATCATCCAAATGGAAGATGTCAGAGATGAATCCCTTAATTATTTGAATAAACATTACGACATAGTCAAAATATGGTTTGACAAAAGGGATAAAATCAAAATGTTTCAAATATCAAACTTTGTCTTACTATGGGACACAACACATGAGAGAAAAGGACATCATGATAAATTCACTCCCCTTTAGATTGGGCTATGTCAAATTATAAAGATATTGGGTGATAACACATTCAAACTAAAAGACTTACAAGGAGATGACCTAGTTTTGTTGATAAATAGATAGTACTTGAAGAATTATTTCTCAACTACCCCTTACACCCTCACAAAATAACTATGAGTTGGTTTAGTGTAATATTAGTTAGGGTTGTATTAGCTTCCTTTCTACTTTTATTTCTTGTTGTGTGTTTGCTTTCAATTCTTTTCTTCCCCTCGAATAGTTGATGTGTGTCATAGATTAATAATAAGCCCTCTAGGCAAGGTCCCAAGTTTATCTTGCATTTATCACAAGTTATAAATTATAAATATCTAAGATATTAAAGCCTATGTACATTTCAATAGATGGTTTCCTATAATAAGATGTTGTGCCATGTGTTGATTTACAAATTTAGGGGAGTCTAATTTTAAAGTTGTTATTTCATGGAATATGTACTTTATTATGATTGTCATCCAATTTTAACAAGTGTGCATTTGATTATATGAATGCTTTAAAATTATGAAGATCTATAAATACTAGCACTTAACTTGACATCATAAGATTTCCTAGGTAGAACTCAGCCACTGAAAATGAGTGTTTCTTAAGCAAAAGTTATGAAATTCCTTAAAATCGGGCTAACAAACTAGTTCCCAACCTCCAAGGGTTTACAAAAAAAAGAGAAAAAATATGTGTATCAAGTTGAAACAGACTTGACACTATAAGTTAAATTATTTTGAAGGTGATTTAGGTAAAATCCACCAAGGTTATGGACACTTGGTTGGCAGTGGAGTAAGGCCTAGAGTGGAGCCAAAGATATCTCTATTAGGACTATGGCCACCTTTCTAATAGTACAACAATGCCCAATCCATCCCATTTAAAGATGAGAATAAATATTTATCTAAAATTCTCTCTCATAACCTATGTTCAAATCCATAAAGTTTAAAGCCACTGATTCTTAAACCCAAGGCATGTTGGTCAGTCAATTCAAAGCACACACATAGTATGAATGGTTTTTAGGTTTTCAGTCTTTAATCCGTGAAGTTAAAAGTTGTTAGTTATAGAGAACCAATTACAATATTTGTTACATATTTGAAGTTATGATTACTTAATGATTACATTATAAACCAAGATTTTTGAATTCTAACATATTGAAATGTTTCCCATAGAAGTCACCATTTGTTGAGATAACACACCCCAGTTTCCTTAAAATGGGGACCCTATGAAATTTTAGGTCATTTACCCTAGGACATTACCTTACCATTAATTCCACATGATAAAGAACCTTTGTATAACTTTAAAATTTTAAAAATCATGTTAGTCCATGATAAATATTAATGGGTACCTTTTAATATGTTTCATTAATGTCTAGTTCATTGGTTTTCTAATGATCTAATTTATTTAAAAGTGTTCTTGAAAGGGGTTAAAATTTGAAAAACTAAGGTATGATCCCTAAGATGCAATTAAAATTACTTAATTAAGGTTTCTGAATCATGGTATTACTTTGGCTATGTCAAAAATCATATTCAATATGATGACATACCCTTATTTTTAAGTTTTAGATTAGGGTCTATGTCAGATTCCATACTTAAGCTTTATGAATTCAGACTTGCCTATTTTTGTTTCTCATGAAATTGACTAACTTTTTCATTATATCCTTTATACAAAAAATTGATGCCAACTTAGCCTCAATTGATATATGATAGTATCACATGTATTGGTCACTCAGTCATATGAAGTTCAAGAGTTAGTCAAGTATATTTTAGCCTTTAGAAACAATCGTGACCCAATGAACCAATCAGAGCATACCAATTGACACTTAGTCATAGTGTTTCTAGTTCAAGAGAAAGTTATAAAAGGTTTGCAACCCCATGATCTAATGGGAGTCTTCCATTTGGCACTCAGTCATGCCATTTCAAGTTCAAAGATAAGTTTAAAAAGGTCTACAACCCAATGATCCAATTGTAGCATGCCACTTTTCACTTGATCATGGTTTCCCTAGGATCTTACTATTTTTTCAAGTCTTGTAACAAAGTGATCAAATGGGAATGTGCCACTCATCATTCAATCACTGCATTTTAACCTAAAAAGAAGAGTGACCCAGTCAAGGAATGCCATGTGGTACCCATTCATAGCCTTCTAAAACCCTAATTTATTTCAAGAGTCTTATGATAAAGTGATCTAATCACATCATTCCATTTGGTAGACTATCATGCCCTTCACTCCCCCCAGCTAAGTTACAAAGTTCAATTTCAACAATACTATGAGTGTATAATAATATAACACTTATCACTTAGTCACTTAATCTTGGATAACTAGATACTACATGGAATTCACCTAGCATATAAAACTAATAGGATGATGACATATGAACCCACTACCTCGTGGTAATAATATGATCAAAGAAAACCATAAAACCTAGCTAAGTAATCCAATCAGCATATGACACGTGGAAAATTTTCATAGTAGTCAAGTCCATCAAAAGTTTCATATAATAAAGATGTATGACATCATGAGATAATGAGATTTTTCCACTTTGAAATCTAATAGAGGTCCCAATACCACATCAACCTAAAATAAAATGGGTCAAACTAGGCAACATCAAAAATAAAAGTGATCTAATCAGAAGGTGACACTTGGTAGAATATCATGAAACCCACCTAAATAGCCCCATATTCAAAATAAAAGGCTTGAGTACATGAAAAATCACCAAGTGTCAAGCACATGCCATGTGTGACACCTAGGTGACACATAGATATCCATAAAAAACATGTTGGTGTGAATTAAATACTAATGGGGATCATTTTGATAGTTACAAATCCAAGTCACTTTAGGGAAAAGTCAAGCCTATAATGAAAGGCCACACGAACTCAAGAGCAGTGATTGGCTGAGTTCTCAAAGTGGATTTTCAAAGTTGTTATAACAAAACTTAAGAGCCACTAGGGATTTAAGTCAAAGTAAGTTAAATATACTTACCATTTATGACTCATAACTTTTAGTATAAAATTAAAAAAAATATAGAGTTTAAAGCTTATTATCTCAAGGCATTACATGCACTTTTAGTTATGATCTGCTAAAGAGCTCTAAAGTATTCGATGTTATTTATTAAAGCCACCTATGCATTATTTATCCATTAGATCAATCTATAATCTCATTGATCATAAAATTTGAAAACCATGGCTGAAAAAGGAACATATAAAGCCACAAATCTAGAAAACATTCCATTCTTCTATTTATATGGAATGAACATTGTCTTTCAAGATATTAATTTCAATTTTGTTGCATTGGCCACTGAAGACAAGCGTTACAATGATCTATTCTACCATGTGGAAAAGACTATAGATAGAGATATTGATGATGAGGAAGGCTCTAATGATGAAAAAGGTAGGTTGAACATCCTAACACTCAAATATTTAGGATTATAAAAGTCTACATCTAATCTCGAGGTACTCCCATATATAGACTTAGTCTACAAAATGTTTCTCCAGTCTAGGTGTGTTGATAATATGATTAAGTCTTTTAATTTGGGTAATGACATTGATTTCATGTTTGGGTTAGCCTTTCAAGCTTATTATGATTTGTCCAGACTAGAAATTATTTATAATTAGGAAACTATCACCCAATGGCTTAAAACACATAACATTAGAGAAGTTTTAAGGGACTCAATCTAAAAAAATGGGAGGTTTATATCCAAATACAAGATCAACTAGATCCCCATCACCCAATTTAAGGAGGTAAGAATGGGGATGGATATAATGAATAGGCTACATGGGGCTGAGGATATGGGCCACATAGATGAAAAGTGGGTTCTACTTCTATCCATGATCATAAATGATGCCATAACTCCCCCCTCTAGGATAAATCATATCCTAAAACTTAGAAGCATAAATTAGGAAGGTCATGGCCAACCAAGTGGATCATTTCTATATGATGTGATACTTTGTGGACTCCATCTATGCTACCCATAAGTTCCCCCAATTCACCAATTGGGATCCCAATCTAAAGTTGACCATGCCTCATGTATTTTTAAAGGTAAAATATACAAATAAAAGTAAGAGATGAAGGTAATTACCAAACACTTCTACCCAATTGTATACATGGCCATCTATGAGAGGTCCATGTATAAGCAATGAGAAGAAATTTGGAAAAATTTAAGAACCTTGGGAGCATATTGGTATTATCTAGAATACACAGTGATAATGGTAGTTAGAATCAAGATACCCTAATTTAGGTTGCCTACCTTAGTGCTAAATAAGCTGACTAAATAGGAAAGTGCCTTCCAGATACTCATAAGGGTAGATGGATTTTGCAAAAATAAGAAAAGAGGACTAATTCATCCTCAGCTATCCAACATTGACCAGTTTAAAATCAAAAACTAAAACTCAATTATTTATGTCATCAATCAAAGATTGGCATTTGGTTTGTAAAAGGATAAAAATATAAAGTTATACCTTGAACACATAAAATTTAAACACTTCAATAATCATAGGTCAACTCTAAGCATCCCTTACCATCATGAGCCTGAAGATGAAGACCAATTATACATCAATGCAAACAATGACACATAGGTGAAGTAGAGACTAAAGGTAAATAATATCCCACAAATAAAAGGGAGGATGGATGGTGAAAGTCTTTATGATGATTTTAAACATAAGGATACCCATGTAAGAGCATCTACCTCCATAGTCCATGCCACTAATATTAAGGAAGAAAGGCTGACTGATCCTCAACTCAGCTGGAAAATAATGTAGGCATTGTCTCTTACTTTGGATAAGGGAAGAGTTGATATAGGAAATCAAACTGAGAAGGATTCTATTTTAGAAGTAGCATATATCATCCCATCCTAGGAAAAAATCATTACTTCAGTGTAGGTGAGGACTTTAGTGGAGGTAGTAGTTACACCTACTCTAGTACTATCAAGTTCAACATCAGGGTTGCCTCCCCTGCTTCTTGATAGAGAAGAACCAAGTATAAAAAGTCAAGATTGTGTATTTTTACCTCCTTAATTATTGTATAACTATACCTTGGGCATATTTTATAAAGCCCCAACTCTAGAACATATGAACCTCTTACCCTACATGCCCCTCACCAGACTTGTAATTTGATATGTGATTATGCCATTACCCACTATCAACCCTTTCATTATATCCTCCACTTATAGGGTCTCATTAATGTCCAATTTTCATCCAATTCTCCTAAGGCCTATGCCAAGGTTGGGTCTATAATTACCAAAGAAGAGGCCCAATATTGTCATCCCTTAAGTTCCTTTGTTCACAACTAGTAATTCAGATAACACTAGTTATTATTTGTCCTTAAGAATGAAATTACCCTCTTCATCCCATAGCTCTGCATTTGTCTTAGTCACATTCATACTTGCTTCCCAATCATCTAATTTCCAAGGATTAATACTAGCCTAGCCATTTCCTCTATCTATGTATCTTACGAGTGGTTCTTAAAAAAATCATGGATAAAATAGATGCAATTAGCTACATTAGAAAACTAAGATTTATTCATAGTGGAACATCCATAGGTCACCCTAAAATTTGACAAGAAGTTTGGAACCATGAATAGGTTGACAAGAGGAAGGTCACCCATTTAGACAAAACAATTATATATGAGTTAGAGGAGACCCTATTTGAGCTGACCAAGAATAAGAGAGCTAGGCTTGGTTAGTAGCAATAATATGAAGAGGACCCCCTCTGGGCTCTAAAGGCATATGGTGATGTATTTGTTGAATTGATAAAAGCAGTGAAACAAAGAGAAATTGACCTAGAGAAATATAGCAAAGCCACATTACCAAAGAAGACCATAACCAAGGTGGAATGTGTTGTGGAAGAAATGTTTGATACTTTAAACACCTTGTCCCAATACAAGGTAAAGGGAGATGAAATCTAAAATAGTATCCTCAAGGCAAAAGTTTCATATAGGACATATGACAACAAGATAATCAAATTGGTGAATTTGATCAAGATGAATAAGTTTGAGGACTTGAATTTGATCCCCTTGGAGGACTTGAGTATTTCTCAATCATATATAATTTGTAGAAGGAAAGATATAAACTAGTGGATTGATGAAATGAGATCCCTAGGCCAATTTCCCACTTAGTAGGGTGACAAAGTCCACTTTGATAAAATAGGTTGAGATCATGCACCTTATAATAAGGATGTTTCCTTTATTAGCAAGGATGCCTTCAGCGCCTAATTACATAACTTTATTGTAAATTTTAGGAAACAAGTAATGGATAAGGGTGTAAATTTTGGGCATGAAATGGTGGACTTGGCTGCATCTACCAACCAAAGAATAAAAAAGGTTGTGATAATTAACGAAGATGTAGGACTATCCCAAGAAGGAATGATGTAATGGCAAGGCTTATAATCAAAATGCTAAAGGAACCTATTATCGATCTAAAATTGGTTAACAATAACAATAAGAGATTATTTAAAGCATGGAGAGAGAAAATAAATGTTGAGAAATAAATAACCATCAAGACACAAACCATCATGATAGGAACCTATATCTCCTCAACCCCTCTTGGGATATCTTATTCTTCAGCCACCACTAGTACTCATTCAGTTGCTATGGGTTCACATTCATTTTATTTTATGTTAGGATCTTCATCATCGACCACACCATAAGGATCTTAGCCTAGCACTTTAGGAATGAGATAGCCATCTGTTGGGATTTATCTTGATGAGAATCATGTCCTAATTCTATTCAAATGAATTGTAAAATATTCCCCTATTTAAATAAGGAATATTCTCTAGTTTTAGGACATTAGGGACCTTATCCACTTATAGGTGTCACATATTCAGTTCTTTTGTAATCATCTTGGGTATTAGAAGGCTTATATATAAGGGGTTTCCCCTTTATTTTAATTTATAACAAAATTTTATGAACTCAATGCAAAGAGAAAGAAGATTTCTTTCAATTTGGTCACTATTTCATTACTTTCATATGTTCTTATTTCTCAAGCTTTTCTAATAACACATGATTTTAGTTTTTCAACGGTAAAATTTGAAAGTAGTGTTTTGAATGCATCTTATTATTTTGCGCTTTCTAATATGCTAACAAAATTTTGTCTATATATGGTGTGTTTCCTTGTATTCTACACATGAATGTGCTGAAAGCAATTTGTTTTAGGTAGTTATTTTAAATCATACCTTTTAGATATATGAATTATATTTACCCTAGAATCCTCACTATACTTATGATATTCTAAGTCTAGCACTAGGATCTTAGAGATGTTAGTTATATTTTCAATCTTGTTAGAAGAAACTAAAGGAGATCTGTCAATCTTTGTTGTTGTAAATAAAACTTTCTTTTCTGCTCTACCTTGCTTCCCCCTTTGAACTTTTTTAACATGAATAACTTTAGATTAATACTCACTACAAATATCCACTCATTTGTTTAAATTTTGGGAATAAACAGGACAAATATAAAATCAATTTCACATCATAACATTACCAAAATGATTTAGATAGATTGTGTCACTACTGAGTTCCTACTATCCCTACAACATGGTCTACTTGTAGGCTAAAGGTGGTGGTCACATAATCACTCTAGCAGTACTGAATCAAGCCCTAAGGTCTTTTAGTACCTACACTACAAACTGAGAAATATTATTCTACTATTTGCATTATATCCTTGACATAGATATATATTGATATGGTGTTAGTAGAGGCTCTTGGAAACCCTTAAAAACACGCTAATTCAGGGATAGTTTGTGCATGAAGTAACAAAATTAGATAGTTAATACCATATTCAAATTGAATATATTCATTAACCAGATCAAATAAATAGATGAATAAAGAGACACAAGTTTATTAGAATCTTAAAAATCAAAATATACTCATATAATTAATAGCATAAAGAAAAAAAATTACTCACTATGCATATAATAATGATAAAAGACATGTATAAAAATAATTTTAGAACATTATGTATTAATCTATATCATATTAAAACCATATATAATTAAAATTGAGAATTATATATAGAGTTTTACCTAGCATTGTATCTTCATATTCCAACCTTTTGGTATTCCAAAAAGGAGTGACTCTTTGCATTCTATCATCTACCTTATGCTTACATAGGTTGAATACATACAAAAATATTATACAAAAGATAAAATGAGTGTAAATTGCACACATGTTCATAGATATACTCTAAAATTTTACTAGACCTATTCTACACTCAAAATTTTACCAAACTTAAAAATTTGCCTCACCTCAATACAAATTCATAAAATAATATCTTAAACTAAATCTCAAGCTAAGAAATTGAACCAAAATAAGAGTTGTAGTTATCAATCCAAATGTTGTTTACTAGTTTTCACACTTTGTGCACTACTTAGTTGCTTTTTTAGGTTTTAAATTAAGTATTGTACTAGCCTATTGACCTTTTGGGTTTAAAATAGACTAGCTTAACTAGGTGGATTCCATTTATAGGATTTCAAAAAACCTATCTCTGTTCCTAATATTTAAGGTTATCCTACAAAATTATGCCAAAAAGTTGTGAAATCTACAAAAGTGGATTTGTACATTACCTACTATGTAGGTGGTGACATACTCTATATTGGATACATGATAGTTTATTTCATTAATGGACCTATTAGAGGAGTGGGTGAAACACTTGGTCCTATAGAAACTACTAGTGGTTGTTTTTATGGTCACTAGAGAGATAACTATGGACTTTCAACTCTCTTCTTCTAATGAGTTACTTATTGCAACTACTACAAGGGCATATTTTATGGTTCATCAATAATTTTTGAAATGGATAATCAAGATGAGATAGGTATTACTTTAACATCTTCTAATTAGTCATCATTTCCTACAACATCATTAATAATATGCATAACATGAATTAAATCACCATTAGGTTCTAAATGTCTTCATCATCAGTGATGGTGATGAGTGCCTTAGCATTTGATGTTTTAACTAAGATGTCCTATGATAGTTCATCCAACCTATCTATGTTAATTTATGCCTAAAATCATAAAAATGAGTTGCACAAAGTCTTAATGTGTTAGGTTTACAATTTTTGCATGGTCACATCTTTTGAATCTGATAATTACTTGAGTTGTTGCTCATTATTTTAGAAGTAGTTATGTGATCCTCCATAATAATTATGGATTTATCTATTAGGTTAAACTTTGTATTAGTAAATACCAAAGAGTTGTTCAAATTTTGGTTCCAATTAAGCATACCTTGAGCTATCTTATTAGCTTATAGTGTAATTATGTCCAACACCTATTTGTACTCCTCCAATAGCTCATAGATGGCCATTATTTCTACCTTGATATTCTTCCCTTGTGTATATAGAATTTATAAATTTTGTGTAGCTACCTATTCCTTCATTAGTTTTACAAAAAAATATGAGAAATTCTTGTCTTTAGACATCACCTAGTGCCTAAGACTTGGGCCACCAATGTAGGGAAACTAGTGTTAATGGTCTAACATACATTTATGAAATAAAGGCTTAATTATACATTATCCTCTTGGAGATACAAGTATTAATATTCTAAAAATGAAGCCTTATATGAAATTGACTCCAATAAATTAGTTACACCTTTAATTTAATTGGTTAACGATAATGAAGAAAAATCCAAAGATGTTTCCTACACAATCATAGTCAAATCTATGGATGTTGTTATAGTTATTGTAAGATCCTTGGTGAATTATGCTAATGGTATTGAAAAGGTGGAGCATCAGGTGGATGATGTGGGAAAATCCCATAACCATTGTCTTGTTATTTATGGTTTAGGATGAGAATCCTCCTCCTATACACCTCCTTATGTGGCAAGTTACAATTTCACTGTGCTTTGTGCTTGCCACTTAGCTTGTTCCTCTACCTACCACTTCATTTTATCTTTAGCTTTGGATTCAATTTTAGCTCTAGTGTAAGATTAAATTTTAGCCTTAGATTCTTCTAAAGTATTGGATTTAGATTCATGTTACTTATTTATAGCTCCATACTTAGCCTTTTTCTCTACCCAAGCCTTCATAATTATTAATGCTTTTTCTTTTGCATATCTTACAATTAATGTTGTTTCTTTGTCACTTCCTTTTGTGATTTATTATTATACTCTACTTAATTAGATATATTATTCTCAACCTCCACTTATTTATCTCTTTTCTTTTGATCCTCTGCTTCTTCAACTTGCTATTTTTTAGCCTTTAATTCTTTGACTTTCCTCTTTTCAGCCTCTACTTCTTTGGCTCTTTATTTTTGAGACTTTACTTCTTCATATTTCATTATGCACATGTTTTGTACTAATATTATTCCTCTGTATCCTTATAATTTTTCTCTCACTTAATCTTCTTCTTATTCTTATTCTCTTCCTTCTCCTTCCTCATAGCCTTCTTTTGCACTTTAGATGGATCCTATTATTCATGTTCATCTTGGTGTTATGGATCTGATTATGGTAAGATAATTTATTTAGGTACATACATGGGGGTAGATTATTATAGTATTATGAATGACTCAAAATATTTTTAATAACATGATTTGACTATAGTAACCCATATAACCATCTTCTTTCTAGAGGTTAAAGGTGGAGTGAGGATTTTCTTTTGACTCTTTGTAACCTAGGTCTATGATTTTGGTTGCACTTCTTGTGCTTAATATGCACCACTCTCTTTGGATAGTTATGTAAAAGACATCATTATATACTTGATTGTTAGATAGTATCACACTATAGCATGTGTCTAATTTATGTGAAACAATAGTGGTGGTTGGATTTGTTTTACTAGTAGTTCTTCTTCATATGTAGTAGAGGATCCCATAGCTAGACCTATTTGGAATATTTAGGATTAAAACCATTATCTAGATACTTATTCACCTATAGTATTAATAATGTTAGGAGGAGGTTGGGTGATGTTCACCCATAGGTATGGATTTATTTAATTCTACACCTAGTAAGTGCACACTACTTTCTAAAATAAAAATTAGTTCTTTTCATCATGCTTGTAAACCTTGTTGTCAATGTCTATGGGCATGGGATACAAAAATTATTACTATTAAAATCAAAGATATACTAATTAAAATGTAGCTATGATATTTGTAACATGTTTTTTTTTAATCCAATAATTTGTGTGTTGGGTCCTGTTTTTTGGTGGTGGTGATGAAGCTTATCACACTGTCACCTTTCACTTTCCCTTGTCCACATGTGCTAAATCTATTATTGGTAGTAGATTTTCATATGGTTTTAATTTTGGTTATATTTTTAGTGATGCTTGAGGTTAAGCATATGGTTACACATATTTTTACACACATGGGGTCATGGACCGAAAAGGTTGCATCGATCTAGCTATGAGATATTTCTACCTCAAGACTTTTGTCTATGCATCTAACATAGAGATGAAGAATGCTAGTGTCATGGATATTGATTTAAGAAATTAATATACCTTAATTTTTAGGTAATTATGAAATTTAGTCACTAACACATACTTCCATAGATACAAAATCATCTTGGGGGTACCAATGGGTGTAAATTGATCGTGGCTTGGATTTTCATCCACCACGTATTAAACCTCCTTAGTGGGTCATAGTGTTTCCATATTTTCATCCATGTAATGTTGTAAAAAATCATAACCATAAAAAAATATGTATTAATATTGAATATTCATTATGGTGATTTCCATTGCATGAAGTATAGTATAAGTACCAAAAATTAATACTGAAAGGCTTACACAGTGTCAATGAGGATATTCTCTATGTTCATTAGTTTAAAGGAAAAAAATTTAGGCCAATTAAAATATTCATGGAGGTGTTTCATGAGATATGAAATGCCTACCACTCCTTTTATTTCTTTCTTTATTGTTTTCCAAAATATTTTAGTGATGCATTTCATAATAATACAAATAGAAGCACCATCCACTGAATCAAATGACATTTCACTACCTACCCTTGTAGTGTATTTCTCCCTGATGTTGGAGTAGATTGGTGGAGCTAAATTTTTTTTTGGAAGGATATATTTTATGCACATCAAAAGACTTATTTATCTTTAATATTCTCAAGGGTGATGAATATGGTCACATCTTATGATAAGTGAACTATGCCTTCATTATACCTACTTGGTAGAGTGAGCATTACCTTATCTAGTTGGCCAAAAATAGGAAGTTTGATCAATATTTTGGCATATGAATTGTGTAATAGATGTTGAAGCACAAATTCCCTTGTTTGTTTAACTTATTTATGGTCTTAGGCAAACAAAATAGATATGGCTACATCAATGAAATTGAAGGGGTTTGGATCATGATACTTATTTTATCTTAGGCCTAAGTCAATCCCCATTTCTTATTTTTATGCATCTATAACTAGGATCAATAGGTGTACTCTATCCATGGTTTCTAATGTGGCATGTATTGAACACTTGATTTACTTGGCCCAATTTTGGTATAAAATTTGTGCAAAAAGGGTGTTTTAGAAGTAGATCATAGATAACTTAATTACAAGATTATGTAATGCTAATTTTTTGTCCATGTGATTTATTATGTAACATTTACCACCTAAATCCATCAAGTTGTCAAGTTTAAATACTCTGAGATGGTTGGCACGAATGTATCTTCAATATTTATGTCAACTAAATATTATTTGACATGATGGTTAGTCTTCATCTAGGTTCTTTGATCCAATCATTGGTAGGTAGTTGATGTGGTGTGCCATTCATTCATTCATCCAATTTATTTTATGGGTCATCTTATCACTTTTACTCATAATATGATTTTATAATGGTTCAATTTCCTAAGTGCATTATAATTAATGATCATGAATTACCACTCACCATAATTTTAACATACCTATCTTTTTATCACCCTATTCTTAGACTTAATTATTGACCATCATGTTCTAGTTGTTAGCTATCTTCCTTTCAAGTCACCTATGCATATCAATCATAGTCTATGATGTTGACTATTTCAAAATTCATTTTGATGTGTTATGATCCAAATAATACATTATACAAACACACTAACCCTAAAAAAATAAACATAAAATAAAACAACATTAAAGAAAATTCCTAACTATATGGTGTTATTCAACACCCTCTTTCATTTAAAAAGATGCATGATAGAGATTACTTGTGATAAGGGTTAAGCCTACATCCACTGATATGCCCTAGAAAAATGGTTTCCTATAAATATTTTAAAACAACTTTACCCTATTGTGAAACATCATGAATAATATAGGGTCCTTTCTATTTGATGCATAGATTTCCAATAAATGCTTTGAATCTGATATCAAGAGTAATATTGCTTGATTGGAATAGAATTACTTAGATCATAAGATATAATCATGCCATTATTTTTTACTTAACTTGTTGATATATTATGTCCATTGTTCCCTTTATTTATTTCCTTCATTTTGACCAAATCCATTAATATTTATTTTAGAGAGTCTTGATTGCCTAGCCTCATAACCATTACAATGTGTAGACTAGGAACAACACACTCTAGAGGCATAACTTAATGAAGACCATAAATTAGTTGAAATCAAGTGAACCCTATAGATTTTTTTTAATTTTTCCTATACACCAAAATAATTTTAGGAATATGATCCTCTAAATTTTCCCTTTGAACATTTCATATTTTCTCAACATTTTACCAAATACTTTGTTTGAATATTTAGCTTGTCTATTTTCTTATGGATGATAAGTCATGTTCTTCTAGTGCAATATCATAAACTACTTAGTGAGAGTATTTATTATTATATTGAGGAAGTGAGTACCTATTTTTCTAACCAACTCTATGCACATCAAAACCTTGTTATGATATTCTCATAAAATATTTAGTAACATCCTTCACACCACAATTTGGTGTCACAACAACTTCCAACTATTTCATAAAATATTTTATTGCAGTAATGATATATCATACATGACTACATTTATTTGGGAGAGTCATAAGTCCTAGAATTTAAATTCCCTATTATTCAAATGGTTACTCTACTAGTAGTGGGACTAATGTCATCTCATCCTGTTGATTGGGTTTTCCTATTATTTATCACATATCGTAATGTTTAGCCACCATGTGTGCATCCTAAAATAAATAAATCCACAAAATAATACTCTATAGTATTTTCATTTTAGTATATTCTCCTATGAAATGACCTCCTATGACTCCTTGATGTGCTTCCAAAATAATTTGTGGTCGTTTGTGTTCTAAAAATACTCTACACAACACATCATCATTTCCAATTTTATATAAAAATTTATTAATGAGATTGTAAGGAATGGTTCATGTGACCATTTAATTTTTGTCCATCTCAACATATTGTGAAGGAAACATTCATTTCTAAAGGAAGTTCATAATATCTTCCATGTTTTTTGGGATCATAGTGGCCCTAAACAAGTGTGTATCTAAAGATTGATGATGTATTTCCTTTAGTTATTCCCCATTTAAAATCTTACTCAAAAGATATGGTCCTAAATTTTCTCATCCTAGCTTCACATTGATTTAAAATTTAAATTCTTAAAACAACATCAGCCACCTAGAGATCCATCCTCCCAACATTAGCTTGTTAACTAGGTATCACAATGCTTGGTGGTCTATGAAAAACTAAAATGGTGTGGCTAAAAGATGATATAAAAACTTTTATAATGCAAATACCATAGTTAATTCCTCTCTTTATGTATTCATATAATTTTTTTCTATTACTGATAGTTTCCTTCTATAAAAATGTATGGGATGATCCAACCTAACATACCCTAGTTGTGTTAAGACACTCCTACTGCAATATTAAAAACATCCACATGTACATGGAATGGCTTCTTCCAGTTGGGAAAAACTAATATAAGTGTTGTTACTAACCTTTGTTTGAGATAAATAAATGTTGTTTGTCATTTTAATGTCCACTCAAACTTTGTATCTTTGAGTAGTATCTTTTCTATCGGTGCAAATATGGTTGTGTATCCTTTGTTGAATTTTATATAGTATCTTTTATGACCTAGGAAGGTGCACAATTTTGTATATCTAGTTAGGGGTGTCATCCCCACTATTATTGAAATCTTATTCTAGTTAACTAAGATACCATCACTACATATGATGTGGCCTATGAAAACACTAAAAAGTGTGAAAAATAAGCACTATTTAGATTCAAATCAATGCATAGGGATCACCACCAATTGAGCATTAATCACAAATTTGATATATGCTCTTTAAATAATAACAAGACAACCCTTTCATCAAAACATGATTTTAAAATATTATGAATGAAATCTTTAAATGCAGTTACTACATCCCTAGAGAAAATTGTTTAAGTATTCTTAAGACCAAAGGGCATTAGCTTATATGTGAATGAACCCCATTTTATTGTAAAGGTTTTTTTAGCTTGGTCCTTTTCTACAATCAAAATCTGATGGTATCTTTTGAATGTGTATGTGAATGAGTACACCTCATAACCTATAATTAACTCAATAACTTCATCTATAAATGGTATTGGAAATGGATCATTGATGCAAGCATCATTTAGTGTGTGGTAGTCTTTATAAACCCAATCTTCTTGGATGTATTTGGATACACAACTAAGGGACTCACCCAATCTACCTTTTCAATTAGATAAATAATCCTTGCTTCTTACATGCGATTTAGTCCAACCTTTAATTTTATCTTCATGTTGGGGTTTATTCTATACAGGTGATTTTTAATGTTCAATTCTATGTACATATACCCTAGTGATGAATCTAACCCTTTCCTTCTAAGAACTTGGTTAGGACATAGTCTTTTATCAATTATAATGCCTATAAGATATTGTTCTACCCCTAATAATCTCCCATAATCATAATTTTAGGCACAAAGTCTATTCCAATATTTTATTCTATCTTTTTTAGTGGTTCTTGATATACTTTATTTGATCTACTAGGTAGAACCTACTATAGAGTACATTTCCCTTCCCATTTTAGAATATTTACATTATATAGTCTTTCCTCTTCAACTTATTCTATGCTTTGGTCAGTTTTTAGTTTGGCTACTCATTCTAGTTCAAAGGAACCTTTTAAATCCAGGTCTCTGTCATTGGATTCTGTTAGCTCATCTATAATTCTATTATAGGGATTAATAGATTTTGTTCTTATTTACTAGCCTTGTAATTATGAATCCAAGATATAAATCTTGAGCTGATTCTTAATATGATGATGATTTTATTGTAGCTCCCAAATCTTCTACTCGGTCATAAGATAGAAAGGTTTTTTAGTTTTTACAATGCATTATGCATCAATAGATTATCATCCTCAAACATATAAGTTTGAATAAATTCTTATTGTACTTGTGCCCAATGTCTAGTATCTATCTTACACTCTTGATGCATATATTAGGTAGATGAGAGTGGTGATAGTGTGTGATTGAAAATGTGCACACAATACCTTAGCTCAACCCTTATGCAGACCAAATATCTACACATTTATGAATGTGTATCTCAATACATTGGTCTTTTTAAAAGAATGAACATTTTGATTTCATAGTAGGTGGTAATTAAAATTTCACACAAAAAAATTCACATGCTTCCTCCTAATGTACCTCTTATTCTCTATGCACTTCCAACCAAGTCACAATAATTATTTTCAACACATAGTTACGTGTGTTAAATCTTTGATCCACATCTGGAACATGATGATCTAACCTCAAGATAAATGGATTAAGATACTCTATCACAAAATATTGAGGTAATTTACATTTGGTGGTAAACACCATGCATAAAGGCCTATCTCATGATCTCTCCTAATCTAGTTAAACATATGGGCATCTTAGTCACCATTTATTGAAGATGTTGTTTCCCAAGGTAAGACACCTTCTATATTAGGTTTTGTATAGTCCATTATTATTATCGTTATATTATATGGGAAATATACCTATGACTTAGTAAGATATCACATCGATGGATAGGTATAACCTTCAAATTGAAATTAGGGAGATGGAGATTTTATTATTATTAGATTATAAAGTGGTTACTTTGTTGTTTGTGTTTGATCTAATTATGGGTTCAAAAACTAACATTTTGTAGCTTATAGAGCTTTTTTATATGTATCTATGCCTACTTTAAACCAATTTTTATCATTGTAGGCATACAATGACCCTAGTTCCTTTGGAATCATATAGGGCTTCTACTCTAGTTTATTTAAAGGGATGATAATTATCTTATCTCCTTGATGAACCTCTAGTTGATTTCACACTATATTAATAGTTATATGACCATCGTAAGCTAATTTCTTACCAATTAAGGTAGGGTAATAAGACTCGACTGTCTTCATGTCAATGAATTAAAAATCACCTTGGAAAATTAGCTCAATAACTCTATTCTCCACATCTTTGAGATGACCAATTGGTTCTACCACCCATAATCTATGAGATTGAGGGTGAAAATACTATAGCTCAAGTGTGGCCTACCAATACCCTCCCATGTAGATATAGGAATCATATTAATAGTGCTCCCAAAGTCAAATAATATGTTAGGTATTTCATATCCTATGATCTTAATGTCTATTCATGAGCCCACATCCCATGGTTTATTAGTTTGAACATACTGCACCACCTTTTTGGTACATAGTTGTGTCCTTTATGTGTATTACAAAATATTGTCCAATATATTTGTAATATTATAAGAGATATATTCATTATGTAGCATGTTGAATAATTGTAACAAATTTTTGAGTGCTGTCATAACACCTTTCTACTTCATGATCCACACAATTTTTCCATACATCTATGTGTTAATGGTTGTGGTGTATCCTTATAATGCACTCTATTATTGTATGTATTAAAGGACCTATGCAGTTTGATACATCAAGCCTTTCTTTATCATAGGGTCAATATATTTGTCTCATTTCACCTTTCTAATTCCCTAATCCTATGACATTTATAATGCAATTATTCCTTATTTTGCATGTTATTATCTAGTAACTACTTGTATAAATACATTTTATATATAAGATACACATTAATCATGTTCACATTGTGCATTGGAGTTTTTTCTTTGCTTCTCCAATATTGGCCAATATTTTCTTTCTATTCTACAATATACATAATATACATGTATCTAAGGATTAGTGGGATAATTTCACACAAAATGATTATACTTTCTAGACAAATAAAATTAGATAGGCTGGAGAGATTTTTTATTATCATTGTTATGACCATATTGATATCCTCCTTGGTTTCCCCTCTATATCCTTCTCTATAACCTCTTCTATTTTGTTAATATCCCCAATCATGTGACTAATGTTAGATAAATCCTCTTTACTATTGTTGCTATATTTTATCCATTTTAATGATGTTGAGATGATGTGGGAATGCAATTTTATTGTTTATATTATGGGCTCACATTATTTCATGAAGATTGATATTGGTATTATGGTGATGATGGTGTCTAGCCATGCATACCCTATGGTTGATATTGCTATTGAGGTAATGAAAGTATCCATCTATGACTACCTTGTGTCATACTTATCATGTCTACCTCTGGTCCTAGAAGTCCTTTCTTCATAATATGTAATTGTTAAGATACAATTGCAAAGACATTCTTGGTAATAATTTTATTTAATTCTTTTATGGCTTAACAACTCTTTTCATCATGGTTAGTCAATTTATAAAAACTATGGTAAAAAATCTAGAAATTTGAATCTACTATTGTAGTAGATACATTTTACAATTATGTGTCATACTAATCTTTAGATTTCATATAATTATAACATGAGTTTAGGATAATCATTCCTATGATGTCTCTTTTGACCACAATCCATGCACCATAAACCTAGTTTAGGTTTATCCCTTTCATGCATCTCATCTATCCTCTTCATGAAATCATATATATTAACTTCTAATTTGGATCTAATGATTGGAGCATCTCTATAATATTCAATTTTTTATACTCTTAGTGTAGCTGATTAAGCATCATCATTCATCATGAATTGAGACTGTGTAATAGCAAATCTAATTATTGATTGCATTATTTACATGAGACAGATAAATGTATACTTATCCTACATGAAAAAATCATTTTTATTCATCATATATAATAATGTATGATCACATTCCCAAACATATTCTCCACTCTACTACCAGATCTCCTTCAGGTCCTAAATAGTTTAGCTTGCACACTTATTAATTTTCAATTTCATAACTAACTACATTTTAACTTATTATAGATCTAGAATATTAACATCTCTCTTGAAAATTAATTCCAAAATATGACCTACTAAATCTACTATGAGTACAAACTTCTTTACATCATCAGGATTTATTCCTATAGCCTACCGCTTCATGTCGTAGGTTAATAAATAATGATCAAGGTCTACAGACCCATCATATTATGTTAACATAACAAACCTTCATAGATTGTACTACATATTTGGGGTGCTTGTAATGGATAATATTAGATGATGTTCTCTCACAATTAAAAATATAGTTTATTAGACACTGGTTAATGTGATTATATGATTTTGCATACTTTTTATTGGAATTTTAAAACTGGCCTCAAAATCAAATTCAACCTATTTTTATCTAAGGACTTCTTTATCTCTATAATAATTTTTCCAAAATTATCTATAAATGACTAAAATCAACTTATCCCCATCCCTTCCTTTGTACTTGGTGTTTTAACTAAAACAAAATTGGGCTAGGGGGATGCATACTCAATAAATGAATGATCTCTATCCTTGGCTTCATCTAACTATGATATTAAAGCTATCATACTTCTATGATTCTATATAAAATCTTATCATGAATACTCTTCCACTAATTTAAATAATTTTCCTCTTAACTGTGAACTAATTCTATCTCTTAATTGATCTAATTTTATTCTACTTTCTTCTTCTTATTCATTTTGCTCCATTTTCTTGCTACTCAAAACTTTGTCTTCTTCCTCCTCTAGTCCTCTTTCCTTATCTGTATCTATTATAATTCTTACACACTTCAAAGCCTCTCTCTAGGCTCCCCATTATTCAACATATTCTACCTTATTCATAATCCTACTTGTATTTAATTATAGATTATTTGATCTATATCATCTTCTTTATTGTCACAATTCACTTTCCAATACTAGAATCTTATTATCAATTTGGATATTTTCATCCTCTATATTCTAGGTTCATGTTCAAGTTTATTTACTTAGCACTACATCATTCACTCCTACATTGAATACATCACCATAATGCCCAAAATAAATACTTCATGTTATTATGAGTAGGCACCATAACCTTTGTGATAATTAACATTTTAATTACATTATGTAGTCATTGAAGGAACTTCCCACATATTCCCTTGATAAAGTGGTGTTATGTAGCTTCAAAGCTAAATAGATTTGTACCACAGATTCAATAATATACCCATGAATGGTTGTCTTTATCCAATAGTCTATTACATGGGTCCTATTATAACTCAATTTTTCACCTTAGAGAGGTATTTAAATCCTTATCCACATTGAGTGGAACATGGGATTACCCCTAGGCCCATGGTTTGCCTATATAAGAGGTAAACCTCTATATTTAAGAGCTAGCTCCCTAGATTAGTCTTGATTGCTCATCACCTATACTACTAGCTCATTTTGGATGAAAAGGGAGAGAGAAAAAATAAAGTAAACCTATCACAATGAGGTGACCACTTCAAAAAAAATTTAAGTACACTTCAAACATAAGCCTAATCTACACATGAGCCTAATCCCAATCTACCTCTTGTATTAATATTTCTCATGGAGGTTTATGAAGCAAACTTAAGCTAGGGGGACTAAATAAAAGGTCATAACATAACACTAGTGGAGAGAAAACTCAATAAACTCATGAAAAATTCATTATAACATTTTAGGAGACTTTTAAAGGACTTTCAAAGCTGAATGTGAATGTAAACAAGGACAACATGCTAAGGAAGAGAATATATCACTTAGTAATATCAACTAGCCTAACATACACATTGAAAGAGATCACAAAGAAGGTAAACTAGATTGTTCTTTATTTCTTAAAGGATGAAAAAAATAAAGGATTTACCATACTAAGGTGGAGGATACAAACTTAACCAATTATGGCTAAATATATAGAGAAATTAAAAGAGAATAAAATAAGGGCGTAGGAGAGAGAGAGAGAGAGAGTAGACAAGTGTCCATATGAGTTATAAACCATAGAGGAATTATGGAACTACATCAATAGTTATAGGATGACATGTGTAACTCCTCTAAATATAATCTAACCCTCCAAGTGACATGGGAGTTGAAATTCTTGGTTAACACCTTGACTAACTTCTTGAATCTGGCCTTTATCTTGACATGTTAAAGGATAAGTGGCCTTATATATGGTCATATCAGTTTCTTCTACCTCTTTTCTCTAATATTTACACCTATAAACTGACCATAATAGGTTCTCTTTTACATATCATCTCTTTCTCTTGTAAGGTTTCTAGAGGACTCTTCATCTACTTAGGCTTATTTTTCACACAAGTATCAAAACTTGTATTTGTCTTCTTCAGCTCATCCAAACTTCATGGATTACCTATTCACATCATATTGGGCCTAAAAAATTCTATTTTGAGGTCTCAAACTAGCCCCAATAGTTCATTTTCTACCAAAAACCTCAAATAGGCCTCATTCCTTATAGTCATAAAAGCATATAAACCTCCTTGTATAGAGATTTATATGGATGGTGTTGAGAATCGAATGGCATATTCTAGTATCTAGTATGGATTTACATTTCTAGGTTTAATTTCATGCTCCTAAAGTGAATAGAGATATCCTTTTTTTCATCTTCTCTCTCCTAACTAGGCCTCAATTAGGCTTCCTAATAAAAGACTAAAAAAGGATCTAAAGGCTACACACACATTCCAAAACCCAAAAAAGTGTGTTATTAAGTTATACAACCTCCTCATTTTCCATGCCAAATTTGAATATCTAACAAATTGTATGAACCTACAAAATTACAAAACTCAATATTTTTAGGCATATTCTATACAATTCTATATAGTATTGTACCATATAATGGGATGGGGTGATGATCAAAGAAGTCTTTAACATGTTCTAGGTTATTTATAAGGTTTTAAAATCTATATTGAGGAATAAAATCTCATTTCTTTCTCATCTAGTCTTTATAGCCCTCTTAGATAGCCTAAAAGTGCTTTGGGTTCTTAAGGATGGTTCATAAAGCTCAAGTCATAAAAACACCAAATAATTACACAAAATTAAATTAAACTAGGGTAGTTAACTTCCCCTAGGAGCATAAGGTCCCATGCAATTCATTTAGACCATACTGAGAAATTCAATCTAGCCTCTTAGGTTGGAAATGAGCATTCTATGAGGTCTAAGAGCAAATTTGGTTAGTGAGAGGCATCTTGAAGTTGGTTTGAGATCCAATGATATTCATGA
Organism: Torreya grandis; assembly: GCA_037957365.1. Lineage (NCBI taxonomy): Eukaryota > Viridiplantae > Streptophyta > Pinopsida > Cupressales > Taxaceae > Torreya > Torreya grandis. Next base: position 2,549,810 of record JARHVA010001163.1, on the reverse strand, counting down.
GTTATATGAAATCTCCATTGACCCATGCCAATGTTTTTTTATTCTTCAAACTCTCTACATCTTCATTGGTCTGGGCCTAGGGTTCTTAATCCTAGTTGACTGTCATACCCTAGCTGATTATAGGTGTTTGCTTCTCTCTTTGTTGGAGGTCTGAGTTATCATGAAAGGTTTGTAGAGTTTCCTTAAAATATTATCAGGTTTCTCTATTCTCAACTTCACTTCAATTATTTACTTCTTAGGACTAACTCTCCATAGTCTCTTTAAGAGTGCCTAGTAGGTTTGTCAACAAAACTAGGTTTATGTAGAGGTCTAAATAGGGTTATCATGGATGTGTTTTTTTCTTCACCATCTATCCAAGATCTAAAAATTATCCTAAAATTTACTTCACCAAGACATTTTCCAACTAATTTTTTAAAGTAAGTCTATGCTTATACTCAGGAGTATGTATGACTATATAGGGTCTTACTATGCTTATTTAATTATTACTTGTGTCTAATATTGATGGAACTATATCATAATATTTAAATCATGTTAAACCACTTATTATCATTCAATTATACACTCTCTTTCATACCTTCTAAATTACTTTAGACTTTCTAAACAACAAGTATCTTCTTGTGAATATGCATACCTATTCTTACCCTGATTGAGCGAGTAGGGTTTCAATGTTTATCTACTTATGTTTTAGGTGATATTGTGAGTGATATAAGGTTAAATGATATTATCATAATACTCTCCTTCAATTCACATATACCTCTCTCTCAAGAAAACAACTCCACTAGCCTAGGTAGGCACACTTGTATGAGGACTATGTTGTTCAATTAACCTTGTGACCCCTATTTAGAATTCTTACTTTCCTCCCTACTTAGGTATCCTTGATATAGATGAATTTTATGACCTTAATCTCATTTATAACATATATATCATACATATTAACCATTTTTTCTTATTTTGGATAGACTTTAATCATGCAAATAGACCTATAGGTCTATGTATCTTCCTAAGTTTGTTCATTTGAGAATGTTCTACAAATTGGTGTTTAAAGAGATTATTTTAAAATTTAATCTATTCAATACCTTATAATGTTATTTATTGACTTATTTCCTTATTTTAAACCTTTAAATTACCTTTTTTTTCCACCAATACACTATCTCAAGACCAAATCTCAACAACTAACTATAGGTGTGTATGAAGGGACCTAACTGAGTATGGAGCTTCATGATTCCATCTGACCACTTTCTAAATATTTTATTTCTTTGTCATGTGTTTTTGATGTATTAAAACATTTCTCAATGTTTTTAAGCTTCCAAAATTCACTAATCATCAATGTCCAGAGTACATTCTCTCACCTAGTTAGTTATAGGTGACTCTTTAGGAAATTTGAGTGTATGTTTGGAGTTGATCTTTTGAGATAGGTCATGATACCTAAAATTCTAAAACTCATTGAGAGAGGTATTTATCACTTTATTACCAACTTCATAGGCTATCTTATATCATTTTCAAACTCTGCACTTCACTTGACCATGCCTACAATCATATAGGCGATTGTCTTAGGTAGTTTGACTATATGTAAGAGCTTCATGACTTTCTCAAGATAATATTTAAACCTTGTAAATAATCCATCATGTTTTTGTTTAAGTATGAAAACACTTTTAAATTCTTTTGATACTCCAATAATTACCAAACTCACTATTTAATCCAATTCCCTCAACTTGTTGTAGGTGGTGTTAGGGTAGTTTCACTGTGTGTAAGAGTTTTTTATGTTTTAGGCCCATCTCAACTACACCATGGTGTCTTACATTGGTAAGTCTATTGAGATATCACTCTCACTACCTTGTATTTATAATAACATCTTCAAATCACATTTTCCAAACTTTGTATCCACTGTTATCTCATAGAATCCTTTAGGTCTCTATTGTTAATCTTGTCATTCAACCACCACTTAGTAATATGTGCCTTGGAAAGCCTTCATTGATATATTTACCTTTTCAATATTAAACCACCACCATGTGCCTTGGAAATCCTTCATTGATATATTTACCTTTTCAATCTTGAACCACCACCATGATTCATGTATGGGCATAAAACTTGATCATTGAGACCATTTGATTTTCTTTGAATGCCAGACCTATAGGCCTATGGAAGATGGAGATTTCAACATGTGCAGAAACTTTTGAGAAATGCAAACATGATTGTTAGGCTCCAAGATCATTTTATTTTTTTCATTAACAAATCTAACATGAATTCACAACTCTAAAATCCTTGAAAAACATATTCAAAATCACTCAAATCACCCTGTTATGAAAACACATAACATAGTCCCAAAAGGTGAATAGAGATGCAATAAGTTTGAGACTTATACAAAATAATTGAGTGATCAAGAAGCCATTGACAGGTTGAAAGGAGAATATAAACCATGAATAACTACTCATATGGATTTGGCCACCTAGATAATTCAAAAGCAAAGAAAAATTATAGTCATTTGTAGACAGTGAAAGGGTTCACAACACTCTTTAACCAAACTATCTCCAATACACCATTACCATAGCCATATGTGCTTCAAGATACATAAGGAATAAAACAACTAAACAAATCAATTGTTATACACAAATGAGATATGAAAAGGATTTCAAAAGATATGCAAAAGATGTATATTATAATGTAGATCCCTTGCTTAAATAGGCAAGGCAAAATAAGATGCAATCTAGTATAATCAATGTGAGATAAATCCACACATAAGACAAAATTAGGTAAAGATAATAATCTTGCCAAAACCTAACAAGCACAAGAAATAATATAATCCAACAACCCCCTCAAGTGAAGCTAAGGGATAAAAATAGAGGATGTAGTGTGAAGCCATATGTCCCTATGGATGCCAATCCATCTTACTAGAGTACATGGATGTCAAGTCATTATAACCACCAATTCAAAGTAGGAATTGTGTTGAATATAAGTATCATTGAACACAAAAAATGCACTCTATAATATTGGGTAAAATGATGACTTGGGGAATTATTGTTTGAACACCCTCCAACATAATGGTGAGAAGTGAGCACAAAGACTGGTGGGGATAACACACTAGTTTCATTAGTAGGGATACCACACTAGTATCAACATAAGAATCATCAAAAAAGTTATGGAGTCAAGTAACAATCTTCATATGGGTTCTAAATGATGAGATGAGAAACCTATCAAATAAGCCATCAAGAATCATGAAAGGTACTCCAAAAATAAGGGAGTGAAAAACTATCTCCATAGAAGAAGGCAAGGCACTAAGAAAGGGGCCTTGAGGAGACATGACACAAACTTATCAGAGTTATTGCCAGAATCTAGATAATGCGACTGAAATGGAGACATGATCACATGAGTTAAAGCAAGTGCACACCACATAGATGCTAAAGCAATTTGAAAATAACACAAGAAGATAAATTACACAAGACAAAATGGAGAAAACCAGAATCTGATTAACATGAGATGGCCAAAGTGAGGACTAAAAATAGGAGAGTACGTAACTCCTCCTCAAAAGGTGGACAAGGCACCCCAAGAATAGACTGTAACTCCTCCATGAAAGGTGGTGACAAGGTGCTAAGAATAGAGAAGTAACTCCCATCAAGGGAGTTACTTATGACATTCTTATGACACCTATGACACATCTATGACACACACCTCCACATAAGCTAGCCTATCCCACAAATGTAAGAAAACTCCATGTATGCACAAGAAATACAATTTCCCTAATTAATAAATAGGGAAAAATAAAAACCTACACTAATACCTCCCCCCATAAGCGCAGCTTAGGTGGGCAATGTGGAAATATAAAAATGGGTCTTGGTAACTAGGCCTGATGAGGTACCCATTTACAAATGCAATTTCTCATAAGATAGAGAAAAGGAGAAAACTTGTAGGAAAAAAATCCCCCTCAAAAGAGAGACATAAAAGAAAGAAGAGGCATAAGGCCCCCCTGAAGATGATGTTGCTACAGTTGTAGACCGCACCCCAAGAAGAAATCATAGATGAATGAACTTGCTCTTAGTGAAAGGTTTGGTGAAGATGTTTGCAACCTGCTCCAAAGACTGACAAAATATCAAGTCAATGACCTGATTATGAATAAGCTCCCAAATGAAGTGCATGTGAATCTCTATGTGCTTGGTCCATTGGTACTGAACTGGATTCCTACAAATATGAATGGTACTCTAGTTGTCACAATAAATGATGGTGGGCTGCCTGATAGGAATGCCAAACTCAAAAAGTATCCCCTAAAGCCAAATAGCCTCAATATTTGCATTAATAGCTCCCCTGTACTCTGCCTCTATGGATGATATAGCAATAGCATTCTACTTCTTGCTAGACCAACTGATAGGACTAGAACCTAGAGAGAAACTATAACCAGAAGTGGACTTGCAAGTCTGTGAATCGCCAGCCCAGTCTGAATCTGTATATCCAACCAAGTCAACCTCTATGCCAAATATGTAATGAATCTTGTATCTATGTTAACCTTATATGTAATGCATGATCCTCTTAGCTACTTTCCAATGTAGCTCATGAGGTTCCTGCATGAATTTGGAGACAAGTCCCATTGTATATGATATGTCAGGCCTAGTGTGAGTCAAGTAGATGAGACTACCAAAAAGTTGTCAATACCGAGTGACATCAACCAATGGTGAAGAACAATCAGCCTCAATCTTGAATCCTGATAGAAAAGGAGTCAAAGATGGCTTGCAATCAGAGATGTGAAATTGAGCCAATAAGTCAAGAGCATACTTAGGCTGTGCAAGAGAAATCCCTAAATCTAACTGTGAGATCTTGATGCCAAAGAAGTAGTGCAACAAACCCAAGTCTGTCATGTCAAATCTATCCTGAAGAGATGCCTTCACCGCTGTAATAGCTGATGAATAACTCTTGGTGATCAAAAGGTCATCAACATATAGAACCAAAATCAAGCTCGAATCATCTTGCTGCAAGAACTAGATATTGGGATCAGAATGGCACTTAGTGAAACCCACTGTGAGAAGGAAGGAATCCATCTTGGCATACCAAGCCTGAGGGGCCTGTTTGAGGCCATAGATATATTTTCTAAGTCTACATACTAAGGAAGAATCTTGAACAAATTTTGGTAGCTACTCCATGTAGATCTCCTCCTCTAGGTCTCCGTGAAGAAAGGCACTCTTCACATCCATCTGATGCACATCCCAACCATGTGTTGTGGCAATAGCCAAGGTGAGTCAGATAGAAGTCATCTTTGCAATGGGTGCAAAGGTCTCTGAGTAGTCAGTGCCTACCACCTCTGAGAAACCCTTAGAGACCAATCATGCCTTGTACTTATCAACTGACCCATCTACTGCAAACTTGGTCTGATATATCCACCTACATCAAACCATATTTCTTCCATTATGAAGTGAAGTCAAATCCCAAGTGTGATTTTTGATTAAGGGAGAATATTCTTCCTCCATAGCACTATCCCACTCAGATACTCCAGATGCCTCTCAAAAAGTCTGTGGATCCAAAACTGAAGCAACGAAGGCATGTGGATCTCTTTGAAAATCCCCCCTAGTATGTTTGTCATCTGTAAGATCTCCTACCCAAGTGCCAGCACTCTCAAGTGCCTATCTGGCCCAAAGTGGCCTAGAAGTGGGTGATTCAGGTGCTAACTCCTCATCCTCTGACTGACTAGAGGTGGATGACTCTACATCACTGTCCTCACTATCTAAACTCGAAGAAGAAGAAGATGTCTCTAACTCAAGACCCTGTTGTGGCTAATTTGAATCTGATGAGGAATCATCATGAAGAAGTAGATCCAATGAGGGAGAAGAAGTGTCAAGTGTTGAGTCTCTTGGACTCTCCTGAAAATGGACACTTCTCTCGATGAACAACTCATGAGTGACTAGATCTAGAAGTCGATATCCCTTAATACCATCCAGATATCCTATAAAGATGCAAAGCTTAGACTGATGTTCCATAGCTTAGCATTTCTTCTTTAGAATGCGGGCCATGGCTAGGGATTTGAAAACCCTAAGATGCTCAACATCAGGTTTCCTTTTATTCCAAGCTTCAAAGGGTGTTATCCCTTTCAAAGCTTTGTGAGGAACCCTATTTTGAATGTAGCAAGCATAATTGATGGCTTCAGCCTAGTACTATGGTGTTAAGGATTTGGAGTGAATCATACAGCTACCCATCTCTTTCAAGAACCTATTCTTGCATTCTGTAACCCCATTCTATGAAGGATTATAAGTGACTATGCACTACAAATCAATCCCCTCTATGGTGCAAAATTGCTCAAAACTGATGCTGACATACTCCCCTCCATTATCTGTTCGAAGAACCTTGATGGATTTCTCACTCTATTTCTCAATAGGAGCCTTGAAGTCTATAAAATTTTCAAACACTTCAAACTTTTGTTTGAGAAAATATATCCAAGTGTACCTAGAGAAATCATCAATGAAAGTGAGGATATACTTGGCCCTTGTGAAAGATGGTTTAGGAAAGGGTCCCGATACATCACTTTGGACTAACTCCAAAGGTTGTGAAGCCCTCCAAGATTTGCCTTTGTCAAATTTTGCTTTGGGATGCTTCCTAAGGGAGCACCCCTCGCAAAGTCCTCTTGAGAATTAGACATGAGGCAAGCCAATGACCATGTCATTTTTGTAAAGTTACTCAAGGTAGCGGTAGTTAAGGTGGCCAAACCGCTCATGCCATAATTTTCTAACTCCATCTGAATGAGTCAAAAATGCTATTGGAGAAGAATCTAATGCAAAATGTGAGAAGGTGTATAACATGGCTTGGTGATCTGCCCTACCCACTGCCACTGTAGTATCACTATGCAACTCCCTAATAGCCACTAAATTTGGTGAAAACTCAACTCTCATGCCCTAACCAATGTGAGTGATTTGGTACACTGATAGGAGATTGGTTGAAAGAGAAGGAACACTTAGAACATTATTGAATGTTCCTCCTTCCATTTCAACTGACCCTCTCCCTGCAACAAAAACTGATGTGTCATCACCCAAACTAATTGAAGTCATGCTACAAGGCTCTAAAGATGAAAACTCAACTAGTGAAGAGCTCATGTGGTGAGAAGCACTTGAGTCGATGACCCATGAAGATGTAAAATCTGATGTAGCTACAAGGGCCTTGCCCTTTTCTTTCTCCTTACCCTTGTCTTTTGCCTTGGGTAGAATCCTGGGTAGATGAATTCTGCTTGATGGACTCATGAACACCTATGTTGTTCTTCTCTAGAAGATGAGTTAGGTGATCTATTTGTTTCTTCATACATTTGTGTTCATCATGCCCTGTCTTTTTACAATAGGCACACTTAACCTTCTCCTTCTTAGGTTTATCATTGGAAGAGGAAGTCTCAGTGTTGTTTTTGGTAGGATTGGTGTTTTCTTTCTTCTTTTCCTAGTCCTTGTTTTTCTTCTTCTTCTCCTTTGTTGAAGTCTTATCCTTACCATTTCTAGCTATCAAAGCTTGGGGTTGAGTAGACTTAATTGTGCCCATTTGAATTATCTTATCTTTCTCCCTAGTCAAGTTGGCAATGAATGAATCCAAAGAAGGCATTTTCCATGTAGTGCCTAGGGCACTTTTTGTGGCATGGAAAGTGGAGACAAAGACTGAATAGCTTGGACCTAACTTTGTGAGAATATAAATTATGAGTTGATCATCTTTCTTCTCTATCCCGCATTCTTTTAATTGCAATCTAAGGGCATTAAACTTAGTGAAGAAGTCCTGTAGGGTGTCAAAGTTGCTAGGACTTAGACTTATGAGTTTGTTTTCGAGCTCATGACCTCTCATCTCATCAAGCTTCCCAAATAACTTTTCTAAGGTGTCCCATATGTCATTGAGAGTTTGGGATGATTCTAAATGGAAGAGAATTTTTGGAGACATAGATAAGCTCAGTAATCCATAGGCTTCATCACTACAGTTGTACCACTTAACCTTTTCAGCATCAGTGTTGGGTTCTACTTCAGTACCCATGGTGATCCTATACAACCCTTTGCTTCTAAGAATGATTGACATTTTAACTTTCCATTCATGATAGTTGAAGGGTGTTAGGGGTTTAAGTTTAAAATAATCTATTTTTAGCTAAATTTAGGTGAAGTTGTGTTGATTGCAAGTTGTGAATTTATGTAGAAAGGAGAATGAAAGCAAAGATTTGTAAGTTGTGAAAAGCAATCACACCCCCCCAAAATATTGAGCCCCCCCCCAAATATGTAAGTACACACTCAAAATATGTTGGAATCAGCTGAGAATGCATCTTAGAGCAATCAGTGCAAGACTAAAGCAAACAAGATGTCAGACTCAGTCGAAAATGCATCTCGATAGAGCCAAATTTTTTGCACTTTATAAACTAGTGCATTTTTAACAAATAAAAAGCCTGTATTGTGGATAATTGAATTAAAAATACTTTTGCAAAAAATGGCACCCAAATTTGAGCTACCATTTGCAAGATATTAAAGGTTCAATTTTCTCGTAAATTAGTATTTTTGCAAAAAAAAGCACTAAAACATTTTAAAATGCCTATTTTGAGAGAGACAGTGGCCTTCCAACCACTCATTGGATTCAACACAGAATGAGGAATCAAAAGGAGGTTTGTGTGAGGGGGAATTGGCCTCCCACCAACCCAAGCCTCACCCTTCATCTTCGTAGGTTGAGATACAAGTTTAAAATGAAAAACCCCCAAATTACAAAATTGTCTAAAAAATTAAATATTCAGTCAAATTGACTGATTTTTGTTTTACAAGTCAGTTTTAAACTGAAAATAATGAAGCATAGATAGAATGAAGGATTGCCAAGTGTCCAAGGGGTACCACATGGTATGCCAAGTAAGGAAGGGGTGCCAAAATAGCATAGTCCATAATTTTAACTCAGAAAAGACAAAAAAATAAATGTGCAGACCTGTTGGACATCGTACGGCCTACTTGGCACCTTGCTAAGCAATAAAATAAGATGGAAGGATTGCCTAAGGCATAGAAAAATTGAAGGTGCTGCTGAAATTGGCACAGACTTGCAGACTTGCGCACCGTACGGCCTGGTCAGTTGTAGTAGAGCACAGACTATTGATGTTGGAACTAAAGGCTATTTTGGACACCATATAGCTGATGGCATGGCTAGAAGGAAGGACTTCTACTATTGGAACTGATGTTGCTTAGAGCTACTCCTCCGTCTGCTCCTTGCACACAATAATGGTGCCCAGGCTAACTGTTGAACCAGCCCCTGAAGTGAAGACAACCCAAACACCTAAAGGCCAAGGATTCCCAAGAAATGATACCAAAAATGATATATATATTTTTATTTTAGATCAGATCTATAAAATAAGAAAAACAAAGAGAAATCCACTCCTCTTGATTTCAAAATGAACTAAAAGCATAACCAGACACATGATTACCGTTCTTGCTCTGATACCATATTGAAGTTGTTGCTAGAATCTGGATAATGCGAGTGCAATGGAGACGTGATCACATGAGTTGAAGCAAGTACGCACCACATAGATGCTAAAGAAATTTGAAAATAACACAAGAAGATAAATTGCACAAGATAAAATAGAGAAAACCAAAATCTGATTAACATGAGATGGCCAAAGTGAGGACTATAAATAGGAGAGTACATAAGTAACTCCTCCACAAAAGGTGGACAAGGCACCCCAAGAATAGACTGTAACTCCTCTATGAAAGGTGGTAACAAGGTGATAAGAATAGAGAAGTAACTCCCATCAAGGGAGTTACTTATGACATTCTTATGGCACCTATGACACATCTATGACACACACCTCCACATAAGCTAGACTATCCCACAAATGTAGGAAAACTCCACGTATGCACAAGAAATACAATTTACCTAATTAATAAATAGGGAAAAATAAAAACCTACACTAATAAAACTACTAGTGTGTAAAAGTACTAATACATGTCGTGGGATGATGGAAGAGTTTGAAAATTGGTAAAAAAAAGACATCACGTATGCAAGAAACACACCAAAAAATTATAAATAACTAAAAACAACAAAATACAAAGCACATTTAAAAGGACATCAAGCTCAACCATAAATTCATCTAAGACAGTGCATGTGTGAATTAAAATATATGGCCAATAGCATAGGAAACCCCCTAGTAGTGATAATGCACACTCAATAATAGGATGTTGGACTTAGCCAAAAAAGTGTCCATGAGTGAAACAAATGATGATAATGTAATCGAGAAGAAGTAAGAAGGAAGTTTATGTTTTTTTTAAGGGGTTTGACCTCCTTCTAGAACAATCCTCATCCTATGATCTTTGATAAATGAAAGAGATAAGGTACAAGAAAAATAATTAATATTCCATCAAAAAATTCTCACAACATAGCAAATGCATCACCACTAAAATGTCACCAGATGACAACAAACCATAATCACAAGGAAATACAACCAATGCAAAGAGACTCCCCCAAAATGCAACACTTTATATTTTATTGCATTGGAACCCACCAACTACTTATAATTAGGCAATTTTACAAAAATTCTTCACCAAATTGTAATTTTGAGTTAAAATAAAAAATAAAATAAAAATTTATTTCTCTACAATACGACTGAAATTAAAATTACAAATCTATATTCTAGGTGAAAAATAACACACTTTTGAAAAAAATAGCACCTCAACAGGTGCCTTGAGTGTGAAGAAAAGTGACAAGAAAGTTTGGTGATGTTTGCAAGTTGAGAAGGCCTATAGAAATCTAAAAAATAGTCATAGTTTATGATGTATAAAAAAATTGAATATATTGTACAAAATATCTCAGAGCCAGCTTCAAAATGTGATATAAATCACTACAAATTTTCAAAAGATACTCAACATATGAGTGAAAATGTGTAAGTGTTTTTACAAAAGTGTGAAATGGAGGGGGCCTAAAATAATGTGATCAAGCATGAAAAAAGATATGAAAATTCCAATAGGTAGTCTAGACAGTGCAATAACAATGTTTCAAGAAAAATAAGTTTTTTGTGGGGGGTTTGACTGCCTGTCAAACTAGGTCCCACCCACCAATCTTCAAATGGATGAAAGATGCCTTAAAAGACTCATAAATGAAAAAAATAGCTCTTGGGATTGCAAATATGTGGCCTCCACCATGTTAAAGTGTGCATATAATGCCAATGCGGATGTTTGATTTCCCATGTTGGAATTAGAATCATACCATGCCAAATAAGACTAATTCCAAGGGGAACAGGTCAAAATTCAACAAATGCACATTTCCAACGTTTCAAGTAAAAAATATCGACCAAACAAAATTGTGTAATAAATTTTGACCAAGCAAATTGCAATGGACTATGCCCATGCCAATGCAAAAATTACAAACATGTTGTTGTTTGGTTTTTTTATTGTGTTTATTTTTGATGGGAATGTAGGTACATAGGGATGGTAGCATAATAGCTAGTGGGGAGGTCTATAATAGTTTTTTTGAGGCCATGGGTGGGGGTGGTTGTGACAGAGGATATAGGGAAGTCAACATGTGATTTGGAGATAATCAGTGTTGGGCTAGGTGTAGGTACACAAGCCTGAAGCCTATGTCTAGGCCATGAGCCTTTACTCATCCTATGCAAGCCGTATGGCCTACATTAGTTTATTTTATTTATTTATTTATTTATTTTTTTGAATTTTGAATTAATAAAACAATAAAAATCACCCAAAATAAAATAAAAATTCAAATCCCTTTATCCAATGGATGGTCAAAATTGACCAAGAAATTTTTCCACATCACGAGCACCACAAGTCTATTTTCTACCAAATGAATGTCTAACCTAACTAAATAGACCACTTAGGATGCATCCATATGATTAGATTTGCATCAAAACATGAAAATTTCCTTGAACTATTCAATGATTAGAAAGCTTCTTGAATAGATTTAGAGTGCTAGGTGACCAATTTGAGTAAACCAAAAGGTTGAAACACCTTTCACAGCTTCAATGAACATGTCTAAAAATTGAGATCTGCTCCAAAATCTATTTTACTCTCCAAAATAAATATTTTTACACAGCTATCCTCTAGGGCTAAAAAAAACTCCTTTCAACACTAATGCACAAATTTGGGTAGCATGAAAGGATAAAGGTCTTCAAAAGAGGGTTAATGCAAGGATAAATAATGCAATGATGCAGGTTGAGTAATGGTTGATTGGAAACTAATCTGACACCATGAAATATTTCAAAACACTCTTTATCAAAGATCTATCTAATACACCATTACCACAACCATGAGTTCTTTAGCATACATAAGGAATAAACCAACTGAATAAATCAATTTTTATACACAAATGAGATCTAAAAAGGATTGCAAAATATAGGTAAATGATGTATATTATAATGTAGATCCCTTGCTTAAATAGTAATTTCACAAAAAGCTGAAATCTATTCTAAGCAATGTGGGATGAATCCACACATAGGAAAAACTAGGTAAATACTAATTACCAAGCTAGAACCTAGTAAGCATGAGAAATAATATACACTAATAGACAATGCACAAGAGAGACTTTACTTGCCAAAAGAATATCCAAACATGATACCATGATTAATTAATGTGTTTGAGACTTATAAATACCTCTTATAACTTATTATAACTAGTTTCAAGCAGCCATGAGCTCACACTTTATTCTAAAGTTACACCAAACGTAGCCTATGGGGTTTTAATCCTTTAAAAACTAGTTTGGATCCTTAGAAATTGTTAATAAATATAAGGAAACAAATATAACGACCAATTACATTAATTTTAATCCCATAAGGTTCCCAAATATTTTCCAAAATATTCTCCCCCAAATATAGCTATACGACCTATACTATCTGATTGATTTTGGCCTTCACTAGCTTATGCATGGGATGATAGGAGAGATAAAGATATTTATACAACAATGGAGATTCAAAATTATTATCAAGATATTTTTTGACCTTTAGAATCTAAAGGTATGTTCTAAGACTCTTTTCACTTGATTGTGAATTCCATAAGTCTATACAACTTCTTTAACTCAAGATGACATTGAAATCCAAGACTTTGAGTTTGCTCTAACTTGTTGATAGGTGTGGTAGTTATGTAACTAATATAAATAACTTGTAATGTGTGTGTTATGAATTTTTATTTTGGGGAAAATTTAACACACATAAATTTATACAAAAATCACATTTTCATATTTTGACACCTTGACTAGTTTCTTGAAACTACCATTTATCTTGACATGTTGAAGGACAAGTGACCTTATTGATGGTTAGATCAGTTTAATTTATATATTAAACAACAAATTGATAAGTTTTTATCCTCCAAATAATTATTTAAAATATCTACTCATTTTTAACCTTTGATAAATAAATAACAATTTGGTTTACCTTCTCCATGAGTCGTGTTAATGTGTATCTTAGGCTAGTTGATCTTGCTAAGTGATAGATTCTCTTCATTAGCATGTTGTCCTTATTTGAATTCATATTCATATATAACGTTATTTTACATGTATATTTAAGTATTATAATGATTTTTTCATGATTTTAGTGAGTTTTCTCTCCACTAGTGTAATGTTATGACCTTTTGTTTAGTCCTCTTACCTTAAGTTTGCTTCAAAAACCTTCATGAGAAATACTAAGGCAAGAGGTAGATTTGGATTAGTGTCATGTGTAGATTAGGCTTATGTTTGAAGTATAATTGAAATAAATTGGTAGTTTTCAAGTTAAAATTGGTGCATCACTTCATTAGGATAGGTTTACTTTATGTTTTCTCTCTCCCTTTTCATCCAAATGAGCTAGTAGTATAGGTGATGAGAAATCAAGATTAATCTAGGGAGATGGCTCTTTAATCTAGATGTTTATCTCTGATATAGGAAACCTATAGACTTATGGGTAATCCCATGTTCTAATTAATTTGGATAATGCTCAAACTACCTCTCCAAGGGTGAAAAATTGAGTGATAACGGGTCCAATCAATGTCTACATTTCATAGGTTTTCTAGATTTTCTTCTAACTAGGTTATGAGTTCCATCTTTCATGGCTAAAAACAATAATACTAAAATATAAATAACTAAGCAATTAATAGATCAAGAAATTAGCACCAAAATATTTTATATATTTCAAGATATATATTCTCCTCAATGATTTCCTTTATAGTTTTCCCTATACTTCTCACTTCTTTTTTAATAAAATTTTGAATAATTTCATTAAGGCATCTCTCTATATCTCTTTTGTCTTGGCAACCATGTCAACATGTTTCAACAAAGTTACATAATCATTAAACCATTATTATTAGAGGTTCCTATAAACCCTTCAGAAAATTTTAATTCAGGGATAACTTATGTGTGAATTAACAAAATTAAATAGTCGATACCATATTCAGACTAAATATATTCATTAACTAGATCAAATAGATAGACGTGAAAAGAGACAAGTTTATTAAAATCTTATCAATCACCATATAATCATATAATTAATATATTAAAATAAAAAAATTACTCACTCCACATAGAAAAATGATAAAATATACATAATAAAACCATTTTATAATAATATGTATTAATCTTTATCACATAGAAACAATATATAGTTATAATTGAGAGCTATATACATAGTTTTACCTAATAATATCTTTTCATATTCCTATCTTTTTATATGCCCAAAAGGAGTGAATATTTGCATTATGCCATCTATCCTTATGTTTACATATTTTGAATACATATAAAAATATTATGCAAAAGATAAAATGAGTGAAAATCACACACACGTTCACAGATATACTCTATGATTTTACTAGCCCTATTTTACACTCAACACATGGAAATGACTCTTGCAATTTGGGAATATTAAAATAGTAACATTTATAATATTGTTCTTTATTGTATAAAATGACTCCTAGCATTTTTTGGACTAATATAGTGGTTGATTATGCCATTTTTTCAACAATTCTTTGATGGATGCACTTATAGATGCATAGTTTACTATGAACATTTAGTGATATATGGTGTACCCAAATATTGTTATAACCTCATTTTGTGTTAAAAGTGGTTGTAAGTTGATGATTTTGTTAGTTTTAAGTGGATCTACCATAAATCCTTATTTACATATTATATGGTGTAATAGAGTTCTAAAAGAAGTAGAAAAAATGTATTTCTTAAGGTTTAGAGAGATGTTCAATTGTCTACATCACTGAAACATCATCCGTAGTGATTTTAAATGATCCTTAATCAACCCATAAACTATTCAAAAATATAAATATTCCTTTGGCCTTATCGTATATCCTTACATTAATTATGGTGAAGCCCTACCAAAATTAATTCTTGTACTTTCATTTAAAAATGAATTCAAGATGGGTATTCTATATCATTCTTTCAAATAGTGAATTTGAGTATGTTGTATTGATGAATGCTTAGTGATAATTTTATATTACTTACATATGTCCTTCATATTCATGCCTTATGTAAGTTTTGCCTCTCACATGTCATATGAAGTGTTTTACTTAGTTTTCTTAGTTAGAAAAATGGTACACCATAAGATTTTTCTACTAGCACCTCTTGGTTGATCATCATAATATATTTGTAATATCTCTAACCTTCATATTTAAACACTAGTGTGATTAGAACTATTATAGAGTATAATAATTATAATATAGTCTAATGTTTCATAGTGCACCTTAAACAAACTTAGGATTTCATGTTTGGTACATCACCTTCAAGTTACATTAGTAGTTTTAGTATTCATTTCTCCATTTTCCATGTCAATCATATAGTGTATTTAGTTAGTTTGGGTGTTATATTTTGGGATCTATCCCAAAATATAAAGGTTTAATTCCTTTTTATGTCACCCAAAGCCTAGGTTCATTCTAATTCTGTAGCTCAAGTTGAGAGGGATTGAATCACCCTCTCATAGGGTTCAAATTTGATCTATAATAGTTCTAGCATGCTCGGTGGGACTCAAAATAAAAGAGGTTGTCCAAGGTAAATTCTTGTCTTTGCATTAATTTAGTACTAACAACCTTATCCATGCAATATTTGATAGGTCTAAAAGTTTTTGAACTCCTAATTATTGACTAGTGAGCTAAATTTCATGCTAAAGGTGATGACAAGATCAAAAATGAAAGTTATTCCCTTTGAATTTCTTGAATTACCTTTGAATTAATATAAAATAAATAGGTTTCCTCACACTCTCCCATACACCAAGTTACTGATAAGGAGGCTCTTTATTCCAGATTATCCAAGTTCTCCTAAAGCTGATAACATGGTTATAAATCTACCTTTTATTGCCTTCAATGGTGATTATCCTTTGAATCTTAAATAATATGATGATATACCCATGGTTTCACTCAAGATTGTTCCTTATTTTAATGGAAAGATATCTCTCACTCTAATTAAACACACTATAGAGATGAAAAACTTTTGTAACATTCACAAAATCACACAAGAGAATGTGGAAATCAAGTTGTTAGAAATTAGTTTCAAAATCAAATATTTGGATTAGTATAGGACTTTAGATCCTAATTCAATTAACTCATGGGATGACTTAGGAAAGAATTTGAGAAAGATATTTTAATATAAAAGTGATCATTTATTCTTGGCCAAATAATTAACTACCATAAAAATACCCCCCAAAGAGTTCATGCAAGATTTTAATGCTAGGTTACAAAAAACATGGGATATAATCCTAATAATTGTAAGACCCACTCCAAACTATGATTCTCTCTATTATCTCAAGGTATTAAACAATGATATTGTGATTATGATCTAATCCATGGGTGGGAATAATTTACCAAATACATATTACATCTATATACTATTTGAAAACAACTTGATCCAAGATGGAAAACTTTCTCAAATACCTCTTATGCCTTTGTTTCCTAACATTCAACCCCCTACCCCATCTCTTGCCTCAATTACTACCATAATTGGTCATGAATTGGCCGACCCTAGTCAATCAAGTAAGACAAATGATGTGGAATGAATTATTAAGACTATTTTAAAAAAATTCATGGAAATGGAAAGGAAGAAAAAATATTTTCATAGACCTTACCAAGCTCAATATCAAGCTTATCAGCCCTATCAATCAAATAGGCCACCCTTTCAAGGAAATGCTAAAGGACAAGGTCTTATCACTAATATTAGACAATTTACAAGTTTAAATCAAAATGAAACCTATACTTAAAGAGCATTAGTACCACTAAGAATAATCTAATGTAAGAATAAAAATGGCCTCCTTAATGGAATCAATCTCATGAGCAATCTACCAATCAAAATGGAACATTGAATCAAACTTGTGTGGTATAAGAAATAAATTTACATTTCCTGACACAAGATGAAGTTTATAATTAGGTTATGATTGTTGGAGATAAATTTCAATCAAGTTATACATTTCTAATAAGAGGATTTTTTTGTAGTAAATCGGGTGGGTAACTCAAGTAGAGGGGTGGATAGTTCAGTTATAGCTAACACTAGGTTTAAAATAAAATTTGTTAAAGACATAAAAGAGAGTGGAAAAGGTTAAAATTTATTTCCATCCATGACTCAAGGGGTAATAGATCCTAATTTACCTCTCAAGGCTCAAAAATATCAAATAAATCAGAATGATAAAGGCGCATTTGTACAACAAAACAAGGAGGTCTGAGGTGGTACTATAAATGCTAGAGGATATCAAAGGATTGCTACTTATTATCTTAAAACATTATATCAAATGAAAAATATTCATGTAAGTATACCTACGTGGGACACTTTGTCAATTTTTAGGCAAAGGGATATGTTGCAACAATAACTATCTAAGCGCAATCTATCATTAGGATAAGTAAGGAAAGGTACTACTATAAATTCAAACACATATCAAATTAAGGAGCCATAACAAGGTAAAGTGAACAATCCTCCTCCATTATATTTTTTAGTGATCATTGGTTATTATTTGGTGCATAATTTCATGATAGATAGTGAGGCTATTAGCATAGTCATTCCAAAATAAACTGTGGATAAAGTAGGCCTCAAGTATGAACCTCATGCTAAAGGTATGTTGTAACTAGATGGATATCTACTAAGATAGTTGGTTTGATCAAGGGTTTGAATCTAAATATTCATGATTTTCATCACTTATATATTGATCAAGATGTTGGCATGGTTGATCTACCACCATACTTTTCCCTTTGCTTATCAAGGGTCTTCACAACAAAAATAGGTGGTTGGTTATCATCAGATTGATCTTACATGGCATTTAAGACATGATATGACACCAAAGTTACTACAATATCAGAACCTATCTAAAGGTTTCATATTGATCCATAAAAAAAATGTAACTAATGTTATTTGTGCCATTATTGATGAAGAAGATCAACATAGGGATCATAAACTAGTTATTCCTCTTGAAGATATTTCAAACCTCTTCCTTAGATGAATGGTGGGCAGAAAATCATGAGTTTGATACATATAGAGGGATTCAAGAGGCTAGTCTTGGAGTCTATTATTTACATGAAGAAGGTAAAACCATACCTTCTCTTTCTAAGCCTAATGATGATGGTGATGGTTTATGTAGATTGTTTTTTGATGGATCAAGAAGCAAGAATGGAGTAGGTACTATAATGATGCTTATTTTTCCATCAAATTAAATGTATTAATTAGATATTAGATTTGATTTTAGTTGTTTTTTAAATCTATTAAATTATGAATCTATAATTCATGGGATTCAATGGGCAAGGAAGAGAGGGATAAAACAATTATAAGCCATTAGAGATAGTGAACTAGTTGTACACCAAGTAATAGGTATGAGTGCATCTAAGAACACTTTATTGAAGTCATAAAAGCATAGAGTGTGGGATATTACTGAGGACATTGAAGTTTTTTATAACAAATCAATCCTAAGGGAAGAGTATCAAAATTTTGATAGGTTAGCATCTATTGGAGCATAATTTGAAATTCCCAATTATGCTAAGAACCCAAAATTTTAGTTACACATCATGGTAGTTATAAGGCCTTTCATACTAGATAATGATGTAAATTGGTAGGTTTTTGAAAGTGAAAAACAAATAGCATGTTTCCCATAGCATGAATCTGAGTTCTCTTACAAAAACTAGACCAAGTTGAAGCATCAATATGGGGAACAAACTATACAATTGAGGTCTAACAAGCTTTTTAAAGGATTGGTTACTCTTGAAAGTATATTCTATGAAAGTGATCAAATGAGAAGAGATAAAGTAAGCATATTTAAAAAATAATAATACCATGAGAGGGTTTCTATATTCAAGTAAAATTTACTCAAGCTTGGGAAGGTATTTACATAAGAAGAAAAGGCAACATTCATTAAACTATGTATAAACTGTGCATATATCTTTACTTGGGAAAATAGTAACCTTATGGGGTTTGATCCCTTAGTAGATCAACATAACATATAACATGATCCAAATTTTAAACATATAATGAAAATGGAAAGGCCAATAAAACCTAAGGTGGAGGTGATCATGAGAAAGGAACTCACCAAGTTGATAGAGTCAAAGATCCTCTTTCCTATCAAACACTCTTCATAAGTTACCAATCGTGTTCCTTTGATAAATAAAAGTGGTAAAATTAGGTTATGTGTGGAATTTATAGACTTGAATAGGACCTCATTTAAATATTAATATAATCTACCTTAAATGGATCAAATACTTCAAGTAGTATCCAATTCTCAATGTTTCTCACTCTTAGATGGTTATTCAGGGTATAACCAAGTGTTGGTCAAAGAAGAAAATCAATATAAGACAACCTTAAATACCAAATGGGGAAAATATTCCTATAATATAATACCATTTTGGATATCTAATGTATGTTATACATTCCAATTATCCATGGATATGTCTTTCAAGGCTTGATCAATAAGATGGTATTGATATACCTTGATGACATAACAATCTTCTCCAAGATTGTTAGTGACCACTTGAAGTATCTAAGGATAATATTTGAAAGGTGTAGAAAATATGGAGTTTTTATTAATCCAAATAATTGTACCTTTTTTTTCATTAAGTTAATTTACTTGGACACATTATTTCTAAATATGGACTTGTTATTGATCCTGAAAGGGTTGAGGCCATTCTAAATTTATCACTACCCAATCATAAGAAGGATTTGAAAAATTTCCTTGGAATTTTTTTCTTTTTTATAAGTTTAATACCTATATTTACCACTATTTTTAAGCCTATAACAACTATGTTGAAGAAAAATCTAGCATTCTAATGGACCAAAGAAGGAAAAACTAGTTTTGAGGCCATCAATCAAGCTATTGCTCAAGCACCCACACTAATCAATTCTAATTTCTCTAAATATTTATTATTGTATTATTTTATAAAACCAAAACCATATCCTATATGTTTATGTAATAAAATAATTAAGGACTTGAATAACCTATAAAAAAATTTAGTCAAGGACTAGAAGACTATGACAAAAGGTATACATATGTTGAAAAACAAGTGTTGGCTATGATAATAATTATTAAGAAATTTATACATGTGTTATCAAATAAAAAAAATCATGTGATTTCAACCCATCAAATAATAATATACTTCCTCTTGAATAATTACTTGAATGAGAAAAGGTCTGGGTGGATAACTAAAGTGATGGAATATGATGTTGAGATCAAGGCCACTAAATTAGTAATAGGAAGAGGGTTGTGTGATCACCTATAATAATACCTAAAAGAATAATAAGATATGGTTTTTTAATTTCAATAAATTCCTATTAAAACTTCTAATTCATCTCCTTTAAGTTGGACATAAGAAATGGTGAGATTCTTTCAAATAGGTGAATGCCCTATGGGTTTAGATCAATCAAGAACTTAAGATTGAAAGAAATACCTTATGTCCTTGTGGATGGGTTCATTTTCATAAAAATACCAATGTGATACTAATTATATTTATATAAATATATTAGGCTCATAAACTATTATAATAATTTCATGACGGACCATCAGGAGGTCATTTTGCACTTAGAACTACAACTACAAAAATAATGTAGGCTAGTTACTATTGGCCCAACCTATTCAAGGATGAATATTATTGGGTTATAAACTGTCAAAAGTGTGAAATATTTTAAATTAAACAAAGACTTACAACCCTTCTTCTTCACCCAATTCAAGTTTAACAACCATTCATATAGTGGGGGCTTGATTTCGTTGGAGTGATCAATCCTCCATCTAGTATTAGTCACAAATGGGTTCTTACAGATATGAACTATTTTAAAAATTGGTTAGAGGTATTGGAACTCAATGAGGCTAATGAAAATTTATTTCTTTAATTTTAAGAGAGTATAACAATAAAGTTTGAATTACTTACAACCATAAATTATTATAATTTTAGTGGAGTAAGAATAATGGAATGGAATCTATAATATGACATCTAATTGAGTACTTAATTTAATTAATATCCCCAAGGTAATGGGCAAGTTTATTCCACTAATAATAAATTTATTAGAATTATAAATATAACTATAAAGTATAATCAAAGGATTTGACATACTAAACTAAATATGGCCCTATGGGTTGATAGGATCACTCCCAAGGCTATTATTAGTAACTCTCCTTATATGCTTGTCTATGGGAGAGAAGATAAGTTACATATTTCACTTGAGTTATTAGCTCCTGAGTTGGAAAATCAGCTTGAAAGGATGGTAAATAATATTATGGATATAATATGGGCATAAATAATGTCCTTAGAGGAAGCAAGGAATCATGATATGCACACCATGGAATGTCACCAAGCACAAGTGAAGAGAAACCTTGGCAAGAGAGCTATCTCAAGAACATACCAAGAAGGGGATATTATCTTTAAGTTTGATGATAATATATCTAATCTTGGTAAGCATACCAAGTTTTATGCATTATGGAATGGACTTTATGTCATCATTACATGCAAGGAGCATAATGCCTTTCAACTAGTAAGACTAAATGAAGAATAATTGAGTATCCTAGTCAATGAGATAAACTTGAATCCATGATATTGAGGTCAGTTCTATATTTTTGTACATATTATATTAGGTTTTTAGTTTTCTAAGTTCTTCATGTATAAGTGTTTACCTTGTTTTTTTTGTCTTTGCTTCCTCTGAGTGTCTTATGAAACATGTTTGTGTGGTGTTTGTTAAGCATAAAATATACTAAGGGGGGGGGGTGAATCAATATATTATATATATTTTACTTAATCTAATTTATTTTCTTTAACCACTTAATCACACATTCAAAATATGTAATAAAAGTGAAGCAATAACATGCACCACAAAAGAGAGAGAGAGACACCAGATTTTTACATGGAAACCCAAAGTGGGAAAAACCATAAAGAAAAATCTCAAGTATATGAATGAGCACCAAATCAAATTACAAAGTTATCGATCACCAACTTACAATATCACCAACCCATTTTCTGATCACCAACATAGAAACCATTTGTGAGCACTAACCCATAGGAGTACCAACCCACAGAAGCACTAACCCCTCTTGTGTATAAAACCTAACCATCTCTCAATGTTGCTTACTCAACAAATGATATAACTCTACAATATCTCCTACTTTTCTCTCCTCTTTTCTTATATAAAATAAATACAAACCATGTACTCTCTTGCATATTACAAATGGCTTCTCAAGCCTTTATTTATAGCTTTCCAAATGACCTTTGGAATTTACCCTTTATGACCCTTCAATCCTCATGGAAAATGGTGTCAAAACTTATATGACCCTTCATATCCTTACATTTGAAAAGTCACATGGTGACCCTCCATAAGAAAATGCATCCTTTCCTCTTTTATCTTTATCTTGGTGACTTTTCATATTACTCAAAGTGTCACTTCATGGAAAAATGTGCCATACCCTCTTTTATCTTCACATGGTGACTCTTGGAATTCCTCAAGATGACTCTTTATGAGAAAATTCATACCATTCCTCTTTTTTCTTTAGCCCATGACTCTTTGACTTCTCCATGGGCCCTCTTTTGACTTATATGCAACTAAAAATATAATTATTAATATTAACACACATTATCCAAGATATGAATATTAAAAACACCATTAAATGCAATGGGGCATCTATCACCAATGCCAGACCTTTAAAATCAATGATAATATTTCCAACAATCTCCCCCTTTTTCATTGATGGAAACCTCAAACTAAAACTGCCACATCTTGAAACTTGTACTACACATGTCAACCTACACATACTATCATCTAAAAAACATACAATAACTCCCCCTTATTATAGAAACTTGTACCTATTCCCTATACCTATGTCTGCACTTATTTATGCACCTATACCTATACCTATTCTTCCCCCCCTTTGACGTCAATGGCAAAGGTTTTATCTTGAAGCTAACACTTAGCTCCCCCTTAACTGATGCTGATCCTCAATGGTAGGAAGTAAAATAAATTACTCCCAACTTCTCCTGTAGATACTCAAATGTGTCTTTTAGTAGTGCTTTTGTGAAAATATCTATAATCTACTCTATAGTACTAATATATTCAACCTTAACCTATTGATCTACAACTTTCTCTCTCAATAAGTGATATCTAATGGCAATATGTTTTATTCTTGAATGCATCACTGGATTCTTTAAAATATTAATAGCACTTATGTTGTCACAAAAAATAGAAATAGGTTCATCATATTATGATCTTTTGGTCTAGTTACTAATTCTCAAGTATCATTATTATATAACTAATTTAATTCTTCATCCATTTCCTTAACCCAATGCTTATCATGTCTAGCTTCTGAAAAAGTTCTAGGCTGAATTTTGGATAACAAAGAGAAATTAGCATGCTCAGATTCACTTACCATCATTCTTTTGGTGTGAATTCCTTCATTTATGTCCCTGATGATGTCACTTTCATTATGATTTCTCTATACATATTTTAATAGGGTTTTATTTTCCTTTTTCTCCTTCTTCTCATCTTCATTTGATTCTTTAAAATCTTCCTCTTTAATGATTTCATAAATATCTATTGGATCACTGATTCTTTGTGCTCCATCTTCTTCTATCCTGGCACTTGCACTTTCAACTATTTTCTTGGTTCTTTTGTTATAACATTTATAAGCTTTATTTTTTCAATAATAACCAAGAAATATACCTTTATCTGCTCAAGATTGAACCTTACCTAGTTTTTCATCAATTCTCTTTATGAAGCATCTATTGTCAAAAACTTTGAAATAAACAACTATTGTTGGTTTATCTTTCCATAGCTCATAAGGAGTCTTGTTTGACTCTCAATAATTATCTATTTTGAATATGAAATACTATATAAATTACCTCTCTTCAATATTTATCTGGTATCTTGGATTCATTTAGCATTGTCCTTGCCATCTCCTAGATTATTTTGTTTTTTTGTTCAACTACTCCATTTTGTTGTGGAGTTTTGGCTGCTAAATAATGTCTCTTTATTCCATGGTATTCACAAAACTCAATAAACTTATCTAACATGAATTATCCTCCTTGATTAGATCTTAGCCACTTAATATTCAAACCAATTTCATTCTCAACTAATGCTTTGAATGCTTTGAAATGTTTGAAAGATTCTAATTTTTTCTTTAAAAACATTACCCAAGTCATATGTGAAAAATAATCAATACGAAACATGAAATATTTCTCACCTTGAGTACGTTTAGTTCTCATAGGTCCACACAAATTAGTATTAATAAGTTCTAAGATCTGAGTGGTCGATTACTCTTTTGTTTTGAATTGCCTTCTGGCCTGCTTCCCATGTTGACAAGGTTCACAAAGCACGTTGGATGGCTTTGTAATCTTTAGAAGTTTTTTGACTACTTTATTTTTGATGATGTTGACAATATTGTCATAATTTATGTGTCTCATTCTCTTGTTCCATAGCCAACTTTATTCAATCTGACTCAAACAATATCTTTGACCTTTGATGTCCGATAACATATACAAATTATTGCCTATTCTCTAAGCATCTACAACCAACACATATAAATATTTTCTCCTAATTTCACAACCTTATGAATAAAACTTTAGTGTGTTCCCTTGATCACACATTTGAATTACGCTCAAAATATTATACTTAAGACCTTCTACATACAAAACATTTTTAATTTTAGTTCTACCATTATCCAAACTTAGTGTACCTTTTCTGGCAGTAGTATTATCTCCAAATTTCATTATGCTACCATTAATATTCGTCAAGGTTATGAACTTGATCTTGTCTCCTTTCATGTGCCTTAAACATCTATCAATGAATCATAGCTTTTCTTCATTTCTTTCATGCAAAGATGTCTGTACCAACATATATTTTTTGGGTTATTTCTTCTACCATGAACCTGAATAAAATTTCTTCTTGATGAATGGAGCCTTGAAACTCTAGTCCTTTTTAAATGACTTGAACATGATTCTATAGTACCAGGCTATGTGTCTGAATTTGTTTCACTTGTACCATATTATGGCTTATTCATTAAACCCTAATAGAGGAGCAAAAGACTTGTGGCTTCTGCTTGACTCTTCATGAGTTTCTTTCTCCTTATTTCTGAAATTGTTAGCCCTTTTTGACTTTCTATTTTCTTATGACCATATCCATTACAATAACAATATTAACCATAAAAATAAGACCTATTTTTGTATCTCTGAATTGATTTCCTTTTGTAATTCTATTCCTTCCATCCTTCTTTGTTTGAGATGTCCTCTATATTCTTAACTTCTTCCCTTTTTATTTCCTCTTTTATAAGATCTTCAGCATAGCTCTTTATTTTTTCTATGTTAACCTTATCTATGAAAGTAGTGGCCTCCCTTTTTTATTTTTCAAATCTGATACCTATTTTATCTAACATTGATATTTGAATTTCTAATATCTTATTCAACATATTAGTTCTATTCTCAAATTTTGAATCATTGGCTGCTCTATCATTAATTACTTTATTTGTTTTCTCAAGATCTACTTTTAAAGAAGAAATTTCAATAACATACCTTTGAAATTCTTCACTTACTTTTTACAACTTTTCCATTAGATCTTTTTCAATCTCTTTGGTTTCTTCAAAGTGTGTTTTTAGATCTTCAATTGTTTCCTTTGACTCTTCATTTTTCTTGATCTAGAGCTTCAATATTTGATTCTTTTTCTCAAGAGATTTTAACTCTTTTAAGGCACAAATGAGTTATCCTTATAGATTCAATTTGGCTTCATCCTATTCTTCTTCTTGATCATCTATACTTTTGCTTATGGAGGCATCTTCATGTATGGCCATGAATAGAATCTATTCTTCTAAATTATTGAATCTACTATCTTTGACTGAGCTAGGATCTTTAGAATACAAACTCTTCTCAAATTTTCCTTTGAAATTCTTCTTGTATGAAAAATTTCTTTCTTCATTGTCACCATTACCCTTATCTGGTCACTTAGATACAAAATGTCTAATCTTTCCATAATTAAAACATTTAAAAGATAATTTTCCTTGATATTTACCTATGCCCTTTTTCAGCTTGCAAATGAATAGAGCTCCATTGTCATCTTCATGATCACTAAAACTATCACTTGATTCTTGAATCTTAGCCTTCTCTTTATTTTATGTCTTGAAAGTAGCTTCTCTCTTTGAGGGTGTCTCTTGTTCAGTCTACATCTCATATGCTGTAACAATACCATGTAGCTCATCCATATTTAGCTTGGTTAAATTCTTCATCTCTTCAATTGCTGAAACTTTTACATCATATTTCAATGGTAGAGATCTCAAAAAAAAATTTACCACAATTAATTATTATAAATTTTCTCTAAGACCTTGAATTTGATTAACTATTTGATCAACCCATAAAAGTTAATTTGCTATATTTTCTTCCTCTTCCATCTTCAAACTCTCATACTATCTTTTGAAAGTCTAAACCTTAGCTTGATAAACCTTTCCATCACCTTTGTAAATATTCTCAAGTTTTACCCAAGTTTCATGAGCAGATTTACATTTCATAACTTTAACAAATTTTGATTCACATAAACCACATAAAATAACATATAAATATTTAGCATTATTTTCACTTACCTTCTTTTCCACCAAAGTAGTTACAAGTGTATGTGGCTCTTCATATTCCTCTACTGCTTGTCAAATGTCAAATCTAAGGGCTATCAGATAAGTCCTCATCCTTATGCTCTAAAAAGCATAATTTGTCTCAAAAAAAAGGTGCCTTATTTTTAAAAAAACCTTCATGTGATCTATCCATCGTGCATTCCCCAATCTACCTTCAAGTTATAAAACTTTTTCAAAAGGAACCTGCTTTGATACTAATTGTTAAGCATGAAATATACTAAGAGGTAGGGGGTGAATCAGTATATTATATATCTTTTGCTTAATCTGATTTGTTTTCTTTAACCACTTAATCACACATTCAAGATATGCAATAAAATTGAAATAATAACATGCACCACAAAATAGAGAGAGAGACACTAGATTTTTATGTGGAAACCCAAAGTGGGAAAAACCATGGAGAACAATCTCAAGTATATGAATGATCACCAACTCAAATTACAAAGTTCTCAAGCACCAACTTTTAGGAGCACCAACCCCTTTGCCGATCACCAACACAATAACTATTTGTGACCACCAATCCACATGAGTACCAACCCCTCTTATGTATAAAACACAACTATCTCTCAATGTTGCTCACTCAACAAATGATAGAACTCTACAATATATCCTAATTTTCCCTCCTCTTTTATTATATAAAACAAATATAAACCATTCACTCTCTTGCATATTACAAATGGATTATCAAGCCTTTATTTATAGCATTCCAAATGAACTCTGGCATTCACCCTTTATGACCCTTCAATCCTCATGGAAAATGACACCAAAACTTGTATGACCCTTTGTATCCTTGCATTTGAAAAGTCACATGGTGACCCTTCATAAGCAAATTAATCCTTTCTTCTTTTGTCTTTATCTTCGTAACTTTTTGTATTCCTCAAAATTTCCTTTCATGGAAAAATGCACTATACCCTCTTTTGTATTCACATGGTGACTCTTAGAATTTCTCAAGATGACTCTTCATGAGAAAATGTGTCCCATTTCTCTTTTGTATTTACCTCATGACTCTTTGACTTCTCCATGGGCCTTCTTTTGACTTATATGCAACAAAAAATATATTCATTAATATTAAAGAAATATTAACACACATTAGCCACGATATGAATATTAAAAACACCATTAAATGCATTGGGGCCTTTATCACCAATGTTAGACCTTTGACATCAATGACAATATATCCAACATTATTTATCTAGTTTCATTTTTTTCTAAGGTAAGTGTCTAATTCTATTTTTAGATTAACCCCATTTCCCAATAATAAAGGATAATGATACATATCTATCAACATTGTAGGCACGATACCCCTATGAATCACCAATTTGCTGACCAATTTTGACTCCCAAGTAAAAAAGGTCAACCTACTATAGATTGAAACTTTCATATGGTTATTGAAACTTTTATGTGGGATTAAAAATGTCCTTTTACATCTTGAATGAACTTCATGTGGTCATACTTGTACTTGTTTAGCTTTTCCTAAGATTTAGTCTCATATGACTTATCTAGTCCTAGGAGTTATTTATAATGTCTTGGTGTTTTCAAGTGTGGTAAAACTTATGACATGGTTTATATTCATTATAAATGGGTATTAATGAGTCTTGAAGGTCATATTATCATGTGTTAACATTTTCCTATGTCCTTATGTGCTAAACTATCATTTTGGCTTATTTGGAGGAGTTTTACATATCATTTTAAAATTAAAATGTTTTAATAAGGTTACCCAACATTCATAATGTCATAATATTTTTTATTAATGTTCATAGACTAACAAACTTTTAGGTTCAACACCTAAAATGAGAAAAATGCCACTTTACAAGCACTTTTGGGCACTTATATGGCCTTAAAAGATCATTTATCAGTTGAAAATGGTTTCATAGTGTCCCTTTGGATCCATTAGATCATTTTAGGCTTTGTAATAAGTTTTAGGTCATCAAAATTCTTCATACATTCTCTCTCCTCCATCATTACCTTCACAAGCTCAGAAAGACAAAATTCAAGTGGATGGTATGGCCATGAGAGAGAGATAATTAGGAGATGAAACTTTGGATATTTTTAGGGGTAATAATAATATTTAAATTAATTTAATTGGTTTTTATATTAATGGCCCCTCCTTTGTGAGCAATTACTAAGAGTGAGAACAAGTCACTATGCCTTGTCCATCCAAGCAGGGTTTGATTTTGCATCTATTTCTCCACTTCATAATTCTATGGAGAAGAATGGTTTTTAGGGATGTTTCCAGAGGAAAAATAGATCCTTTTAATTATGTTTTAATCCACTAAATCATCTCCATAAAGTGTTTTTAATAGGATGAAAAGTGTCTTAAGTATAAGGTGTTCAGTCACTCCTACAAGTATTTTGATTTGTTTTAGTTGTTGTCACTCTCATATCTTCCCAAGTGCTTCATAATTCACTTAATATCCATAAAATTAATTTATTTCATGTGTTATCCCTTGGAATTAAATATTTTATATATTCTCTAAGTGTCTTGCTCTTTGAAAAGTTAGTATAGTATTTGAACAACCTTCTCCAAGTCTAAGTATCAATGTTAGGTCTGAGTGGTAAATGGTAACATAAAGGAGACAAAATTGATATATTGGGATTATTAGATAATGATGGTGATGATCCAATTACACCTTCAAATAAATGCCAATAAATTTTTTTAGTCACACATAGGCTTGTAGGCCTACAAGTGGACATTCATGAGTTTAAATCTATGTTAGGAGTGTCTTGACAACATGGAAGTGTAACTTGAACTTTTTGACACTCATTGAAATCTAATTGAATCCATTGAAGATAACCAAATAAGATATTAGAAAATGAGGAGTATCCAAATCTCATGTATAAAATCCTTATGCATGAACCACTATACACACAATCCTATAGATCTTAGATAAAAAAAATTTGACCACTTGATATCCACTCAAAATATACATACCTTTTTAATAGATATTTAAAGTTCTCAAGCCAAAATTGGTAAAATATATAATTACAAGGAGTCAAGAAGTTTGGCTCTCAAGACCTATAGGCAGAAGTAGACCTAAAAGTAGGGTGTAAAGTGAGTAAGGACACTTTAAGGATTGAAGGTGTTAATGGTTCGTGAGAGAACGAAGTTGAATGTTTTGAACTTGTAATAGGTTCCACTATATTTAGTATTAAATGACACCATTAGTGAATTCAAGTTGACAACTAGATACTCAAAAATATTGAAGAGATCACTACATACAAAAAAATTATATGTGGTCATATTTGATGCCACCATCCTATATAAACTAGAGTGTCCCTAAGATTTGCTATCAACATTTGATAGTCCCATACTATAGGAACAATGATGTCATAATCAGCTCATGATATAGCCCTATCTACTATCATTCCTTTAAAATATATGATCCTCACCTAGGACATCTTGATGCCATCTAAACTTTCTCTACGCCCTATCAAGATGATATATTTCAATGATATAATCTCTTTGTCCTATCAAGTAACACTTTGTCAACATATATCTAGTGTAGTTAGCATACTCTACCCATCCCCACTAGACCTCCTTGTATGGAATCTAATTAATTTGATCCTCTCTCAAGATATATAATAACTATCTATAATATCTTATATCCCCTGCATATGCTTTATACACCCACAAAATAATGTACCATCCAAATACTAAGGGTTTATTAGGCTCTTAGTCTGCATGTGTACCTAGTGGCCTATTGATAGCCATGTGCTCATAGAAATATATCTTTAGAAATAATTAAGGCCTAAATCTCATTGCTCCTTGGTAATCCCCAATATGTAACTCCCTATAAAAATATTCTAATACTATAGGCCCCATACAAAAAACTGATAGTCCTATATTATATCTAAAGCTATGCCTCCAACCTTAGATGGTACCATTGCCTACTCTTGTCTAGAAATAATATGATAGTCACAAGAGATAGAAATCCCAATGATAATATATTAATAGACTCATCCTTGAATTCCCTATCAATATCTATTCATAAATCCCATACCTCGACCTGAATATTTTTTCATTGTCATTGCACAATCATGCTCAATGTCCATGACCTCTCGTAGATCATGTCTCCTCTCATTGATAACCATAAGAATTGTTACATGTCCTCAAACATAATTATCATCTCATTGGTGATGAAGTGGAATGTGCTCAGCTCAAAATTCCAATGCTCTAATATTGCCATGATAAGTTCCTGATCTATATTAATGAATGACATCATGGCAATGTAGTATAATATATTCATCTTTGGCACTTGATAATATGCTAGACTTTATATATTCATCTCATGTAGAACCAGTGGATTCTATAATATGGATACTAACACACCTCAATCCTCTTAAACCATAAAAATATATTATCCCTTGATCACTACAAACTTATCAATCCTACCTATCCTATATATATTTGATCAACCCTATTAATCCTACCTATCTTATCTATCCAATCAACCCTATCAATCCTACCTATCCTATATATATGATCAATCCTACCTATCCATACCTATCCATTCTTACCCATAATTATACATATAAACCATACCTACCCATCCACTATCCTACTTACCCATCTAACCATCTCTTTTCTATCTCCTTTACCCAAATAAGTCCTAACAATAACCTTCATCAAAACTACTTTTAGTCCCTTAGCTTAACCTATTATTATGTCAAAATTGCATCTCACTTCTTGTGATTTTTCAAAGCTACAAATCAACACCTATAGATCAATCGTTATAGTTTTGAAAAACCATAATTTGACACATGTAGTTTTGAAAGACCATAGATTGCAAGTGCAATCTTGAAGCTTACGTGCATAAAAATGAAACTTGGGGAAATTACCCCAATCATAATTTTTCATTATCCATGTATAACCTTAATAAATGAAATAATCAATGTGAAAAGAGAATAAAATGATAAATCTAAGATATAATATTCTCCATTGGTCTTGTGTTTGCTGGTCTGTAAAACTTTGGAACTCTCTTTACTGTGGGAATCATGTGGGATGTGATCCATTATAGATAGCTTAAGATCTCAAATAACCAAAATTAAAGAGTGAAAATGACTTATTTTATCCCCCACTTTTCTATTTTACCCCCTACTAACCCTATTGTTTTTCCCCCTTTACCCTATTTAGTCCACATTACCCCTACCCTTCTAGCTAACCACCTAAATTGAATTCATCTATCCATTTATCTCTCTGTTAATTATATGTAATCATGTTTCCACTAACCATTCTTTATACCACACATCATTTTAATAAATTTTAGGGGTTTATATTTCCATCACCCCTCTCCCCATCTAACATCTCAAGTTAGAACTACATCAGCCTAAGGTCTTTTCAAACTATATAGGCATCACTGGGATGCTTTTTAGTGACCAAGGGTAGCTTGACCACTAATTCCCATCCTCTCTTCTCTTAAAAACTATAATATATTAAATCACACTGAGATATTGTCATTATATAAAACCTATCTATCATCATAAATCACTTATTCTATATCCTTTTATCAACCTACAATTCTTTCGTGTGTGTACCCTTGCCTAGGAAATGTTGATAGCTTGTGTCTTATTTATCTATCCATTTATAGAACATATGCCATTATCTCAGGAATATTCATGTTATCACATGAATCCACTCACCTCTCTCTTCAGCATTTATCTTTGTTAAGAACTTATCCTAATAGGCTAATCATTATTACTCAGGTGTGTTCCCCTTGGGACTGTTCTTACACCTACAATCTTATCCCCTTCCATTTTCACTTGGGATATTTTATCATATCTCAACTAACACCTAGGGCATGTTGAACCTTCATTGTCTTGATTATAAACCCACCCTATGGATTTATTTTTGAGTGTCCATTCATCTCGTATCTCCATGCATGTCCCCTTGAGGTGCATCATGCAACCTCATTTTACTAACTCATCCATGTAACTATTTTTCTTTGAAAGACCATTACTCCTTCCAATTCATCACTCAAAATGCCATTTCAAAGAGTGGGAAAATGTATAAAATTTAATCTACTCACCCTAACTATTCCATTAATCCCTCTATTTATCTTAATTAATTATGTAACCATAATCCTAATTAAATAATCAAATCCCATTAACCTTCATATATTACCTACATCATGTTAACCTTGTCACACCCCCATGACATATTAATCCCTTGATTATCTGATTTTTTCATGCAAGGTGATTGGCTGATTTTTTTTTCATGTTATTTCCCTCCTAAATTTGATCAAGGTTGGGAATTAACTTCTCTGCTATGTTTATATAATGAGGATTTTAATGTTGTATTTATTCATGTGATGTGTGGGTTGTTTGGTTTAATGGATTGCATTAAATGTTGGATTAATTTATCACTCTAGCTTAAATTAGTTTTCAAATATTGGTCAATTAGATGACATGGATTAGTTTGACAATAAGAAAATATTAGGCTTTTACAAATTAGAGTAGATATTTTTTTAACATAAAAATAAAAAAAGGTTATTTTGTGCAAGGTGATTAGCTAATTTTTTTTCATGTTAATCACCACCTCCCTTTAATTGAGGTTGGGCATTAACTTCTCCCCCAAGTTTGTATAATGAAAATTTTAATTTTGTATTTGTTTGTGCGATGTGGGTTGCTTGGTTTAATGGAATCACATTTAATGATGGATTAATTCTTCAAAGAACATGGCAATAGATTATTGAAAATTACAAGTTTATATACATTTGTTACTATTTGTTGGGTGAATATGCATAGTGTTG
This sequence comes from Torreya grandis, assembly GCA_037957365.1. Taxonomy (NCBI): domain Eukaryota; kingdom Viridiplantae; phylum Streptophyta; class Pinopsida; order Cupressales; family Taxaceae; genus Torreya; species Torreya grandis. Next base: position 2,516,093 of record JARHVA010001163.1, on the reverse strand, counting down.
CTAATATATTTCCATTTTGTGTTGTTCCCTCTATTTCAAAGTTTGAGCAAACCACCATCTAGAGGAGTGCATATGGAGAATAAATCATGGGGTTAGATTTGTTAAGGTAAGTCAATGCAGATTTCAACCACTATCATGGGTTTTTTTGCAAAAAAAATGTTGAGAAATTTTGTAGTATTTCAAAAACTATGTTTTCATTAATTTTTTATGCATTTTAACTTTTAATTTTGTTAAAAAATTTAGATCTCATAGCTATGGTGTTCAGACCTAGTGTGATTTCAACTCGTGGTGGTGTTGATTCCTACATGCAAGTCTAATATAAATAGGATTATTAGGATTTATCTATGTTGCCTTAGTTTTAAAAAAGTTTTATAGGTATTTATCTAACTGTTAATCACTAGAATCTATGTTTTGTATTTTTTCTAGCTATGTGCTCAGGATCTGCTAGTTTTTTTATAGTCACACAAAGATGAGATGCATCCCTCCAAAAAAATTATTTGTGATATAGAATCTTATCAAATGTTTATAATTTTTTCCTTCTTAATATATATGTATTATTTTATGCTTACAATCAACATAAGTTCCCAATGGAAATTGTCAAGATCTTAGAGTTTACCATTATTTTCATTGTGCTACTATCAATTTCCCAGGGTGAAGTGTGTGTCCTGTCTTCTCACTTTGTACTTAAAATAGACATTGTTAAGTTATTTTGGGGTTTTGTTTTAATACTCCTTTCAATGCTTATTTTAATATCCTTCTAATGTATATTTTTGAAAAGTTAGGGGTTGGTCAATAAATTTGTTTTTGGCATTCCCTTTTTAGCCCATGCAAGTCACTCAATTACTAAAACCTACCCCATGGGAAACTCAAGAAGTATAAACTAGGAGTTTAGTAGGATTTTCATCAATCTTATTTATCATGTTTGGCTTATCCTCTACCCTTGATATTAATATGTTAGATAGCTTTGTTTAAGTTTTTGTTTGTTTCATGCCATTTTTTTCTATGTTGTTATCATTACCATTATTTTACATTGTGTTACTATCAATTTTTGAGGGTGAAGTGTGTGCCTTATCTTGTCACCTTGTACTTGAAA